>CM059614.1:8159078-8711578 GCA_030412105.1 Cyclura pinguis | reverse complement strand
CATAAAGCTTTATCGGTGCAAAACCCGACGAGCGACGAACGCGGGGATGCCGTTCCAGCGGGATCGAGGGTTCCCGCCGGTCGGACGGAGCCTCGACGGCCAGTTTCCGGAGACCGCGCTCTGCTTGCCAGCTTGCCGCTGGCCTCATCCGGCCGGTCCTTCCTCGAACTTCCCTGCCGGGAGTTGAAACGGGGACGGCGAGGTCTTTCCTTTCGGGTTGGAAGGGATTGGACCGCCCCTCCCCGGAACCCCGCAGCCGAGATCAACGGTGATATTCTGCAAGTCTCAGGTAGGCTCCAGAAAGACGGCTCACCCTCCAGGGACTGGGTGGGACGGTAGTGGACGCGCATGTGGTCCAGGAGCTCCGTCATGGTGCGGCAGGCCAGCCGGCAGCCGTCCCCCGTGCACTGGTAACGTTTCCCTGGAACGAGGAGACGGAGCGGAAACGGTTTTGTCCCCCCGGCTCAGATGAGGTTTCCCCGGTCCCCCCAGGAGGGGGACGGGATCGGGGTTCAAGACCGCCCTGGCGCGCTGGACAGCTGAGTTCTGGCTCACACTTACCGGGGCTGGGCCTGTGCTTTGGGAGCCGCAGGTCCTGGTTTCGAATCCCGCTCCCTCCGCTTGGCTGGGCCTGGCTGCCCGCAGGCCCCGGATTGTTAGAACCTGAGAGGGGGGAAAAAAGCAAAGAGGGAAGAAAGAGGGAAGCACTTTGAAGGCAGAGATTAGAAAACGTGGCTGGCATCACGGTGGAGAGGGTTGCACTCGGGAGGGCGGGATGGAGGGACGGGGATGCCGTACCCCTAGCTACCACCTTGGGCCATTTCTGCCCAAGGCTGTTCTAGCGCTACGATCCCACTTGCAACACCCTATGGGATCCTGGGGTTTGCAGTTTCGGGTGGGACCGGCCTTGCTAGGAGCACCCCCAGCAAACGGCCATCCAGCCTCTGTTTAAAACAGAGAACGTGGCTCCGCCACACTCCATGGAGGCAGCAGATTCCACTGCCGGACGGCTCTGACCACCAGGAAGTTCTCCCTGATGTTTAGGCGAAATCTTTTCCTGCAGCTTGAATCCATTGCTCCTGGTCCTAGTCTCTGGAGCAGCAGAAAACAAGCTTGCTCCATCTTCAATGTGACATGCCTTCAAGTATTTAAAGATGGCTATCACGTCACTGCCTAACCTTCCTTTTCTCAGGCCAAACATCCCCGGCTCCCTAAGCTGCTCCTCCGAGGGCTTCGTGGCGTCCAGACCCTCCGCCATTTTTGGTCACCCTCCTCCGGACACGCTCCAGCTTGTCCATCTCCCCCTTGAACTGAGGTGCCCAGAACTGGACACGGGAGTCCAGATGAGGTCTGACCAAAGCAGGATAGCGCGGTGTTATTACCACCGGCTTCTCCTTTCTTAGCTGAGCTTGTGACGTTGCCTCACGCACTTCATGCGCCGTCTGCTGTCCAGTGAGCAACGCCAGGCCCCCGACCCGGGTCCCCATTGCCCTCTGGAGCCGTATTTACCACCCACGGCCGGCCGGGGGGACACCTCCGTCGGCGGTGGCGGCGGCGGCGGCTCCTCCTTCTCGGTTTTGCCTCGAACGCGAGTGGGGGACCCCTTGGGCTCAGGACACGGAGGCCCCGCGTCCGAACGGTCAGCCGGCATCGCGGGCACCGTGGCGGGCGTCTTCTCCTGGGGGAAAAAGGAGGAGGGGGAAAACACTTTCCGTCAGACGGAGAGAACAGGTTTCGCCGCTCGGTCTTCCCGCCTGTAAAATGGGCGCCTTCAAAGGGCGCCGGGGAAAGTTTCTCACGTCACCAAAACTCTACCGACTAAACATGACCTGAGAGTCGCACCCGAATTTGGCTGGAAAGCATCGGAGAAGAATGTCGTGCGCGATTACTGCGGCCAGAATAAAATCCGGAAAAAGACGGGGAAAAAGAGCGACGCCCCGGAATTAGAGGAGTGGCAACGGGAATGGCCAGGAAGGCAAACTGTGGCTATACTAACGCATACAATCGATAGGAAAAAAGAGGGAAAAAAATTAAGAATAAGTGGACCCTGGTGGTAGAAAGTCTTTTAGGACCAGAACAACGGAAAGATAAAATAACATAGATAAATAAATATATAAACAAATACAGAATAATAAATGGATCACGAAATCCCTAGAAACTTACCAGATAAAATATATACGCATGTATAGATAGATAAATGTAGATGAATATAAATATATACACACACACATATACATACATATCCTGAAAATCTATGTGGGCTAATCGGTAAAATAATCTCAAACACTAAAGGATATCTAAGAATGACTCAAAAGAGTTATCAGGATCAAAATACAACAGATATTAATATAGATGCATAGATAAAGGGTGCAAGAATAAATTATTTAGGAATCCAAGATGGGCGCAAAGGAAGGGTTTTTTTTCCTTTCAAAAAAAGGCATGACATATAAAAGCGTGATTTATTTGGAAATCTTATTTTCATCGTTAAAAATCAACTGGATTACGCTGATATTTGTACAATATGGAGCACCATGACACAATTGTAAATACTGACGTATCATTACTTGGATTGGAAAGTGTGCTTTTCCCCTTGTTTTTTTTTTTTCTTTTTAACTTTCGGTATGCTGTTCTTGTTTCTTTTGACTTTCAATAAAAATTTTATATATATATATATTTGCTTGGATCAGATAGGGAATGGTAGAGCAGAGGCAACGCAATGCACCTTCTGAGAGTAACCGTTGCTTTTCTTAGCACAATTTTTTAATATATATATAAAATATATATATAATAAAATATATAATACATTTAATATATAATAATAATATAAATATATTAATATATATATCTATATACATATGCATGTACATGTACATATATATATATACATACATATATACATATACATATACATACATATATATATATATATATATATATATATATATAAAAATTGTGCAAAGAAAAGCAATGGTTACTCTCAGAAGGTGCATTGCGTTGCCTCTGCTCTACCATTCCCTATCCGATCCAAGCAAATTATTTATTACTCATTATATTTGTTTATTGTCTATTATATTTGTTCTCTTTGCAAAGCTTTGTTCTCCGACGGTCCCCAGTCTTCCTCGCTCTTTTCCCCGGGGGGTTTGCCTTCCCCGTTCGTATTCCGGCCTCCTCTTTTGGGGGAAAAAAAAGAAGGGGGGACAGTCCACAGAAATGCAAATATCCGAATTGCCCCTTTGCAGGAAAAGCACCGATGGGTGGGCGTCGCATTAAATTTTTTACACGTGCACCCAACAATTCCTCTTAAAAGAGGCGCATCCTTCCATCCGTTTCAGCTGCAGGAGTGGGGGGGAAAAAACGGGAAAGGGAGAGAAAAAAGAGCGAGGCAGCTAATTTTTTTAAAACTCCCCGGAAAGCTTTGATCGATTCCTGAATCCGAGACAAAAGGGGCGAGCAAAGAAAGGCCTCGTGCATTAATTCCTCGTGCGAGGGGGTCGGAGAAGGGATAAATCGAAGGTCGGGTAGGGGGAGCCAGGTAAAGACAAGAAATCGGGGAACCCTCCACAAATCAGCATCACTTTCCATCCGCCGTCAGCATCCCTGCCGGCCCTCCCAGGCCGGGGAAATTAAGCTGGATGGGGTTTGCCTTTTCGGCTGCTGCTCCAGCCGCTTTGTCTTTGCAGGGCAGAAACTCTACGGGCAGAGTTGCGCAGGAAAAGCAGACTGGATTCTGCCAGCCGGTGAGCCTAACCTTAGAGTTCTTATTCTTCCGCAGAACTGCCCGCGTGCCCTTTCGGAGGCCAAACGGTCTCCTTTCAGCCTGGCCGTCACGTCCAACGCGTCCTTAAAGAAGGATACGGACAAGCTGGAACGTGTCCAGAGGAGGGTTAACCCGAAGAAGTCAGCACTAGCAAGGGATACCTTTCTCTAATTGTTCGGAGGTGCTGGATGGGAACCTTCCGCAAAGGGAATCTTGATTACGCATGAGCCAACGGTGTGATGCGGCAGCTAAAAAAGCCAATGCGATTCTGGGCTGCATGAACAGGGGTACGGTGTTGAGATCAGGGGAAGCGACGGCACCGCTCCGTTCTGCTTTGATTAGACCTCATCTGGAATAATCTTGTGTCCAGTTCTGGCCACCACAATACGGACAAGCTGGAACGTGTCCAGAGGCGGGCAAGCAAAATAGTGAAGGGTCTGGAAGCCATGAAGCCCTACGAGGAGAGGCTTAGGGATCCAGGTATGTTTAGCCTGACAAAAAGAACGTTAAGGAGAGGAACAGTTAAATATTTGAAGGGACGTCATGTTGAGGACGGGGCCGGCTTGTTTTCTGCTCCTCCAGAAACTAGGACACGGAGCAATGGATCCCAGCGGCAGGAAAGCCGATTCCGCCTGAACCTCAGGAAGAACTTTCTGGCGGTCAGAGCTGTGGAATCGGCTGCCTCGGAGTGTGGTGGGGTCTCCTCCTTCTTTGGAGGCTTTTAAGCCGAGGCCGGAGGGCCATTTGCCGGGAGCGTTTTGGGTGTTTGCTCCTGTATGGCAGAAGGGGGTGGGACTCGATGGCCACGGTGGTCTCACAGAACTCTAAGATTCTGTAAATTATCTCCAGTTTGGTCCTCCAAGGAAGATGCCAGGGCATTTACGTGCATACGTGGTACCCGGCCGACGGGGCACTCGGCACAAGATCTACCCGGGTGCCATTTGGGCGCCCGCCGTCGGGACCCTCGCCGGGCCCCCTGGCCGACCCCCACGAGAAAACAGAAAACAGGAGCCCACTTTCTTTGCTGAGTGGTGCTGAGCGGGACGGCCGAAGCGGGAAAGAAAAGAAGGGAAAGGGACCCGTCTGTTGCTCGGCACATTTTTAGTTTGCTCTTAATATGCAACCTGGCAATGGTTTTATTGCATCGTAGCATTTGGAATTGTTCTATCATTTAAAAAAAAAAAAAATCTATTAAAAGACAATGGATTAAATCCTTATAGAATATACATCTTTAAAATCTTCCTTAAAGCTTAACATTCTTCTCTGACCCCTCGATTCCATTTTTTTTGCATTTCCCCCAAATTATACCCTCTTTTTTTTAATCTTGCAACCTCCTTTATAAATATTATCCTTTTCTTATCCATTTATGTTCATAATAATTTATAATAATAATAATAATAGTAATAGTAATAGTAATAGTAATATAAGAAGAAGAAGAATACTTTATACAATCAAACAAGTATTAATCCATTTAAACAGTGAAGCCAATGAACATCCATTAAAGGCAATTTTAACACTTTTTTATCACCCACTTTCTTTCTATGGATCTTATCTTTCCTTACATTTAATCCAATCTGTGACGCATTTCCATTAATTGTTTGAAAGGCGCCGCCGGCGAATTCGATAAATCGATCCGTCTATCTAGAGGAAAGAAATCAAACGTCTCTCTGTCCCTCTATTTCTTGCCAGAGGCTTGCTCCAAAATGTCTCCGTCCAAAAGTTAATAATAATATTTTTTTTTTATGCAGACGATGGCAAAGTACTTATTTATTATTGTGAATCTCTATTGATTATGCCCGAAATGCATTGATGTGAATATTTGGCAAAACTGGAATTGCACGCTCTTCTTCTTTTCATTTTCCATACCAATGTTTATTTTTGTTTTATTCTCCTGTCTTACACCGCTTCGTCGAGCAAAATTCAATAAATGTAATATAAAAAAACAAACAAACAAATAATTTTTCAGTCAGCTACAGACAGAGACGGAGATGTTCTCCGCCCGGATTCGGACCGTTTTCGGGGAAATAGATTTGGGTCTGTTGGTCCGTTTGCTCAAGAGGAGACCCACCGAAAAGCAAAGAGCTTTTTCCTCTTTGGGAAGAACTACGGGGCTGGGAGACGCTGTCCCTTCCGCACTAGACTGTTATAGCGCTCTTATTCCACTTTCAACCTCCTATGGGATCCTGGGGTTTGCAGTTTAGGGAGGGGCTTTTAGAGAACTCTTTGGCCTCGGCAGACTACAAACCCCAGAATTCCAGAGGAGGCTGAAAGTGGAACGATAGCGCTATAACAGTCCAGTGCGGAAACGGACTGTGACCGCCGAACACACCTGGCTCACAGGTAGGATGAGAATTTAGCCCCTGCACACCCGCTGAAACAGAGGTCTTACTGACAAAAATACAGTTAACATCTGTTAACGATGCTTATAAAAAAAAAAATAATCAAAATATAGTATGCACTTAATACTGGAGCGTTGTAAAAAAATGGATGGAAACGCATCTCTTAGATTTGTAACGTAGATTTTGGGTCACCTCCCTCTTATTCGATTTCATTTTATCTCCCCCAAGGAGGGAAAAACCAAGGACTTCTATGGCTGTGAAACCAATTAAGATTTATAATGTTTATAATTAGGTAGCTAATCCATGCATAAGCACTGTTCTCTCTTGCTATATCTAGTCGTGGATATGTAATAATATTAATTGGCTTATATTTTGATTCAGTCACGTATGTGTGGATGTGCGTACATATATGTGTGTGTCTGTATATATGTGTATATATATATATTATATATATATATATATATATATATATAAAAATGTAAATGATATTATATATTCAAGTATGTATATATGTGTGTGTTTGTGTATATATGTATACACACACATATACACACACACATACTTTAATATATAATGTCATTTACATTTATACTTACTTTTAGTGATGGTCAAATAGTTAATGTATTGTGTATGAGTAATGTTTTCACTGGTTGTATCGGTGTGTTGCAGTAAAATAAGGTAAAAAAACAAACAAATTGACAGAGGTCTTACTGAGTCCAATGGGACTTTTTTTCTGGGGCCACAAAACCCAGAATAGGATTTTTAAAGCACGCAGAAAACAAGCCAGTGCCAACCGACACAGATATAAATCTGGCATTAAAAGAAAGCAAACCATTCCAGCAGGGCAAAAGCTTCATACCCAGCAAAAGTGAATTAAAACATGCATTTATTCGTTATACGAGAGGGAAGCGGAGAAAAGACTGGGAAAAGTTTTGGCCAAAGCCAAAAAAAAAAAAAAGGCATATTGTCCTTATTATGATTATTATTTTATTAAAATTCTTACAACCTATTGTTCTAAGATCTTAGGACAGTATAGGTCAACTCCAAAGCACATAGAATTTATTCACTATGCAGGAAAATGGGTATCACTTCCAGGCAGAAGTCAGGGCCTTTCTGCACTACACTGTTATAGTGCTATTATTCCACTTTTAACGCCCTCTGGAATTCTGGGGGTTTGTAGTTTAGGGAGGCCAAAGAGCTCTCTGGCTGAGGAATAAAAATTTATTATAATAAAATATAACATAACAAATAATAATAAATAAAATATAATTATAATTATATAAATGCATATTTATTATAAAATGCATATTATTATTATTATTGCCCCTTCCTAAACTGCAAACCCCAGCATTCCATAGGCGGTTGAATGTGGAATAAAAGCACTATAACTGTGTAGTGCGGAAAGGCTGAGGCCCTCTTCTGCTTTGACAGGAAGCGGAGAGAAATTGTAACGCCCTGATGCTTTGAAAGGAAGACTTGAGACCTGCCTGATGCATTAAAACCATTAAGCGGCCTTTTTGGAAGGGCTTGGCATGACTTTTTTTTTTAATTTAAATGCAGTTTCAGTAAAATAATGCTACAAACTAATACAATTACAAATTAACACAAACAAAAAAATCAAATTTAAAAAAAATACACATCAGCTTCCAATACCAAACACAGGCCGTTTCCGCACTAGACGGTTATAGTGCTACTATCCCACTTTCAACATCCTACGGAATCCTGGGGTTTACCGTTTAGGGAGGGAGGGGCAAACCCCAGCAGTCTGTAGGATGCTGGAAGTGGGATAGTAGCAGTATAAGAGTGCAGTGCGGAAACGGTCACAAAGCAAGACATATTAATACAACCCAGCCCTAACCTGTCATTAATCGAACGCAAAAACGATGCAAAATATATACATAAAAATCCGTTCCTCCATTTATTGCAGAGAGCTCTTCAAATATGGATTATACGTAAGCTTCCTTTAAAAAAAATTACATTTCAGCTAAGTAGTAGCTTGTCATGAATGTTAATAAAATAAAAATATTATTATTATTATTATTATTATTATTATTATTATTATTATTAATAATAATAATAATAATAAAATACCAAATAATAATAATACCACTGCCTCCCTGGCACACCTTAGGGCAATGGAAACCAAGACTTCAGTTTGTTGCCCCCCCAAGAGGATGCCCTCTTTTTTTGGGGAGGGGTATAAGGGACCCTCCCCTTGAAAGACCCCCCAGGGGGGCAATTAATGCAAGTTAATTAATGCAATTAATGCAATGAATTGCCGCCTGGCCCGGGAGAAGGCAGGCGAAGGCCTCGCTCCGGTTGTCTCCCCCCCCCCCCAAACGCGCAGCTCCAGATGAACGCGATCAACTGACACGGGAGTAAGCGACACCCATCGAATAGGCCTACTCGCGTGCAAGCTTGCATCGGGCCTGAAGCCTGGCTGGGACCCCCCGGCCCCCCAAATGCCGTCCTCTGGCTTTTGGGGGGGTGGGTTCCCCCGATCCCCACCCTCGCCCGTGCAGCCTGCTCGGAGGGAGTTTCAAAGCTGACCCGCGTAACGTGTGAATGCGTGCATTCGGGGGGAGAAGCCCCTGGGGGGGTCAAAGGGCCTCCCGCGGCCCCCCCACCCCCGGTTTTGCTTGCAAAGAAGAAAATGGGGGGCTCTCACCATGGCTGGGGGGCCCCACTCCTTTGCACCCCCTTTTCCGGACAGGAGGTCCCCCTCGGATCAGGCGATCGCGCCCCCTTTCCGGGGATCCGGAGGCACCCAAGGCCGGGGGGGGGGGCTGGAGACGTTACTTTGTATCCGTTTCAGCTGTTGTCGCGAGACCGGAAATGAGGTGGGGGGGCGGCCCGGGAGGGGGGGCAAGGGCGCCCCCCAGCGGCCCCCGGCGGAGGAAACACAATCGGCTCCGGGGGTCAAAATTAACTACAGAATTTATGCCAGGACGATCTCCAGTCCTTGTGCCGAAAAAATATATATATATATATTTCCATGTATCTGCATTTGGATACAGAAAATACTAAAATACTTCCATGCATCTGCATTTGGATAGAAAGAAAATACTAAAATACTTCCATGCGTATGCATTTGGATATAGAAAATACTAAAATACTTCCATGCATATGCATTTGGATATAGAAAATACTAAAATAGTTCCATGCATCTGCATTTGGATAGAAAGAAAATACTAAAATACTTCCATGCCTCTGCATTTGGATATAAAGAAAATACTAAAATACTTCCACGCGTATGCATTTGGGCATAAAATAAAAATTAAATAAAAATTGAAAAACATTTGGATATAAAATTCTACATTTTTTAAGGCTTGCCACCTTTTTTACCTTATTTTTTTTTAAAGCAAAGTTCAAAAAAAAAAAAAAAAGAATTCATGATACCTGTTGTCATAGGACATAATATCCTAAACCGAGAATCCTAGAGTTGGAAGAGACCCCGGGGGTCATCCAGTCCAACCCCCATTTCTTGTTTTCTAAACAAACAAACAAAAATTGTTTAGAAATATTTCGAAACAAGAAATAAGCATAAAACGAACAGGTATTAGAATGTTATCTCGTTTCCGCATGGCTTCCACCCTATGTC
Source organism: Cyclura pinguis (assembly GCA_030412105.1). Classification (NCBI taxonomy): domain Eukaryota; kingdom Metazoa; phylum Chordata; class Lepidosauria; order Squamata; family Iguanidae; genus Cyclura; species Cyclura pinguis. The sequence continues at coordinate 8,701,881 of CM059614.1, read as the reverse complement.
CCGTGTTCCAGACTTCATCATTTCTCTCCTTGCTGTTCAAAAAATTCTAAAATAGGCTTGCAGGTCTATTTTTAGGAGACCCAGTAAGGTTTTAAGCATCAGACCGGGGCCATTTCCACACTAGCCTCTTATAGCGCTATTATTCCACTTTCGACATCCTACGGAACCCTGGGGCTTGCAGGATTATTTAAAAAATGTATTTTAAATAAAAATATTGTATTAAAAAAAAAAGGAAGAGGGATCGGCACATTCTGTTAACTGTTGCGCACGGCTCTGCAGCTGCACGAAAGCACAAACTATGGGTCCGAAACGGTCCCCATTTGGGGTGGAAACTTTCGGGGCCCCGGCCCTTCGTGCCTCCGTTCTGGCTTCTGTGACGCAATGCAAAACGAAAAGGATGAGGGCCTCGTAGGCGAAAGAGGGCAGATGAGGCCAAGCGGTTGGCCCGGGCCCTTACCAGCGGCCAGCCCCATCTTCCCCTGCCCCCCGTGAGCCCACCGAGCGAGGGGAAGACGGCTTCCAAGGGGGGCACTCAAGAAGTCCAGCATCATTACGTTTGGCAAAGAGGCCTCCTCCTTCTTCCAAGCGATATCCGGCTTGAAAACAGTCCGTGTGAAAGGGATCTAGGAGTCTTGGCAGACCACAAGCTGAACGTGAGCCGACAGTGTGATGCAGCAGCTAAAAAGGCCAACACAATTCGGGGCTGCATCAACATGAGTATAGTGCTGCAATCAAGGGAAGTAATAATACCATTTTATTCTGCTTTGGTTAGGCCTCACTTGCAATCCTGTGTCCACTTCTGGGCGCCTCCTTTCAAGAAGGATATGGACAAGCTGGAGCGTGCCCAGAGGAGGGCGACCAAAACGGTGGGGGGGTCTGGAAGCCATGAAGCCTCATGAGGAGCAGCTTAGGGAGCCGGGGATGTTTAGCCTGACAAAAAGAAGGTTAAGTGGTGACATGATAGCCATCTTTAAATACTTGAAGGGATGTCACATTGAAGACGGAGCAAGCTTGTTTTCTGCTGCTCCAGAGACTAGGACACGGAGCAATGGATTCAAACGACAGGAAAAGATTTCACCTAAACATCAGGGAGAACTTCCTGACGGTCAGAGCCGTCCAGCAGTGGAATCTGCTGTCTCAGAGTACGGTGGAGCCACGTTCTCTGGAGGTTTTTAAACAGAGGCCGGATGGCCGTTTGCTGGGGATGCTTTAATTGTGTTTTCCTGCGTGGCAGAATGGTGGTGGACTCAGTGACCATTGTGGGCTCTTCCAACTCTGTGATTCTGAGCCATGGCCCTGTCCAAGGCGGGCTGACCCCGGCATGCATGGATAGCCTCCAGATCCAGAGGGGACAGCTGGATCGATGCCGAACTTCACGGATCTGTCGCCAGAGGATAAGCAACACCGCAAGGCAGCAGTGCGCGCGCACGGGAGGCGGAGATTAAGATTTGATCGGCTGGGCAAAAGCAAGCCTCGCTCTGATCCTTCTCCCTCAGCTGGCATCCTCCACAGATTTTTTTTTAGTCCTCACCATTCGGAGCAATTGCTTCGGAGTCAACATAGGGGCCGGAACCAGACCCCTCCTCTAATTCTCCCAGGAAGCCGCACCCCCTCCCAGGACACCAAAGCGCAGCCCCGGACCAAGGCTGCTGTTGTGGCACTAAAAAGACCACTAAAATGGGGTGACGCTTGGTCTGCGACTGGCCAACAGTCTGAGAGGAAGCGTCATCGGCGATCCTGCCCTGATTTGTGATCCCCCCCCCGTCTCTAATTTTTAACCATTTAGGAGCAGAGGTGCAGAGGAAGGGAGGTAGCTCCCCCGAGTCCCATGGGGCCACCCGCCCAAATTCTGAGCATTTCTCCAGATTCCTACCACCATCCTCTAAGATCAAAAGACCAAAATGTTTCCCCCAAAGGCCAACGTCGCTGGGAGGAGAATTAAGAGAAGCCTTGCAGGTATTTTGGATGGAAACTGGGACAGAGGAGGCCTTCGGCCGGAGAAACAGAGACCCTCAAAAGGAGCTGGACTCTCCCAGGCTGGTCGTTTTTTAGCAGAGTGTGCGGACCACCTCCTGGGAGAGCTGTAGCTCTGCTTCTGGCACCAGAAGGGGAGGACGAGACAGGCACCGGGCCCCCTTTAGCTCCACGGAACCCACCCTCAAGTTGAGCAAGGTACCCTCTCTGGAAGATAACTGTAATAGAACAGCGCACGGCTCTTTGTTGGACAGGCACATTTCCATTTGGAAGGGGGTTCCAGCACTTTTGTGGGGGGACAGGTTGAGTGCAAACAGTAAGGAGAAAAAAAGGACCTTATGCCCACTCCCCAGAAGGCCCTAAAAGGGCCCGAGAGAAAAAGGCTCGACCCCTCCCAAAAAAATACAAGCCGAACTCCTGCCCTCTCACCTGCTGTGTTGAATAAACCAGACTGTGAGTACGGAAGCCAAGTTGTGTGTGTGACTTCGGCAAGACTCACTACTGCGCCAAGCGCGTACGCGGCATTCACTTTTGCTTCATTTTTGTCACCCACGCAAAGGTGCACTCGGTGTTTTTCTTCCTGCAGCGGCTGGGGCTCATTTTAAGGGGCTGCGGATTCGGACCTCTGGGGTTCCATCCTGTGAGGAAACAGAACAACTGCCAGAGGGAGGAGTTGCTTCTAATCAGGAGCTGGGAGAGTAGAGGAGGCAGATCCCAAGTTCTTTCTCTGCACTTGATGTCTCAAAACCACATCCTCAATCCAGAGTTTTCTGCGACAGGAAGGTTTTAATACCTTTATTGTGAAAGAGATGAGAATGTCAAGGACAGACGAAGGGATTGCTGGCCAACGTTCGCGACCAGCCCCTTCAGCATAAAGCACAGGCAAAGAATGCAGCCCTGCGTTGACACTGAAACGCCTGAGATGTGCAGAAATGCACCCAGCATGCTTCCCGTTGCACCGACTTGTTGGCACAGAAGACACTTCCTTGTTCACCATCTCCTGCTGAGCAGCACATGCTGGGTCCTCCATTCAAGCTTCACCTCATGCAAGATTCCCCTCATAACCTGTGGAAACAGAAACCAGCCACCCTCGAGGGGTGCAACAAAAACAAAGAGGAGCCGTGACTTGCTCAAGGCTGCCAGGCGAAGTGAAGGAGGATTCCCCCACTGGTTCAGCCACTGGCAGGCCAGCATTAATCCAGAGAGAGCTTTTTAAACCAAAAGCAACATTTATTTAACACAAGGATTTAACACTGGCTCAGGCCAAGGAGAGGAGAAACGGAAGGGGATGGAAGACGCGGCTTCGCCTCTGAAGATGTCGCGGTCCCCTTCCGGAAATCTTCCTCTGAGCCGCCAAACATCTTTCGGAAACCAAAAACAAAGAGATCAACTTGAACTGACTTCATTGCTCCTCTCCCATGGCTCCAGGGGAGAGAAGGAGGGCCAGTTCCCCGTTGTCCAGACGGTCAGTGGGGCCCATGAAAGACTCCCATGGAAGTCAGGGGATGGGAGAGGAGAGAGAAAAGGACAAAGGGGGAAATGAACTCTGTGGGATATCCCCACAACAAAGTTTCTGGCTCAGTTGCCTCTGCTTGGCTCCAGGGCTTCTTTTCCGGATTCTCTCCTGAAGAGCCCCTCAGAGGGTAAGAGGACCGGTTTCGTTCAAGGCAATGTAGTCCTTCGGCCAAAAAGAAGGGCTTCGAGTTCTTTTCGTGCTGGCTTTTGGAAGGAGGCCCCTCTCCACTGCAACACCTTCAAGTGGAGCTGCCTCGTGTGGCTGACAGAGGAGGGCAGGGGTAAGACCACACTCATCTTGTGATGGGAGCTCACCCCTCCCTCTGAGCAGGAGGGCCTCTGGGGCACAGAGAGTGGCTCTTGTGCAAAGCCCACTGGCACAAGGCTTGACCACAGAGCCATGTGACCTTCCAGAGAGCCCATCATGATCCATGTCCATCTGGAACACAAGATACGGAGCCTGGCCGGGCGTTCTTTGTGCGCGGTGGGTCCTTTTTCCTCCAGGAGGGAAGAGGGTGAGACATATGGGTGCTTTTTTTGTCATCAGGCAAGGACTCCCAGGACAGGTGGCCGCTGAATGCAACACGACAGCACCCAGAAAAGTGCCTCCTGGGGTCCTGGGCACAGCACCTCCGGGGTCTCGCCTCTGAGTGCTCTTCAGCGCTGCTCTTGGTTCTCGTGCCGGTCGGCTGCAAAACAAGTGAGCAGGAACTCTGAGTGGGAAGGGGGAGGCAGACGGAGGAAAAGGCCACCATTGTTAGAATGCTGCAGCACCAGGAAGGAGCCCCAAGAGAGGAAGAGAACCCCCGTGACTGCCTCACCCCAACTCAAACTCCTTCCCCACCCAGACAAAGGACTCTCCCAAATCCCAGCTTAACTGGCCAAGCCAGCTGGGAGATTCTGGGAGACTGAATCCAGCAAAATCACCAAGTCCAGAAGAGTTCTGATTAGAGCACATGCCCTTCATGTCTGGGGGGCTCATTAACTCACCACCACCCCTGTGCTCCAGAAGGAACAGATACAGGTGATCATCTGCCAGCCTCTCCCTGACCACCAGGAAATGGAGACTGTAGTTGCCAGCTGCCCTCCAGGCCCTGTTGAATGTCTTGGCTTTGAACTTTTAAAAGCACTGCTTCTTAAGTTAACTGATTTAGTTATCTAAGTTATCTGAAACTCTCCAGGGACCAGCAGCCAACAACTCAGGGCCTCGGACCACCGCTTTGAGCAGCACTGCTTTTGAAGTCCGGGCTTTCTAAAGAGCCAACCAACCTAGTCCAGATGTCAGGATCTCCACGAGACGCCCTCGGGGGAAGCCCCTCACCCACAGAGGCCAGCTTGACAGGCACAGGGGAGTGGGCTAGTTTGTGCTACTCTCTCTGAAGCTACGCTCTTGGAAGACAATTTGCTTCCTGCAGTCTTTCAATGAAATTTCCTGTTTTATCACCTACAGTTGGTGAGTTTGGGTAGGCATTTTTGTCTCAACTGTTTCTACTGATAATTATTAGCTTCCTTGAGCACTTATTTATTTAGGCAAGATCACAAAAGACCATTAAGTAATAATATGAAGTAATAAGCCAACCTTCAGGGCCTCTAGCAATGGGGTGGGGAGGGGTTGGGATCTAGAGTAGCTGGCCCTTTTCTAAAAACCATGGCACTAATACATTATTATACGATGGTACTGATTTCTGCTTACTCCAGAGCCATCTTTCCAAAGTTCTGGGGAAAGCACGGCCAGCGCGTCCTAGTTGCTCAAACAGCTGAGCAATGCAGTCCTTCTCACACACGATGGAGGGGGGCAAAACATGCTTCTTCTGATCTCCTGCACCCCATGTAATGTCAGAGGCACCTGTTTCTGCTCCTTAATTTCCATCCTTTCCACCCCATCCGTCTCCATATAGGTTAGTGTTGTTAATTCTGCCAGGTCCCGGGCTTTGTTTTCTGCCTCCGAGATACTCCAGAAAAATGTGCCGAGAAATGGGGGAGAGGGGGATGGAAGTCCATTTTGTCAGAGCACACTGCCCAGTTAGTCTTGGGGCTACAGGCAACCTCGAGGCCGCACTTTGTTTGCCCCAATCCAAGCAGCTACTGGAACAAGAAGGCAGCACTCCCTTCCCTTCTGTACCTGGCCAGGATGTGGCAACAGAAGAGAGCACGTGGGGCTCCCTGCCATGCTCCCGCTTAACCAAGGGCCTGGTACAGCAGGCAAGGAGCAGCCGGCTGGCACAGTTATCTGTCTCTTCCCCTCCACCTCCAAGACACCATCAAAGGGACAAAGAACACCACACCATTTCTGCTTGCTGGCAAGGGCACTCTGGAGCCATCTTCCAAAGTTCAAAGAAAAGCATGGCCAGCCCTGACGTGGAGTAGCCGTTCCCTCCCACCAGAAGGAGGGATGCTGGCCTAGGGACTCCTCAAACCCCTCAGAGACACCCCAATGCCTTTTGCACCTTGTACTGAGGCGCTGAGACTAACTGAACCTCTTCAGCTGTTTCCACACAGCCTGCAGGCTCTTCTTTGTTCTTGTACCTGAGAGGTTTACAGCTTCTGGCCCTCAGGTCTGCACGTCAGCCTTGTGGAAAGCACCGACGGGACACCCGCCAGGACTGAGTAACTGTCAGGGTGTGATCAAAACTGCCCCCAAATATGCTGTTTGGGGCAGGAAGACTTCATGAAAACTACTCTGTTTTTCTTTTAAAGGAGTCCTGAAAACTTGCCTGAGGGAATAACAGGAGTTCCCACGAGCTGCAACTGGCTCTGGGGTGCCCAAGAGATCCCAAGGCTTTAAGAGAGCACACCTTTTGTGCTGAGGGAGGCCTTACCTGGGGTTTGCCTGTAGGGCTGATCGGCACCATCCAGGGAGCGAGAACCTGACTTCACCAAGAATCTTTGCGTACTGGACGGAAGCTTGACAAAACGGTTGGACCTTTTGTGGGGCTTGGGGACCAGCGCCAGTTGTGGGAATCTCTTGATGATCTCCTTCAGGAGTTTCACTTTGTCTTCTGCAAAAAGCAGCCCGTCTGTGCTCCAACCAGCCATTTTGGTCGTCAAACGCTTGAGCCGCGGGTTGATGGCAGAAAGGACATCAGAGCGGCGCTGAAAAGTGATCCTATGGTGGATGCTGCCGATGTAGCGGATCAAGCGCCGGGCCCACTCCCGCAGTTCAAGGGGCTCCACCGGCTCCCCCTTCCCCAGCGCTTCCACTGCCATCTCGTAGATCGTCATGGCCGGTGCCAACATGTCCAACAGCTCGTCCTGGACCAGGTGCCAAACGTGAGTGTTGCTCAAGAGCTCCTTCAATTGCTGGGGCTTGAGCATGGCTGTGATGCTGCTATTCAGGTGAGGGGTATCTGTGGACCTCTTGGGCAGCGTGGGCCGGGGGCAGGTGGACAGCAGGTGCTGCCGAATCTTTTTCTTCAAGGTGACTCGACGACTGCTCCAGAAATTTGCCACCTCTTCGCATGGTACCCACGTTGTGGGGGCGGGAGCAGCAAAAGGACTGGCAGAGGAGTCTTCTGTTTCAGGTTCTCTCCCATCCCCACCAGGGCCCTCCTCCTCCTTGTTCCAATCCCCTCCTGGGCTCCCCATTCCTGCTTCATCTCCTCTGGGACTCCACCCTCCCTGGAAATTTTCCAGACCACCTTGAGGGGTCTCCTGCCTGCTTGATGGCTTTGTGGGGGTGTCCCCTCTAGGCTGTCTCTGGGGCCGCCTTCCCCTCCACTCTGGGCTGCTCCGCCCGCCTCCCCCGTAAGTCCCACGGCCCTGTTCCAAATCCAACGGACTTGGGCCCCTGAACCTCCCAGAATGCCTCCGCTCTTCCCACTTTTGGCCGCCCCAGTCTCTTTGCTCTTCGGTCAGACTTGTTGGCCACCTTGCCCTGCTGGGGCTGCTCCAACCTCTCTCTTCACCAGGGGCGCATTCTGTCTCCTCAGGGTCACTCCATCTGCCTTTATCTCCCATGGGACTCCTCTGCAGCTGCTCCCAACTGGGGCCTTCCCTCGAGCCCCTCAACGCTCTGTTGGACCACAGCAGCCTCCTGAGACTCTCTGGGCTGCCATTCCGGCCCACTTGCCTTCTGCTGGGAGGCGTCTGCTCTCCCTCCCTCCCCCCTGGGCCGTCCCAATGGGTTCTCCTCAGTTTCACTGGGGGACTCTCCATCCCCCTCTCCTCAGAACTGTCCCTCTGAGCTCTCCTCTGCGTCACAGGGGGACTGCTTTCTTCCCTCCCCTCACGGCTGTCCCGCCAACTTCTTCTCAGCTTGTCCAGACCCCATTCCCTCAGGGACGCTTGGGTCCTCCCTGAAGGCGCCTCCTGCACGGCCTCTTGTTGGGGGCTACCCCACTTGCTTCTCAGGGTTCCCTGGTTGTTCCTGACAGCATCCCTTCCCAGGCTGTGGGAAGAGCCCTTCCTAGCTGTGTGGCTCGGGGGCCCTCGCCGGTGCGCCTCAGGGTTTCCTTCCCTCCACTCCCCTTCCTGGAGGGAGCTCCATGATTCCCTTCGATGCCTTTCCCAGGGAGGGCTCGTGGCTCTTTCAGGAGAGCCCCCGAAGCGTCCTCTGCCCTCTCCCTCGGGGGACCCCCAGAACCCTCTTCCATCCCTCTGAGGACGGGCCCTGCCTCGCTCTCTCCTCTCCGCCGCCAGAGGGGACTGGACCCTGTCCTCCCTCTCTGGGGCCCCCCGAGACCTTTCCCTCCCCTCCCTTTCGGGAAGGGCCCAGGGCCTCGCTCTCCCCTCCCGCTCCGGCGGGGACCCGTCACCCCTTTCGGAGGGGATCCGGGCCCCTCCTCTGCCCCCGTCGGAAGGACCCCAGGGGCCTCCGCCGCCCCCCTCAGGCGGCCCCCTCCGGGCCCCTCCCCTGGCATCCCTCTCCCCCCTGGGGCCCCTCCTCCTGCCTCCTCCGTCGGGGGACGCCCGAGGCCTCCCTCTGCGCTCCCCCGCGGAGGGGCCCCGGGGTCCCCGCGCGCCCCGCCTCCCCTCCTCGGGAGGGCTCCGCGCCCTCCGGCCGCCCTCGCTGGGGGCTCCCCGCGGCCCTCCGGCGCCCTCCCTCCCGGGGGAACCCCAGGCCTCCTCCCGCGCCGGGCCCGGCAGCCAGGGCCCCCTTCCTCCCCGCTCCGGCCCGCTCCACGAGCCCTCCTCGCCGTCCGTCCTCCACTCCTCGGGCTCCCCGCTGCTCGGGGGCGGGCGGTGGCGGGGCCTTCGCCGGCGCCGAGGCGGGTCGGGCGCGGAGAGCCGCGGCCTCCTCTCCTCCGGCTGCCGGACCTTCCCACGCTCCGCCATTCCCAGCCCTCCCGGAAGCGACGGGCACCAGCTTCCGTCCTCAGACCGGAAACGGCCGCTCATTTTCTATGGTTGCCGAAGAAACCAACTGCACTTCCGGAGTGGGTGAGCCGGAATCGGGAGACCATAGAGGGAAGGGCTAGAGCGGCAGGGTGCGCGCGCTCTCTCTCTCTCTCATCCTTTTAAACTCCCCTTTTCCAAAGGGAGAAATTGTTTTTATTTTCGGGCCGGGCTTTTGAGAAGAAGGGACGTGGAGGTCCTCAAAGACTTTAGAGAAGGGAAATTTAGTTATTTGTTTATCATTTTGAATCCCTATCTGGCCTGACAGATTGCAACAAATAAAAAGAAAGTGAAGCCAAATATTTCCAGATCAATAAATGTTTAATATTATTAGGCTGCTTTTGTGATTTATTTAATTCTATTTTCCCCGACCCGAACGCCAAGCTATACTGGGTTTTCTTGACCAAATATATATATGTATATATATATATAGAGAGAGAGAGAGAGAGAGAGAGAGAGTTCAGAGGGGGTTTTCCTTTGTCTTCCTCTGAGGCTGAGAGAGTGTGACTTCCCCCAAGGTCTGCCAGTGGGTTTCCATGGCGGAGCGAGGATTCCAGCCCTGGTCTCCAGAGTCGGCCCAAGGCAAAAACCATGACACGTTTAACACATTTAATTTAATTTAATAATAATTTAACGTGTTTATTAGGATTAAATAATACATTCAATTAAAAACGTTCAATAGGTATCGATTGCATTTTGACCAAGTTTTCTATAGTTTGTTAATATGCTATTCACACTCCTATTCCATTCTTGAATCGCTCTTGCTGTCAGGATATTCTTCCCAATGTTGGGATGAATCTCTTTCCCTGTAGCTTGAATCTATTGCTCCTTGTCCTAGTCTCTGGAGCAGTAGAAAATAAGCTTGTTCCATCTTCCACAAGACATCCCTTCAAATATTTAAAAAAATCACGTCCTCTCTTAACGTCCTCTTCTGCAGACTAAACAACATACTGTTACCCCGTATACCGGGGTCCCGAGAGGGACACCAAAACGTGCTCAACGAAAGGTGGGGAAAATTAGCTCAGAGCGCGGCTTAGGGTTACGAGAGGCAGGGTAACGTGGCGAGATCTTGAACCCCATGTCTACGGGGTCGGGTCGAGTCAAGAAGCACGCAGAAGTTGAAACAATAAAGGATGTTTTATTAAAATACAACAGTGTATGCGACACATTCGCACAAGATCACTAAGGAAAATAAAGGTTGGAGTGGTACGGAGGGACGTTTAGAGGGGTTGCTGGTTCGGGTGATACTTCGCCTGTCCCGAAGCCCGGAAAAACGGAGAGCGAGGCTGGGGTGCGGTGTCGCTCAGCGCGTGGAGCCGAGGGGAGGCTCGCCAAGCAGAGCGGACGAAACTCGGGAGCGATCCGAGGAAGGTCTCGGAATCGAGGGTTTTTATAAGGAGAATCGCGGCCGCGGGCTACGCCGTACTCGGGGGGAAAACGATAGATTTGGCGTCGGAGACAAAGCCTCCAAAAGGTCAGAATCTGAACGATCGAGTTATCGTAGCGGTTCTCCGTAGAGTAGACAGTATGCAAACGCAGAGTACTTGGGTTTTGCATAGTTTACCCATCGAGCCGCCATCGCGGGGCAGAGGCTCTTCTGTAGGTTTTGTGCACACCTAACCAGAGTACTTGCCTGGAGGTCTCCTAAAGCAGCGAGTCAGCTATTTCTGGCCTGCCTGTATTGTAGTTCGAATATTACGGCTATTCACGGCCGAGCTTGTTTGCGTGCTTGTCCGGTGGCCTCGCAAGCACGTGGACGGGGGATAGAGAAGTGCAGCCGAATTGTGATATCAAACGGATATCTTTTAATATCCCCAAAGCTCGGACTAGCCAGGGCAGTAACAATGCCCAGCTGCCTCAGCCGCTAGGCTTCCAGACCCTCCACCCTTTTGGTCGCCCTCCTCTGGACACACCCCACCTTGTGGGTATCCTTCTTGAAATGAGGCGCCCAGACCTAGACACAGTTTTATCCCAGCTGAGGTCCAACCAGAGCAGAATAGAGTTACCATTACCATTACCTCGATCTGGACACCGTACTCCTATGAATGCAACCGAGAATCATGTTGGCTTTCTCGGCCGCAGCGTCACACTGTTAAGTTTCCTTGTTCTCCCTTTTGTGGCTATCGCTTCCCTTGACCTAGACGCTATACTCCTACTGATGCAGCCTAGAATTGCGTTGGTGGTTTTGTTTTGTTTTTCCTTTTTCCAGACAGAAGTCTCACGGTGTGAAAACCGGTTTTAAAAAGGTGCAAAATCTCTTGTGATACCTCGCCCCCCTCCGGTGCGGCACAAACTTTGAACATTATTCCTTCTCGGAAGCACGGTGGAGTAAATTCAGATTTAATGTGGTGGTTAGTTTGAGTTTTTAGTGTCGTTTGCGGGGCGGGGAGAGGGCGGGCACCTGTCGCATGACCTGTTCTCCTGGGGAAACTTCCAAAGGTGTTTGCAAGGATGCCACGGCCACCCGTTGCCAGAAAGGCAACGAATCCCCTGGAATCCTGCACCCCAATACTCTGGGAGGATTTACGGCCAGGAAGGAAGGCTCTCTTCCAACACAGCCGTGCCCCCTGGTGACACCGGTGGATGGCACGAAGGTCCCCGGAGAATCCGCTCCGCAGCAGGTGACCCACCTGGACCTCCTCATGAGAAGCAAAGCGGGGAGCTTCGGCCAGGCTTTGCAGGGGAGTCTGTGTCACGGACAGAGCTGCCGCTTCCCCAGCGTATAACCAGCGTGGCATCGACATTTAATCTATGTATTTGCTTATTTATATCCCACCTTTCTTCCTACGCATAGCCCAAGGCGGTCCAACTAAATATAAACCTGTTAGTCTCAACGGGGCGCATGATGAAATCCAAAGAATTCGTAAGCCGAATTTTGAAACGAAACCGGAGCTTTATCTGTTAAATATGCTAGGGCGACAAAGGGAAATAAGAAACCATCCGAAGATACTATTATATTTAATAACTGCGGCAAGGTTGACCTATGCGCGACACTGGAAAGAAAAGAAATACATCGGTACAGAAGAATGGAAGTTAAAAGTTCTGGGTATGATAGAGATGGAAAAATCAGCATCTTCTTGGAAGAATAAATCTATTGGTACGGAAGAATGGAAGTTAAAAGTTCTGGGTATGATCGAGATGGAAAAATTAGCATCTTCTTGGAAGAATAAATCTATTGGTACAGAAGAACGGAAGTTAAAAGTTCTGGGTATGATCGAGATGGAAAAATCAGCATCTTCTTGGAAGAATAAATCTATTGGTAGAGAAGAACGGAAGTTAAAAGCTCTGGGTATGATAGAGATGGAAAAATCAGCATCTTCTTGGAAGAATAAATCTATCCAGAACTTTGAGAAAGAATGGAAAGGCGTATTGGATTGGGTAAGGATATCAATGTATAAGAAATCAAAGAAGAAATAATGTAATTGTTCCTCTACATCAATAATGCAATAATGTAATTGCTCTTCTCTCTGTAAGATGGAAATTATGTTTGTATGGAATGGAAATAAGCAATCTCAACTGGAAGATTTAAGCATGGAAGTCTGCTTTTTCCCCCCCCGAGATTAAACTTGTAATAAAAATCACTACAAAATCATCATCATCATCATCATCATCATCATCATCCCATTAGTCTTAATGGTTGTTTGGCTGGATTCCCTTTTTTATCATCCACCCGTTCATCCCTTTTGCATTTCCCTTGGCCCTTCCCCGGACCCCCCCTTGCTCCTTCCACCACCAAGATTCTTCTGCAGCCGGCTGCAAGGAAGAGACCTTCTGGAAGGTGACAAGTGGCGGGAACAAGAACAGCCGGGAGACGCGTCAAATCCCTCCGTTTCCCCGACGTCTTTGGCGGTCTCGGATGGCGCCGGTCCCTGCCGCAGCCCGAGCGGGCGGGGGTCCCCGCTGCCCCCTTCCCGCTTCCTCTGGGGCTTTGCTCTTGGCTCGGCTTCTCGTAACGATTCTTTCTCGTCGTCTCTGGACCAAAAGCCATGGGTAGCCACTGGGAGGGACGTTGGCGGGTGCCCGGCCGGTTCATGGGAAGGCCGCTGCCATGTCTGGACTTGGCCCTGGACGACCGTGCCCACCTGGCATGCGTCACAGAGACCTGGTGGCATCAGGCCGGGGGAGTTAAATCTCCCTCCGCTCTGTCCACAAGCATCCTCTGCTCTGCACCAGGCGAGACCTGGGGGTTGCAACAGACTTTCGGAAGTCCATCCCCTTGTCCTGATGCCCTATGGGGGACACGTGGCTGGACAATAGTACATGTGAAAAGGATCTAGGAGTCTTGGTAGATCACAAGCTGAACAGGAGTCAGCGGTGTGATGCAGCAGCCAAGAAAGCCAATGCGATTCTCGGTTGCATTAATAGCAGGATGGTGTCTAGATCGAGGGAGGTAAGGGTACCACTCTGTTCTGCTTTGGTCAGACCCTGTGTCCAGTCCTGGGCACCTCAGTTCAAGAAGGATATGGACAAGCTGGAGCGTGTCCAGAGGAGGGCGACCAAAATGGTGGAGGGTCTGGAAGCCGTGAAGCCCTACGGGGAGCGGCTGAGGGAACCGGGTGTGTTTAGTCTGCAGAAGAGAAGATTAAGAGGGGACTTGATAACCGTGTTTAAATATATGACGGGATATCATGTTGAGGACGGAGCAGGCTTGTTTTCTGCTGCTCCAGAGACCAGGACAAGGAGCAATGGATCCAAGCTGCAGAAAAAGCGATTCCACCTGAACCCCAGGAAGAACTTCCTGACGGTCAGAGCTGTCCGGCCATGGAATCTGCTGCCTCGGAGTGTGGTGGAGTCTCCTCCTTCTTTGGAGGTTTTTAAGCAGAGGCCGGAGGGCCATTTGTTGGGAGTGCTTTGATGGGTGTTCCTGCATAGCAGGGGTTTGGATTCGATGGCCCCGGGGGTCTCTCCCAACCCTAGGATTCCGTGATTCTATGATCCCTCAGCCCTCTGGGTTTGAGTCTTTACCTGAACTGGCCCGCCTGGTGAGGACACGGGAGACGGGGCCTTCTCGGCGGCGGCTCCCACCTGGGGAACTCTCCTCCGCAGGAGGCCAGCCGGGCCCCCTCTCTGGTCCCCTTTCGCCGCCAGGAGAAAACTTTTCTTTTCAAACAGGCTTTTACCTAAGCCAGGCAACTTTATTTCATCATTGCTGCACTTGTATATCCTTTTAAGTGTTTTTATGATTTTACATCCTTTTAATGTTCGTAATGTTTTCAACGCATTTCACGCTTTTTAATGTTTTTAAAGTATATTTATTGTTCGAAGCCGCCTTGGGTCCCAATTTTGGGAGAAAGGCGGCTTCGAAATACAACAAAATAATCAAATAAATAAATTTTGAGGTATATATATCGTAACTTTTTATTTCCAATAAATCTTGATATGTTACCCAACTGTCCAGCTTCAGCTTCTCTCGTCTGCAGAAAACCTCGCAAACAGACATCCATATTGGTATTTTAGGGTATAATTTCGCTGTATATTTCTTCCACACCCTTGTGAGTGATTTGCATACAAACCGATTGATGAACTCTTTGTTAAATTTATTTTTTCCATATATAAGAGACGCATGCCAGCCAGAAGGCAGGTCCATCCCTCCACCTGTAACAGTCTGACATTCTTTAATGCAATATATTTATATTTATATATATTCACATATCCAAGATACCTGATTTTCAAATCAGGTAAACTCAACCCACCTTTTTCTTTTGTATCTATTAAAGTTTTATATCTAATCCTGGGCTTTCTCACCTGCCATATAAATTGCTGTAGGTCTTTATCCCAATCCTGGAATGGTTTCTCCTTTGTTATCACCGGAATATTTTGAAAGAGAAAAACCGTCTTTTTCAGAACGTCCATTTTGACTGTGGCCGTTCTTCCTAATGTTGTCCCATCTCTGAAGTTCCTTTTTGACCTCTTGCCAAACTTTCTTAGCATTATTATCGTATAGGTCGGTATCGTTTTTTTTTGTAATAAAGATACCAAGATATTTAACTTTTCTGACGCTTGTAAAATTTGTTTGATTCATAATTTGTTCCTCTTCATTTTTGGTTACATTTTTGGTGATAATTTTCGTTTTTTTTTTCCCTGATTAACTTTAAAACCTGATACCTTTCCAAATTCTTTTAATATTTGCAGTAATTTGGAGATGCCTTGTGGTGGGTTTTCTAACAAAATCACCAAATTGTCCTCAAAAGCCTTTATTTTCTGTTTCATTGTTAAAATTTGTACTCCTTTTATTTGTGCTTCATTCCGTATTTTCTTCTTCAGTATCTCAGCTGTTACCAAAAATCATAAAGGTGATGGGGGCAACCTTGTCTTGGCACTTTTTCAGATTTTCCCCCCGGTTTTTTCTCCCTTGATAATTATTTGATCATTATTTGATCATTATTTGATCATTATTTGATCATTATTTGATAATTATTCCCCCCGGTTTTCTCTCCCTTGATAATGATAGGTCATAACCATTGCTTTTTATATATCGACTCCGCTCATTTGGTAAAATTACCTCCCAAATTGATCTCGTTCAAAACTTCAGACGCGAATGGCCATTTGACATTGTCAAAAGCTTTCTTTGCCTCGACCGATATTGGAGCAAGCTTTTTTTCCCACGATGTTTATGGAACTATTTGGTGCTGTTTAGTACATTTTCTAATATTGTTCTTTAGTGATCCTTTTGGGGAGGGATGCATTCTGGTCCGCGTGAATCCCGTCTTGAAAGACTACTTTAATCTTTCGGCTAATATAGATGCGAATATCTTGCAGTCCGCGTTCGGTGGAGAAATTGGTCCGTAGCTTTTTGGCTCCAGGAAATTATTTCCTTCTTTGGGTATTAGGACAGCGTTGGCCAGGATAATAGCTTGGGAGCTATTTCTATCCCATAATATATATATATATATATATATTTTGGTAGAGTTTTTTTTTTGCAAGTACCTCCTGAAAAGTTTCATAATGAAGCCATCCGGGCCGGGGGCGTTTCCTCCTTTCAGCATTTACGGCTTCCGTCCCCATTCAAATCGGTTCCTTGCTCCCCTGCAATTTTGGGTACGTCTGCCAAATCCAGGCAAGCGTTTCATTTCTTCCCCTTTCCCATTGCATCTTTTAGCTTGCATGTTTCATCTTTTGTTTTACCATCTGTTATTTCTGCGTCCCTTCGGATTTTTCTGTTTAGTACCAACACGAACGAAAGAGGGGAGAGGAGGCAACCGGGACGCTTTCCTTTTTGGACGTTCACTTCTGCTATTCGTGCTCCGTTCGCCGGTCTCCAAGCTTTTTGAGGTGTAATATTTCATTATTTTTAACTATGTTTTTTTTTAAACTTTCTAATCCCCCCCCCCGAGTTTATTTTATATTACTAATATATGATTAAGCTAGGAATAAAACTAAGGCCATTTCTGCACGACACTCTTATGGCGCGATGATTCCACTTGCAACCTCCTATGGAATCCTGGGGTTTGCAGTTCCGGGAGGGGCCGGCCGGCCCCTCCCGGAACTGCAAACCCCAGGATTCCATAGGAGGTTGCAAGTGGAATCATCGCACTATAAGAGTGTCATGCGGAAAGGTTCTAAGACCAAGGCTAATGCAAGTCTAAGGCTAAGGCTAAGAGTGGGTCTCAAGAAAGGGGGACCCTGAGCCACCACCAGACCCTCTTTTCTCTCCAGAGGTCCAATGGTGGCCACGCTCTTTCCGGCATTTGTCTCTCCCTTCCCCGGGAAAGGGGAAGCAGCGGGCAAGGGGCGCCCCATCTCGGCGGGGAGGCCCCACGCACGCGGCGTCTTGCTCCGCACCGGGCGGAACTCCGAAGGCTTCCGGGCCTCGTCCGGGAAGGAGGGACGCTCCAAGTTGGCACCGGCAGAGGCTTCTTCCCGGACAGGGAGAACGGCCAAGACGGGGCTCTCGGGGGTCTCCGGCCCCCATTTTCCGTCGCCGGGTGGCAACGGGGCGGCACGGGTCCCTCTCCCCAAAAGCCTCGGTGCCTCTGTCGTCTCCTGCTGGACAGAAGGTGTTTCTGCGGCAGAAGGTGGCCTCTGCGAGGAGGAGGTGATCTCAATTCTCTGGGTGAGCGTAGACGTCTGCGCCCACTCCTTCTTGCGGGTGGTCTTCCGAACGCCGCCTTTCCGCACAACGGCCACTCTCACCAGCCTCCTCCGTTTGGTGACCTTTACAGCGGTCATCCTGACCGTGGTGACCCTCGGAGGCTGCGGCCCTGTTGGGACTCTGCCAGATGCTCCGCCAGGGCGGGTCTCACTCCCCTTGAGGACCTGGAGCCCTTCCTGGTTTCGGAGACCCAGGGATTCTGTGGGGCAGGCCCCACCTATGCTGCAGCTTCCTCCTTTGAAGGCGGACCTCCGGGGGGGTGGCCGGTGCCCCTCGGAAGGCAGAGACGCCCCTCGGGCACCCTGGAGCCAAAGTCTTGGAAGGACGAGGCAACGTGGGGGTTCTTTCCACAGAGTCCCCGAGGGACTTTCGCACAAGGAAAGGGAGTCCCCGCTCGTGCCCCACCTTTTTCTTCCCGACATGTCAGTCCAAAGCCTCTCTGGAGGGCCCCTGGAGGCAGGGGGTCTCTGCACCCACAAATTCGACATCGGCTCTGCTGGGACGGAGCGGAGGGAAAGGCGACCCGGGTGCCTCCATCCCAGCAACGGCCTCCCCGTCATTTGTCTCCAGTCCTGAGATAAAAGATGTACCGTCTCGATTGGAAGCCCACTTCGGTCTGGCCAAACGGGAGGGAGGGGAGACAGGGTCTCTGCGGCCAAGCACCGGGATGGGCCGGTTTGGGGAGAGGTCCCCTCAGGGCAAAGAAGCGTTGCTGAGAGATTGCGGCGGCGACAGGGAAGAAGTCAAGATGTGTTTGCAAAGGTTTCTGCAAGCAGAACGCCTTAGGGAGCTGGGGATGTTTAGTCTGCAGAAGAGAAGGCTGAGAGGGGACGTGAGAGCCGCGTTTAAATATTTGAAGGGATACCATGTCGAGGAGGGAGCAGGCTTGTTCTCTGCCGCTCCAGAGACTAGGACACGGAGCAATGGATTCTAGCTGCAGGAAAGGAGATTCCACTTGAACCTCAGGAAGAACTTCCTGACGGTCGGAGCTGTCCGGCCGTGGAATCTGCTGCCTCGGAGTGCGGTAGAATCTCCTTCTTTGGAGGTTTTTGGGCAGAGGCTGGATGGCCATCTCTCGGGAATGCTTTGATGGGTGTTGCTGCATAGCAGTGGGTTGGACTGGATGGCCCGTGGGGTCTCTTCCAACTCTATGATTCTATGATTCATCCAGTGACCCCTCAGGGTCTCCCAATCTTCAGCCCCCAAGCTGGGACACAGCCGAGTTTCACGTAAGGTTGCGTCTTCCCTCACCCTGGTTGTGTCCGCACTCATCCTCCTCTCTTCTGGCACCCAGAGCCCAAGGCTGAGGGTGAATGCCCCCAAAGCTGGGCTCCCAAGGGAAGCTTCTCTCCAAGTCTCCCTCCCTCCCTCCCAGGAAGGTATCTGGAAAAAGTAACTTCAGGGAATGGAGGACCCTCCTGGGGAAACCCCACTGCCCGTGCAGTTCCATCCGCTGGACGCGATACTCCAGGCTGGTGCAGGCGCCCCGAGGTAGAAACAAGAGTTCTTGCTGCAGCGTTGAGATGGGAATCTCGGGAGTTTGCAAAGTAAGTTCCGAAGGGAAATACGGTACAAAAGCCCAGAGAGAACGCTGGAGGGAGACCGGCAAACCTGACGCTGTCTGGATTCTCTTTTGGCTCACGTGCAGGACCAGGAAGCCTTGGTTCGGGTGGTGAAGAAAGAGGGTCTCCACGTGGAAGAATGTGAAAGCAGCTCTGCGGCGCCGGAGGGGTTGGGAGGGAAGCCCCGGAGTTGCTGTGCCCAGAGCCCCCACCTCCCAGAGGGAACTCAGGCAGCAATGCCGCACGGACGCTTCCATCCTTGTTGCGTCCTTGGCACGAACGGCGGGCAGGGTCTCTGGCGTGGCCGGGGTCTGCAGCCCGAGAGGGAGACCTTCAGCAGAGGTTGTCGGGACACCGGCATTGCACAACCGTGAGGAAGCATCCCCACGGGCGGGAGGGCCTCCGGCTTCGCCTCAGTGCCCTTCTCGGTCAGAAGGAGCTGCGATCTCACTTGAAAACTTCTTGGTGGAGCTGGGAGCAGCTGGCGCACTGCAGCACCCATCACCCCTTGCTGCAGGGACTGGCTTCCCACATGCCACTCCAGGAGATCTCCAGTTCCCCGCCCCATAGAAGGGGTCTCCTGGGCAGAGAAGGGGAACAAGGAGGTGCCGACGGTCAGTGGTGACGCAGCACCCTGGAAGGGAAGGGACTGGTGGTAGATTGTGGGCGGCCCCCACTGGCAGGCCAGCTCTTTGTGCAGAATGTCGAACTGGATGCGATCCAGAGTGGACCGGTCCACAAAGAGGAGGAGCTGCTGGCATTTTTGCAGGAGAGGTTTCGCCCCAGGGGGGCCTTTGAGGAGCGGAGGACGGGCCATTGCCCAAGGTTGCTGCCCTGCTGGAGCAACTCCGCCCATCCGGCTCTCCAGGGCGTTCTTGGCCAAGCGTCCTTGCAGTGTCTGCCGCTTCCAGGCCCGGCTGACGG
Source organism: Cyclura pinguis (assembly GCA_030412105.1). Lineage (NCBI taxonomy): Eukaryota > Metazoa > Chordata > Lepidosauria > Squamata > Iguanidae > Cyclura > Cyclura pinguis. The sequence continues at coordinate 8,682,480 of CM059614.1, read as the reverse complement.
GTGCAAGACGCTCAATTGCTCCTCTGGCCATCAAGAGAGACAGAGAGGACGGGGGGGGATCCATGAAGCCTTCTTAGAAAAGCTCTGTCCCATCACGGGAGGCACCCTCTTCCATGCTGATTCTTCCGGAGACAACGCAAGGATCCCCCCGTCCTCTCTGTCTCTCTTGATGGCCAGAGGAGCAATTGAGAAGAACCTCCCCAGGGACCCCAATGCCCTCCTAGGCTGTCCCCAGCCCTTCTCCATGACCTTCCTCCTGAGGTGGGCCTCCAAGTGCTCCTTCGCCTCCAAGGAGATGAAGGGGATCCGGCTCCTGCCAACGACTATCTCTACCTCAAGCTGGTCACCAGTCGGTACAACCGAGCGAGCTGAGGATGCTGGGACAGGCCAGAGGAGCTGGTCGAGAGAGTGTTGCACTGCACCAGCGGTGCCGAAACCTCTTCCTGATGAGATGGGACTCCAAAACCCTCCTCTCTTGGAAGGCTCTGCGTGGCCAGGCTCAACCCAGGCCTCCACTCTCCGGAGCACAACCAAGGGAGGTTCCAAGTTTGCAATCGCGGCCCCCGTGGCCATAAAGACGACCACCTGTGCCCTGCCGGTTCCAGCCGCTCGTAGCAAGCTCTGGGAACAGAGCCTCATTTGGGAAGAGGAGCTCCCGCTTGCAAAGGCCCCCCAGGTGTAGATGAGCAACCCTGCAGCTGATCGGTCGGTGGTGCTCGGAGCTGCTGAAGGAGAAGCCGGGTGGCCCCAAAGAGGGTCCCTCCCCGGGAACGAGGTACGAGGGTCCATTGCCAAACTCCTTCCAGCTGTGGGGAGGGGGAGCATGCCTTGAAGCCCGGGTCTTTCCTTGTCCCCTCCGTGGGAGAGTCAGAACATCCGGCGGTGACAGGCTGGAGGCGGTGGGTTCCTCTTGGCCAAGGAGATGATGGCTTCTGGGAGAGGCAAAAGGCAGTCGGGCACTCCGTGGGGAGCGACCTGCTCCAAAGGGAAAACGGAAAGGAGAAGCCATAAAATCAATTAGAGATTAAATTTAGCCCTTGTGCCCCGTCCCTAAAGTCCCAGGAGCTGCCCGTGCAGGACTCGACCTCTGGACCTTTGGGGCCAGAAAGAGCTTTACCTCCTCCTCCTGGGTGCCTTTCTCTCTGCTGCTGCCCGTCTCCACTGCCTTGGAAAATCGGCCACGAGGAAAGCAGAAAAGAAGGCGGATTATTCCTGCTTACACAGCAAATAACGGAGCGGGTGGCGGGGTGGCGTTGCAGCTCTGCTCTTGGCCGTTGCAGCAGCCAAGGCAAAGGACTCCGAGCCACGGGCGGGGGCATTTCTTTCACCGGAGGGGCTCGTCGCAAGCATGCATCGCAACATTTTGCAGACGAGACCAGGGACGCACGTGCGGCCGAGGGAAAATTACGAATTACGAGGAAGAGGAGACCGGCTAGGAGAGGCTGTGTAAGCAGTAAAAGAGCTCAGAAAAACCGAGACGGTGCTTCCCCAGCTTTCCCCTGGTCTGCTCTGCAGGGCTGGCAGAGATTCAGCACCCTGGACAGTCCAGTTCACGGAGCGCGTCGCCTGCTTGAAGCGTCCAAGCTAAAGGAACTCTCTCTCTCTCCCTCTGTCTCTCTGCAGTTGCTTAGCCAACGTTCCCCCATTTTTGGATTCTAATGGACTCGAACAGCCGCCCCTGTGCTCTGCGCCCTGTCCTACTTGAAATTAGGCTGGCATTAATTGGCACCGTCAACGCCTGGGTTCCCAGCCCTCGTGGGAACAAGATTCCCTCATCTTCCCTGCTGAGCAAATGCGGGAGGACAGGCGGACGTTACGGCTTCCACGGGGTGCGGCCACGGGGCCGTTGCGGGGGTCCTCTGGTGGGCCGAGGGCACCTGCCCTTCCTCTCCGGCGCCAAAGGAGGGATGCCGGTCCAGCGAACGCCGGGAGATTCAAGCGGCTTCGTTGGCGAAAGCGGCACAAATTCCGCCACGTTGGAAGTCCGTCCGGGTCGTCCCACCGGAGGTGGAGAAGAGGGAGCAGGACTCCCGACCACGGCAAAAAAGGAAATGAAAACGCAAAGAAAACAGCCTGTGGAGCGTCGTCTCCGCCGCATCTGCCGCAGAGCTAAGGAGATGCTGCTCGAGGGTTTGGCTCCTGGGCCAGTACTGGCCAAGGATGGACGCCCAGAGCCCGCATCACAACGTCTCCGTGGAGACGCAAGCCGGAAGCAACCGTCAGGGCCTGGGGTGGGCCGGTCCCCCTTGGTTATGAACCCCCACCCCTCTTCGCTGGGGCTCTCGGCTGCCCCCTCCCCAAATCTGGGGCTGCCTGGGGTCCCTTCTGGGAAGGAACGCCCCTCGGCCGAGGGCCAGGATTAAGCTGGGGGCACGGGTTGCGACCGTTCTTGCCCTCCAAACGTCGACACCCCCGGAGGACCTCTTCCTTCCAACCCTGCGGCCTCCGCGAGTTGTTGGGGTGGCCCGGTTGCGTCCTGGGCTGGCGAAATGGCTTCCCAACGAAACACTCGGGTTGAAGCAGAAGGGGTTTCTTTTACCGAAGCAGCTCAGGCAGCGCAGCCACGGATGCAGTCGGGGGCTCCGAGATACAGGCGTCAAAACACAGCCGAGCGCTCGAGGAGCGTAGCAATCGAGGCACGAACGGCATTGATTGGTGGTGGTCCCAAACGTCAGCCCCTTGGCCAGATTCACCGGTTCCCTTTAAATGTTTGCGTCCTTTGATCTTGGGAAACTAGAGCTTCATGCATTAGTTCTCGTTTGGCCCTTCTGGTTATTCTCTGTTGCCTCCCTGGAATCATGCAATCCATTTCTTCCCTGGCTGGGTGGCCTGGGGCCCTGCTCGGGCACTTGGCAGCCTTTGGTCCCACTCCTGAATAATATATACTGCCGTGGGTTGCAAAACATTCTTACAAGCCTCCTGAGACACGTCGGCCGTTATGCAGAGTAGAAATGCACAGAAATAAGATGGCTGACACCCGCTTTGACCACAGTGCATGTGAAAGGGATCTGGGAGTCTTGGTGGACCGCAAGCTGAACACGAGTCTGCAACGTGATGCGTCAGCGAAAAAAGCCAATGCGATTCTTGGTTGCATCAATAGGAGTACGGTGTCCAGATCGAGGGGGGTGATGGTACCACTCTATTCCGCTTTAGTTAGGCCTCGTCCGGAATCCTGTGTCCAGTTCTGGGCGCCTCATTTCAAAAAAGATATTGACCAGCTGGAGCGTGTCCGGAGGAAGGCGACCAAAATGGTGGAGGGCCTGAAAGCCATGAAGCCCCGTGAGGAGCGGCTTAGGGGGCTGGGGGTGTTTAGCCCGGAGAACAGAAGGTCTTAAGAGGGGACGTGATAGCCATGCTTACATATTTGGAAGGATGTCGTGTGCAGGATGGAGCAAGCTTGTTTTCTGCTGCTCCGGAGACTAGGACAAGGAGCAACGGCTTCAAACTTCAGGAAAAGAGATTCCATCTAAACCTTTGGAAGAACTTCCTGATGGTAATAGCCATTTGACAGTGTAATAGGCTGTCCGGTGGAGTCTCCTTCTTTGGAGGCTTTTAAAGAGAGGCTGGATGGCCATCAGGAATGCCTTGATGCTGTCTTTCCGAATGGCAGAAGGGGTTGGCATAGGTCATGGGAGTAAAACACAACAAAATCCGCAAAACATGATCTCGCCACCTGCTCCTACCTCTGCTAATGGATTGGGCTCACAAATTCCATTTTTTTAATAAAATAATGTCACCCTAATTTTAAAACGAGGACTTGGAGAAGTTACTTTTTGGACTACAACTCCCCTAACTGCCAGCCTTTCTGGCCAGTGGCATAGTCTCATTAGCAACACTTGATTAATAAACGTGATGCTAATCTGTACCAGGTTGCAATACTGTAAATCAGTTCCCATGCCATGATATCGTAAAAGTGACAGCAGTCCCTGTCAATAATAAATAATTATTGCATAACTAAGTGATTATTAAAAAGTAGTAAAAAGTGTGATCTTGGGGGAATAATGGCAATAAGGATAAAGCCGGTAAGAAACTATTATTAATCCTATTAATTTCATTTATAATATTTTATTATATTTTGTTTAATTTTATTATTAACCTTCTGCTCACGTGCTAAATTCAAGCAAAGACGGCTACTTCCCCCCTTGGACGCTAGAGGGCGCAGCCTCTATGACGCCAGCCCTCATTTCTGCGCATGCGCTTAGCTCCCTCTAGCGGCCGTTGGACGAAGAACGCGGCGCCGAAAGCCGGCGAAGGAGTGGAAATGAGCACGAGGACACTGCGCATGCCTATACTAAAAACACATTCTAGGGCAGTGCGCATGCGTGTTGGCTCTGCTGCCCGCTCCCCCGTTCGCCACCTTCTGGACGTCGTACGCAGGCGCAGACAGGCGTTGCCCTGGCCACCCGCCTCCTTCTCCTTCTGGAGTTTCCACGCCTCCTCTCCTCCCTGCGCCGTCCCCACCCCTCTGCGCATGCTCCCTGCCTATCAGTGCTGCTCCTAAGCGAGCGCGCGTAGACCGGGCAGAGCGGCTCTTGCCCGTGGTTGGCGCGGTGCACTCTGGGAGTGATTAAGGAAGTAAAATGGCGGACTTGGCCAACGAAGGTAGGCGTCCGCGGCGGAGGCTGAGGCGGGAGGCCGGCGGAGGCCGAGGGGGCTTCGGCCCGGCGGACCTCCGGCCCGAGGAGAGGCCCCGCGGCCCGGGCGCAACCGGGGCCTCCGCGCCTGCCCGGCCGCCGCCGCCCAGCCCGGGGGGCGCGGGCTGCGGACAGGCCGGACAAAAGGAGCGGCCTCTCGGCCACCGGGCGGGGGGAGGCGAGGGCGCCTCTGAGCATAGGCAGAGGGCGCGCCCTGCGGGCCGGCCGGCCGGCCGGCCGTCCCCGCCCCTCTCCACAGCGGAGCCCCGCCCCTCAGGGCGAGAGTGCCCCCGAGCATGAATGGAATGCCCGCCCAACGGCTCCGCCGCCCTTAAATTCCACGCTTCCTCGGAGCGAGGGTGCCTCTGGGCATGGCTGGAGCGCGCGTCCAAAGGACGCGAGGTGAGCTCTGCCCCAGCCTTTGCCCAGCTCTGTTGATTTTTTTTCCAGGAGAGGCTGCAGAGCATGGGCAGAGGGCATTTCCAGGCGGGCAGGCAGAGATCAGGCTTTCCACACCCCTTCTCCCCTGACAATGTTCGCAGTTTAATGGAAAGCACGAGCGCCTCTGGGCATGTGTGGATTGCCAAGCTTAAGATGTTCTCAAAGAAGGAGCTGTGTCTTTTGAAGCGTAAAAAGGAAGGGAAAAAAGAGAAAAAATGGGATGGCTGTACCGTTAAGACCAACTGGGTTTTAATTTTTGCAGGGGCTCTTATGGATATACAGTTAGCCCTCTACCTTTGCTAAGGTTACGGGCTCAACGGAGAAGGGGAAAAATCATAAATATCAAAATGAGTGTTTGTTTTGTGGGGAGGGGCCCAAGGCTTGGTGAGGAGAGCTGGCAGCCAGGTTCCAAACCATGTCAAGGGAAAGGGAGGGAAGGGATGGATCAGTATGAGGGTCCTCAACTTCCTCTCTCTCGTCCACTTCGTTCCTTGGGTGCATAGGGGGCATTGGGAGAGGTTTGGGGAGCTGAGAAATTGGGCTGCGATCCATCCTTAGCTGGTCAGGCAGTGGCTGGAGGACGAGGAAGACCAGAGGTGGGTTTTTAAAGGGCTGCACAGCCTGATCGGAGCACCAAGAGGAAAGGTTCTCCTGGAAAAGAAGCACCTGAAATCGTGGGGACGGGAGTTAAAGACACTTGCAGTTAATCCATGAAAGTCAAACCCCCAAATATGGAGGGCAGGCTGTAAACCCACTTTTCGATACTGCACCCAAAGAAGTGGGTTTATAGCCTCAAAAGCTTGTGCAGAAATAAAAACCCATTAGTTTTAAAAGTGCATTCACATTTCTTCCCTCCTTTTCTCTTTTTTTATGGGTGCTGCTATCAGCCAGGTGAGATTGATTTCTACCACGCTTCCCCTTGTCTTCTCCCTATATTTTATTGGCACTGATTTTTGTAGATTGTTGTGGAGTTCCTCTGACCATGAACAGAGGGTCATTGAGAGAAGTGGACAGCAGCTGGCGTTAGGCCCTGGAAAATCCCTCATTTTTCCTCATGGTGACAGTGGAATAAAGAAAGGCAAGGGTGCCTCTGAGCATAGTGGGAGTGCTTGACGATTGCCTTGGTCAGTTGATGCTGATTTTGCTTAAGCTGCCCTGGAAGAGATCAGAAAGGAGAGTTAGGACAGAGGATGTGGCCAAGCTGATGATGCTAAACGAACCACCAGAAGATGTCAAGTGCTTGTGAATGTGGGTTGGGGGCCTAGCCCTCTCCCTCCCATCTCCATATTTAGGTTTCTTGTTGTTGATAGTGTATTTTTTGTTGTTCTAAAGTAAGTTGAATAGGATAGTATTTCTGTGGAGCAAGCAGAGAAGATCAAGGTGGAACCACTCCCTTTTTAAAAACTGACTTTCTCTTGGTTGCTCTGGTATAAATCATAAGAGAGGAGAGAGTGCCTCTGAGCATAGGTCTACTGCCCCTCCAGGCAGGAACAGTGCCCTCCGCCCTTGGTCGTCCACAGAAAGACACAGACGTGGGTGCAAGAGAGAAAGAGAAATGAGTTTGTAGCAACAGTGAGGCTGCCTCTGAGCCTGAGTAGAGTGCTCAGCAAGGGGACCACCTGGGTAGGGAGGCAATCCCTCTTCTCATAACTTCCTGAGCAGAGGGTGAAAGAAATTGTTTAGGTGCCTTCTGACATGTGAACTGGTGGTAATTTTGCAGTGAGAATGCTTTAGAGCATATGCAGAGTGCCTTGTGTGTTGAAAAAGTGTGGTACTTCCAGCAAGTCGGCACGGCTTGTCATTTCTCTCTCCCTCAGCTGATTTCTCGGATAGACAAAGACGGCAATTGCTTGCAGAACATCACAGTCTGTTCTGGAACTTGCGGTTAAAAGGTCTCAGAGCATGTACAGATTGCTTATCTTCTCTCTTGTATCTGGGAAAAAGAGGGACGGACTGTTATGCCTCCTTTCTGTTTTGTTTTTTTTTTTCCTCCCAAGGCAATGAATAAAATGAGGATTAGGGAGAGAGGGTTTGGGAGTGCAGCAGCAAAGAATTTTCCTGGCTGATTCCTAGATGGAAGAATGTGGTGTGGTGGAACAACTTGGAGTCTGTGGATTGAGGATGATGATGATGATTCCTGTATTATTTAAGCCCCAAAGAGGAGTTCTGTTGAATAGACACGGTCAGAAATAACCCTCGGATTTCCTGTATTCCAAAACGTGTCCAAAGCCCTCAGAGATAATGGAAAGCACCAAGTTTTCCATGCAAACATTTTGCAGGTGCAGAAGGAGGGGAGTTTAAATCAGCGTTAAATTTGGATGAGCAGCCTTATCTGAATGAGTAGCTGGGGGTAGCTGAGCTTCCTTTAGGGCTGGCTTAAAACGGGGAGACTCCCCAGGAAAAGTTGTTTCTCCTGGGAAACACTTCTGCACACACTCCCCCTTGGGAATCCACTCTTCATCATGGCTTCTGGCCTGGCCTCTTCCCTGGCATCACAGGCTGAAAACTGGAGCAATGGTGGTGTTGTTGACAGGAGTTATTAGCTCCTCCCTCTGGCCTGCATCTGGATGGGGCTGCTCGGGGTAGCGATGTTTTGCAGTCCTGCTGTTCCAGGGTGAGTGGTTGTTGCCAGATTGCTTTGCCCCCGTGGCTTCCATAGAGGAGCATCCGCCTGCATGTGATGCTTGTGCCCTGCAGCTGACGCCGGGCAGGCTCCCTGCTTCCTCCGCACAGCCTGGCATGTGATCGTTCGTAACTATAACGGAGAACTTTGAACTAACCAGAGGTCCTCTGCCCGCCCGCCCCCCCCACTCTGCCAGGCAGCTTTACCAGGGTTAATCCTCTCTTACCCGGTTTGACTGTCCTAGTTTGATTCTTGGCGGCTGGGAGCACGCGACTCTTTGGGTGACGTTGCTCTGATGATCTGGACTGTTTTGGAGGAGAGCGGCCAGCTGCCTCCCGAGTTCTGCTTAGGATGGGATGGGAATTCTTTGATGATTAATTGCAACTCCCAGCATTGCCTGGCTGAATAGAAGGGCTGATGGGAGTTCAGTAATGTCTGGAGAAACCCCTCCCCATTTAAGAGGCCAGTTCAGTCTGAGGCTGCTCAAAGCACTGAGGGTAGTTGAAATTTTGGGAAGCCTTTCCCCCTGGGGAAGACATGCTTTGGGAACAAGAACCCTGGAAGAGCCCTGCCGGGGCAGCTTTTGTAATGGACCTTTCTGAGGGATAGGCAACTCTCTGGATATCATTTTGGCTGAGGACTGCCACCATGCCACAGTGGTTGACCCGATGCCCCTTAGCCCTTTTGCCATCATTAGTTTCTAGCTTTTGGTGTTTGCTCTGGAACAAGGAGTTTTCATCTTGGCTATCGTGGCTGGCAGGTCTGTCTTCCAGGAAAGAGTGTGCTCTCTTATCAGCTTTCTTATCTCCATTGTTATTCATAAAAGGGTAGCGCTGTTTGTCTGTTGGAGGAAAACAACAACAGAGTTGTGTGGCACCTTCAGGGCTATGAGGTTTGTTATGGCATGGGCTGCAGTCCCCTTCTTCAGGTGCAAGGAGTGTACCGTCCTAGAGGCTGAGGGAGAGAGAGGCACAGGGTGCTTTATTGCGGGGCTGAATTCGGGGTGGAATTGGATGTCCCCTACTGCACACAGTTCCTCTGTCATCTCCCACTGCATCCATATGCACTATGGGTATAGACACCTGAACCTCTGATGTTCCACTCTGGTGGTTTCCTAACTTTGCGGGGTCTGGGGGCCAATCCTCTGCCCCCAGGACTCTTGGCAGGCCAGGCGGACTGCTAAAAAAGAAGGCTGAAAAAATGGGAAGAGGCTGGAAATCGTCTTCCCTTTCTTTTCCTCAGCCTTTAACAGGGTATTCTGGATGTCAGACGGTGCAAGATAAACCCCCCTTTACCTACAGCTCCTGGGGGCATTTGTGAGAGAGACAAAGGGGTGGTCCAAAGAACCCAGGGTGGGCGTCAGAGGCTGCAGTGTGTTGGTGTCACCTTGGTACCCCATTATATTCTGTGCACCTGAGGAAGAATGTTGGTTGTTTAAGAGCACGTACCACTTTTCCTTTTAAAAAAATAACGAAGATCTGCACTTGTAAGAATACCAGAAGGGCCCCCTGGGATCAGCCCAAAGGCCCATCTGCGCCAACATCTTCCTTCACTCATAAGGCGACCAGTGGACTGTCCACAAGGAGAGCAATAGCTCTTATTTGGTTGCCCCCAGGCAGCTGGTATCCAGGGGTAGATTGTCTCTGAATATGGAGGTTCCATGATCTGTCTTGGCCACAGTTGTCATAGGCCTCTGCTCCTTCACAAACCTATTGAGGTCTCTTTAAAAGCCGTCTGAACAAACAGCCCTTTTGTCAAATCTAGTGACAGGGAGCCTGCATCTCTTCTAAGGACCTATAAGATTTGAGGCTTTCACAAAGCCAAAGCCACTGGGAAAATAACATTGTCTGCTTGGCTTATGTCGCAGCCGTCATAAAATGCTTGAGGCCCACTTGCGAGACCTTCTTCCTTGCTCCCAACACTGGGACCTCTTGTTTTAAAATAAGGTCACTATTCTGCAGTGACTTAGGATGGCAGGCTACAGTTCTTACAAAGAAAGTGTACAATGGGGCAAGATCAAATAATGTATTAATTCATGTATTTCTGGTCCTTTGTGAGTCCAGTCCAGGGCCAGGCCCCCAGAGAGCAGGATAAATGAATGAAATCAGGAGCAGATACGAGGCATAATATGTACGCAGAATTAGCAGAATAGATGTGTAAGAACAGCAGCTCAGTTTAAGAACTGCTTAATTGTTGAAGGAATCAGAAGGTAAGTTTTATTGTTTAAGGCTTTGAATGCTTGTGTTGAAAGGAGAAAGCAGGTAGAAAGTTTTGTAACAGTAGAGCCACACAAACAGTAGAGTCTTGTGTATTTGCCATCCTAATTGACTTTTGTTTCTAGGGATATTTCTTTGTCCGCTGGTGAAAGTTAAGGAAAGAAAGAAAGGTGCTTTTTGACTAGAAGAAGCTCTCTTTTCTGAGTAGGTTAGAGAGGAGGAAACAGCACATTGCGTACCTTAATGATATTAGATAATACAGCTTTCCTTTTTCTTCCCCCCCTCTCCTGTCTCTTTCTAGAGAAGCCAGCCATTGCGCCTCCGGTCTTTGTGTTTCAAAAGGATAAAGCACAGAAGGTAAGGATGGCCCTCGTGCACATGGTGGGCTTCTCATGGCTAGCTGGAGGGGGCTAGCAGGCTTTGAGCTTGCTGGGAAGTTGAACCGGAGGAGAGCGGGTGCTTGCTGTTGGCATGAATGGCTCTGGGGCACAGTTCCGATGTTCCTTCTTGTGGGCAGACCTTCCTTGTTGCTCCATTTGCCGAGGAGCCTCGTTGGGTTACAGCTTGGACAAGTTCTTTTTTCTTCAGACCACAACTTCCAGAAGTGTCTGGTGGCTGCGCCCACGAGCCACACTGGCTGTGGGATTCTGGGAGTCATAACGGAGGGAAAAAAAGTAACTTATCCAAGCTTGGTGTTGCAGAGGCTCTGAGAGGTCTGTCAGAGCATGGGCTACCTTCTCTACGCCAACTGGGCCCTTGCAAGGTTAATTGGATGTTCTAGAATCTACCCAGTGTTCCTGTGCTGGCTGCTTAGGGGAAGAGGGTGGGATGCCGAAAGGTTTTCAGGCCAACCCACCAAGCCATCGCTGATGGTTGTTATTAAGGCACCCGGGAGATGCTTCCACAGAACTACTGGGATACCCCCGAATTGCAAGGGACAGAGGAGGGAAACAGCTACCTTACTGTGCGGAAACTAGACATTTTAATGTCTCAGTTTATTAATAAATGTTGAACTTTTTTAACACCTGTCAAGGTAGGTTGTGACAAAAATAATTGCGGTAATAATGGTCCTAGAGAAAGAATTGCCAGTTTTGAATCAAATAGACTTTCGACCTTACATTTAATCAAATAGTTGGTTAGATTGGTCAGATTAATTATTAAAAAATTTAAAAGGACCTGCAGAGACTGCCTTGTGCTATGTCAGTCCTGCATTCCTGTGGAGCTGCTGCCTTCTCCTGTCGACTGAAAGGGTGCCCATTTAATAGGGAAGCAGAAATAATTGGTTGAATTTTTTTATAGAACCTACAGATGGCAGTCACCATCTTGGAAGAGTCCTTCTTCTTTGTCTCTGCAAGAGAGAAAGCCTCTTCTAAGATGTGCTTAATCTTTTTTTTTAAAGCTTCTTGTTTCAGAGGTAGTATTCTCGCCCTACTCTGATTTTACCAGCGGATGATTCCTTCTTTCTTTTCTTTCGGAGAAATGCATATAATTAATTAAATTTTTAATCAAATCCAGACAGTGGTCCTAATTTTTCACTAAATAGCCTTACAGCTCTCGTTTTCTTGCTGCTTTTCCATTGATAGAAGAGGCAGCGCAGGTGGTGGAGTTGGGTAAAACTATGGGATTGGACTGTCAGAAAACGTGAAGTGATGCCTTGTGAATTTGGCTTCCACTGCCTTGTCCTACTGGGAGGGAAATACAGCCTCTCTTAATTCTAACATTTTTTGTGGTGAGTGTGTGTGTGCGTGTGCGTGTGTGCGCGCACATATGTATGTGAGAGGGAGAAACAGAAAGAGGGGTGGTGGTGGTCTCCTGTTTGGTTGTTTGCTTCTTTTTCTTTGAGCTTTAACGGGTCACTGGTTGTGTGAATGGGTTAGTAGTAAAATGCTGAGAGTGAGATGAATTTGAGATCCTCTGTGCTTGATAGGAAGAGTTGTGTTGTTGTGGTGTTCACTGCTGCCTGTGGTTTATCTTGTGACTCTTGTGGCCTTGGCTGAATTTTACTACTAAACCACGTTTATTGCATGTTGGCTTTTGGGGAGGTCTAAGCATGTGGCTCCCAATCTTTGGTCCTCCTGATGTTTCCGACTTCATTTCCCAGACTTGTCTGAATAGTGGCTTTGTTAGCTGCCGTTTTGGGAGTTGAATCCCAAAACACTTGGAAGACAACTAATGCTTTGATGGTGTATTCCTGCATGGCAGGAGGTTGGACTGAATGGCCCTTGTGGTCTCTTCCACTTCTGTTATTCTGTTCTGAACCCACTTGTGACAGCCAGTCCACAATGAGAAGCCAAAGTTGGCTGTCAGCTTCTCAGTGTTTGAACCATGAGCTTCTTAGGTTTGAACCTTGAACTGTGCTTGGCTTGGCTTGTTTCCTCAACTGCCCTCCCCAAAACAAAAGAGGTGTTGTTGCGGGGAGGAGAGCCATATTGCAGATGGAGAGACCAAACCATGGTTTGTTTGGGTTGTATGCACAACTGAGCAGCTAACCATGGCTAATGTAAGCCATGGTTGGATCTGAGATGCGAATGCTATGTTGTGCTCTCTGCTAAATGTCGCCCATTTTCCAGTGCTAGGATGGTGGCACTTCACAGGCTTGGAAAAAACATTCCAGGGGTAATTGTTTTAAGGTGATGTACAGCAAGAGATGTCGTGCCTTTGAGAAATCTTTTCCCCATTTCTGTGGTCTTCAGGGAATGGCGGTCCAGGATTGCATCTTGCTTAGGAGGACGAAGGAAAAGAGTCAGAAGCTTGTCTTTCTCCAGTTGTTTGGTGTGACCCTGAGAATGTTAAGGGGTTCAACGCTTGGGGTTGTCTTGGGTGGCATAACACAGTGCCTGTGTAATACATGTCAGAATTCAAAGGTGCCTTTCAGTTTTCTGTATTTTGTGACAGCCTGCTGGGCTTTGTCGTTTTCCCTCATTTGCCACATGAGCGTGCAATTAAAACAGAAGAGGTTGTAAAGCTCTGTGCGTCCTCGGTTAGGGTGTGTTTATGCAGAAACAAATCCTCTGGTTTAAATCCTCAGTGGGGTTTAATTTTTGTTTACATCTATTGATCTAAAATAGATTTGTTTCCCTTTTCCTCCAATAGTTCGCAGAAATTTTACAAAAATAATAAAACATAGCATAGTGAAGGACAACCGGTAAACATTGCCATTGTGGCCTTCCTGGGCTACAGCTAATATGACTTAATAATGGGAATTAATTTTCCAAGGTTTTTGCAAGATTGCTGTCCCATTTTTCCCCCATAGGCAAAGGACACAGCAGCAGAGGCGTGAAGGGCTAGAGAAAAAAGTGTTTTTAAAACTTTTTCTAAGCCTTTTTCCTCCCAGAATTGAGGGAAATGATTATGATTATGGTTTAGAATGTTTTTGACAGTATTTTCCCATACTTACACCCACCCTATTTCCGAAACCAGTGTGGCAGGCTGATCTTTGGTAAGATGCTGTAGAATATAATATCACGGCAATTCTTAATCCCGGTTTCCTTTTCTCCATTCTTGTTATGGGAATGAGTGCTCCATGTCTGCTTGGCACCCTGGAGGGGACAAAATAACTATCTTTGTTTTGACAATATATTATTTTCTGCTTTTATTGGAGTTTTGTTTTGTTGTTTGGCCTGCCCCTCATAAATTGGGAAAACCAGAAGTTCCTTGTAGAGAAAGTCCCCACCTTTTGACACCCCATTATGTCACGACTCCTTCTTTTGACACTTCCAAATTAAAGACAAGTTCCATTAATTTAAAGAGTGGGTTACACTCTTTCGTTGGTTCTTCTTGGAATTGCTTGCATGCATGCACTGCTTGCAAAGTGAGCTGAGAGGGGGGGGAAGGCACTAAGCTGCCTGAGAGGCTTTGCAAGTAGCACATGCGTGGTCAATCCCACGTGAGCTTCTGTAATTCTTTCCTGTTCCCTACAGTATAGCACATGCGGTCAGCTTTTCAGCCCGTTCCATTTTCTGACAGTGCTCCAGTCCCTAACCTGTTAGTGGGAGAAGCCTATAGCTCTATTCAGGCTCTAGTAACTCAATTTGTAATAAAAATAAAATCTTAAATTCAGTGTTATGTCCTGAATAAATTGTACAGTCAGCCCTTGACATTTGTGGGTTTCAGTTTTGCAGATTTGATTATTCACGGATTATTTGCTGTCCCCTCTGCTGCCTCCCTGTGCCATTTTTAATAGGAACTGAAAGCCTCATGAGACTGAGGAACAAGGCTTGTAAGTCCCTTTTAAAAATGGTGTGGGGCAGTAGCAGAGGTGGCCGTAAGCCTCACCAGACCCCTACTTCTGCCTTGTGAAGGAACCCTGAGGCCTCAAAAGAATCCGCAGTGGGTTGAATATGGTGATCATGCTTTTTTATGTGTTAAATATGGTTTGGGAGGACCTAGAGTTATTCACATTTTTTCCACTTTCACGGGGGTCATGTGCCCCTAACCCTAGCGATTGTGGAGGGATGACTGTACTTTAAAAATATTTCAGACGTAATAATTTCATACTAAACCAGAATGTACATAATACATTTGACATTACTGAAGTAACAAGAGCGACTTTCACATTGCGAGTATTGCATTCTTCAAATTTTTGCAAAAATGTCAATTTTCCCCAGAAAAGTCTTTTTTTTTTTTAAAGCAGCTTCAAAATTTTTTGAAACTTTGCATCTCTACATACAGAACAATGGTCTTTCTCATAAGTACAACTGTTCGGCCCAGGTTAGTCAATAGCCTCTTGCCTGTGATGAGAAAGGGGAAACTTCAAGTACCCAAGCAGAGAAATTTGGCTACTGAAAATAGGATGAGAATTGGTAGTCCTTCTTGCTGTTGCCCTTCCATGACATCTTTTGAAGCTGTTGATATGCGAATAGTTTATTGTGGTGTAGATGGCAGTTAGCAGTAGTAGTTTGTTTTCTATTAACATTTAGATTTGCCTGTGGCAGACCAAAGCTTCTGCTACCCTGTTGTGTAAGATAATGGCAGGCTTTGAAAGAAAGAAAGAATATCCCTACAATTCTATTTTTGGGGTATTTTTGCTTTACTATCTTTTTTCCAAGAAAACTAAAATAACAAAATCTGAAATATTGAAAAAAATAAATTTCAGTTTTGCTTTGTTAAACATTGGGAAGAACTTTTTACACTGTAAGAGCGGATCAGCAGTGGGGCTCTCCAGTTTTGGAGTGCTTCAAGCAGGAGGTGATTGGGTATCTTTTAGCAGAGCTGCAGCTGTGTATTTTGGCATGGCAGGGGGTTCTTTCCGACCCTTGTGTTCCTTCCGACCCTTTCAGGTTCTCTGATTCTTGCCTATAAAGGGCTGGTGGAAGTGGCAGGGTAGCAGCCAACATATCTAAGCAAGACTTCAAGGTGAAATTGCTTGGGTCTCAGAAACGTCCGTCCCTAAGCTAAGAAAAAACAAGATCCTAAATGGCTTCGAGATGTCCCTTCACCCATTGGGGGGTGTTTTGAGGAGTAACATCTGATAGAAACTGTGAAGGACTTGCACTGGGGCAAAACCATCCCCACTTCATGTAGCACCGTGGTGGGATGTGAACAGCTAGCAGCTGTTCCAGGAGGAGATTTTGGGATGGTGGTCCTGCGCAGCTCAGTAAAACTATTGAGCCAGGATGAGGCCGTTGTGTGAAAAGGGAAGGAGGGTTTAGTTAGAAACCAAGAACTGAAAACAAAGCTGCCAGTATCTACCACTCTTGAGACAGATCTGTGGCACAGTTCTGGACACCGAACCTCAAGAAGGATGAAGTAGAACTGGAAGGTAAAGGAAATTAAGAAGTTGGAAGTGAACCTCAGGGGTTAGCCAGTCCAGCCCCATTCTGCTGTGCAGGGATCCACAGCTGGAGCACTCCTGAAAGACAGCCTCGGTTTAAAGACCTCTAAGGAGGGAACTTCCACCACTCTTTTGGGCCTCTCTGTTCCACTACTAAATGTGACAGAGGTGCGTAAAATCCATGGAAAGTTTTTTAAATTCCTCCTCATGCTAGAACCAAACCAGGGCATCCACTGAAGCAGAATGGTGGGTGGTTAGGGACAGAGAAAAGGGAGGACAGTGGAGAATCTAACTGCGGAACTCACTGCTGTGAGGTGTGGTGATGGTTACCCACACAGATCGCTTGGAAAGGGGGTTGGCCAGATTTCACGGAGGCTATTTGTGGCTGTTGTGTGCCTTCAAGGCATTCCCAACTCACGGCAGAACCCTGTCCTGGTATATTCAGAAAGGGTTTGCTTTTGCCTCCCTCTGAGGCTGAGAGAATGAGGCATGCCCAAGGTCACCCAGTGGGTTTTTGTGGCTGAATGGGGATTTGAACCTTGGTCTCGCAGAGTCATAGTTCGACACTCAAACCACTACATCATACTCATGTCCTGCTTACTGTGGGCATTGCCCTGGTAGGGGCATCAGGGTGGTCACTGTTGGGAAGAAAAGGCTGAAGAGGCCTGTGCTGGCTGGATTCAACTTCCTCGGGGCTCTTTTGGTGTTTTTAGGAAATTGCAATGGGCCCGCCATATCCGTGAGCTCAGATTTAACCCATTGTGAATTCAAATGTACCCATTACTGTACATTCAGATCCATGGTGGGGAGAACACTAGCACTCCTTCAAAGTAGTGAGGTTCCTTTGCAAAGCAGGAGCAGGCAGCTGGTGCCATTTTTAATACTGCAGGGGCTTTCTGTGTAAGCTTTCTCTCAAGAGTATTTGTAGTCTCTCTCCAGGCCTCACAAGGCTTATACAGGAAGCCCCTACAGCAGTGGTTTTTAATCTTTTCTTTAGTGGGTACCCCCTGCAAATATAATTTTTTTGCGAGGGACCCCCAGTAATTAACTCAAGATTTAGATATTCAAATGTAGATTTTAAAGAGTCAAATATTTATGTGGATTTTCAAATATTTGTTTATTTATTTAAGGCTTCTGGAGACTAAGATTCAAATCCCTAGGTGGCCTTGGGCAAGTCACATTCTCTCTGATTGAGATGAAAGGAAAGACAAACACACTCTGAACAGATCTTGCCCCCGCAAAAACCACTGTGGTAGGTTCCCGTTAGTGCTGCCAGAAGTCAGAAGTGACTTGAAGGCCCACAGCAACAAAGTGCTGCTGACACGGGAGGATTTTGTAGCCATCATGTCTCTCCCCTTTGAAAACTGAGTTACGGCAACCCTAAGGTTAACCTATAATAAGAATTTTTTTGGCAAGATTTGTTGCCTTTGCCTTTCTCTGAGGCTGAGATAATGTGACTTGCTTGAGGTAACAGGTTTTCCATGGCTGAGTGGGTATTCAAACCCAGGTTTCCAGAGTCATAGTTTGGGCGTGCGCATATGCCTGCCGTTGTGTCCCTTTCAGCAGGAATGTGGTAACGGGGCATATGTACAGGCACCCAAACTGCTCCCTCGTTTGCAAATAAGGGAGCAGTTTCAACACCCACAGCCTCTCCCCGCTGCCACGGCCCTATTGTTGCTGCTGGTGCCCGTGCACAATTTTTTCTGTCTGCCAAGAATCCTGGAACCAGTCACTCATGGACCTGGCAGGGCCACTGGAATCCCACATTTCAAAGAGCGAGAGAGCCCCGATTGGGAAATCTCTGGTGCTCTGTTTGCCTGGGTAAAGAGATTTAGTTATTCCGAGAAGCTTGGCTTTAAAAGGCCCTGTTTTTAACTCCCCACAAGGACCTTGCTGCCCCTTCTGAGGCAGTGGGCCTGTTTGCAGCAGGACTGGCAGTGAATCAGGATTGGGGGTGGTGTTGCAGTTGGCGCGCCCCATAGCCTGTGTGAAGCAGTGAGGAATTTGGCCTCAGCAACAGTGGGTCAGGCAAGTGGCAGCTAAAATCTGGGAGAAGCTACATGCTCCTGCCCATGCGTGCCAGCCCAGACAGTGGCATAGACCCTGGTGCTCAGGGTTAGGAGAGCACGTGCCCCCTTCCCGTCCCCTCTTCCTCCGTGTCTGTCAGACCCCACTCCCTCCTTTTGCTGCCGGGCACTGAAGCGCTCCTCTTCTCCTTTGCTCCCAGCCCCTCGCAGAGCAAAAAGGGGTGTCGGATTCAGGCAAGGACCCCCAGGGAGAAGCAGCGTCTCCTCACCAAGCTATGGTGGGTCGCCCCAAATCACCCGGGGAGTGCAGCCTTGAGGGCCCCGTCCCCCCCGTTGCTTGCGTCCGCCCTGCTTCCCGTGTTGATCCGGTTCAACCAGAACTAGCAGGGGTAAGTTGGAACCTACCAAGGGTTTTGGGTGAAGCCCTCCGCTTCTTCTGTTTCCTCTTTTTATTGCCCTTCCCCCCCTTTTTTTCCTAGTGCACCTTTCCTGCCCTCTTTTAAAAATTGGCTGGTCCACAGCATTAAGAGGCTTTCTGGCTGCATTGTTTCTTCCTTCAGAGGGTTACTCTGTGGCGATCGAAACGAACCTACAGCAGACAATGAGTCCATTTTGCAGACAATTTCTCCCTACACCACGGGTGGGTAGTCCCTTTCGCACCCTGAGGGCCACATTGAGTTCCAGAGGAGCTCTCGAGGGCCACATTCGGGTAGTGGACGTGGCCAGAGGCAAAAAGGGTGGGCCCAAAATACCGGCATGTATTTTACCTGAGAGCAGCAGAGCCTTAGGAGAGCCATTCCAGCTTTTTAGAATTCTCTCTCTTGCTTTCTCTGTAGGTTCCTTACCCAGACCATGATGGCACGGTGGCCCTCTGGGGAGGCACCTGGGACCAAGAACTGGAGATGCCCAGCCTTAGGGCCCAGGTTGAAACCCTAAAGAGCTGCGACCAGGAGGTGCAGAGCAAGGAGCTGAGCACCTCCTGTCGTTGGTCCACACAGCTGCTGGAACCGGAGCCACCAGTGTGCCACAGAGGGTGTCTACCCTGAGTCTGGTGGAAAGCAGACAGTTCCCCTGAGTCTCTTAACCCCAAGAAAGAGCAAGGAAGGAGGGACTGCTAGAAGGAGGAGAAGCTGACCTTGACCTAGGTATAGGGTTCCTCCTCCTGGAAAAGCACCCCCACCCCAGCAGCACACACATGCACACACCTTCCTTCCAAGGTAGAACATAGAATCATAGAGTTGGAAGAGACCCCAAGGACCATCGAGTCCAACCCCCTGCTATGCAAGAACACCCATCAAAGCATTCCCAACAGATGGCCATCCAACCTCTGCTTAAAAACCTCCAAAGAAGGAGACTCAACCACACTCCGAGGCAGCAGATTCCACTACCGGACAGCTCTGACCGTCAGAACAGAACAGAATCACATGAATTCATGGTTCTCCAGAAACTAGGACGTGGAGCAATGGATTCAAACTACAGGAAAAGAGATTCCACCTGAACCTCAGGAAAAACTTCTTGATGGTCAGAGCTGTCCGGCAGTGGAATATGCTGCCTTGGAGTGTGATAGTCTCTACTTCTTTGGAGGTTTTTAAGCAGAGCTTGGATGGCCATTTGCTGGGGTGGCTTTGAGTGTTTGTTCCTGCATGGCAGAAGGGGGTTGGACTCGATGGCTATGGTGGACTCTTCCAACTCTATGATCCTGTGGAATCATTGAATTGAAAAGGGCCACCCAGTTCAGCCCCCAGCAATGCAGGAATCCCAGGCTAGCAAACTCCTGAGAGCTGGGCCTCCAACATCTCTTTGAAGACCTTCAAAGTACCAGTTCAGTATGGTATTCTCTCTTCTTGCTGCATTACTCCTGAACAGGAAAGGTTATCCTGGACAGCAGAGTCTTTGAGAGTACTTGGAAGGTGTTCTCGTTTATTTCTGTTTGCATTTAGACCCCATCCTTAGGATTCTATTAAAATTATCCAGGACAATGAGAAAAGCTATATAGAGTCAGCCCTCTTGTATCCATGGATTTTGCTTCCATGGGTTCAACCAACCGTGGCGTGAAAAGCATTGAAAGAAAAAATTCCCAAAAGCAAATCTTTTGAGTTGTTCACCATTTTATATAAAGGGATACCATTTTACTACGCCTTGGTACATAATGGGACTTGAGCATCCACAGATTTTGGTATCCACGGTAGATCCTGGGACCAAACCCCGGCGGATACTGCGGGCCAACTATAACAGAGAGCATCCAAGTGAAACAAATGGAAAAGATTTTGAAAGCTAATAATTCTGGAAAGAGGAAAAGTGTTTTTGCCTAGGAGTGGTAAGATGTCAAGGGAGCACAGATAGACACTTTTACTGGGAGCATTTGAAATCTGGGGGGTTCCCTCCTTTGCCCCCTGGTGTGGTTCCCAAGGAAGAACTACAGAATCCAAGAGGTGGAAGATAATCCCAAGGGCCATCCAGTCCAACCCCATTCTCCTATGGAGGAAGACACCATCCAAACCCTCCCTTTGACAGATGGCCATCCAGCCTCTCTTTAAAAACCTCCGAAAAAGGAGACTCCACCACAGTCCCAATCAGCAGCCTATTCCACTCTTGAACTGCTCGCATGATCAGGAAGTTCTTCCTAATGTTTGGGTGGAATCTGTTCCTGAAGTTTGAAGCTGTTGCTCGATGTCCTAGTCTCTGGTGCAGCAGAGAATAGGCTTGCTCCATCCTCCATTTATCATCCCTTCCGGTATTTGAACATAGCTCTCATGTCACCTTCTATCCTTCTCTTCTCCAGGCTAAACATACCCAGCTCCCTAAGCCACTCCTCGTAGGGCTTCACGGTTTCCAGGCCTACAGGCATTTTGGTTGCCCTCCTCTGGACACGTTTAAGCTAGTCAATATCCTTCTCGAACTGTGGTGCTCAGAATTGGACACAGTATTATTCCAGGTGGGGTCTGACCAAAGTAGAAGAAATGGTACCATCACTTCTGTTCACCTGGACACTATACTCCTCTTGGTGCAGCCTTGAATCGCATTGGCTTTTTAAGCTCTCGCATCACACTGCTGACTCATGTTCATCTTGTGACCCACTAGGATTCCTAGATCCCTTTCGCACAGACTGTTTTCAAGCCAGGTATCACCCATCCAATACTTGTGCATTTCATTCTTCCTAAGTTTCATTCTTCCCCATGTTTCTCCCTGTTGAAATTCATTTTGTTAGCTTTGGCCCGGCTCTCCAATCTGTCAAGGTCATTTTGAATTCTGATCCTGTCCTCTGGGGTATTAGCAACCCCTCCGAATTTGGTGTCATCTGCAGATTTGGTCAACCTGCCCTCCACTCCTTCATCCAAGTCATTGGTAAGATGTTGAATAGCACTGGGCCCAGGACAGAACCCTACGGCACCCCACCGGTCACTTCAGGATGAGGAGGTGTCCTTGATGAGCACCCTTTGGGTTCGGTCGGTCAACCAGTTATAAATCCACCTAACAGTAGCATTATTGTCTTGCCCAGATTTTGCTAGAAGCACCGCGGGGAAATGTTTTAAGAGGAGCCTTTGAGGAAGCTGAAAGCCTCAGGCAAGAAAGTGCTTTTTGCCAGCATGGGTGCTTGGAAAGGAAATGCATTGGTTAGGCCTCATTTGAAATGCTGTGTCCAGTTCTGGGCACCTCAATTCAAGAAGGATGTCGACAAGCTGGAACATGTCCGGAGGAGGGTGACCAAAAGGGTGAAGGGTCTGGAAGCCATGCCCTATGAAGAACGCCTTCGGGAGCTGGGGATGTTTAGTCTGCAGAAGAGAAGGCTGAGAGGGGACATGATAGCCATGTTTAAATATTTGAAGGGATGCCATGTAGAGGAGGGAGCAGGCTTGTTCTCTACTGCTCCAGAGACCAGGACAAGGAGCAACGGATTCAAGCTGCAGGAAAGGAGATTCCACCTGAACCTCAGGAAGAACTTCCTGACGGTCAGGGCTGTCCGGCAGTGGAATCTGCTGTCTTGGAGTGTGGTGGCGTCTCCTCCTTCTTTGGAGGTTTTTAAGCAGAGGCTGGATGGCCGTCTGTCGGGGATGCTTTGATGGGTGTTCTGCATAGCAGGGGGTTGGAGTCGATGGCCCCGGGGGTCTCTTACAACTCCAGGATTTTATGAAATCTGAGCTTCTAAGCAGAAGTGGTGGGTTTCTCCCAGCCATCTTCCAGGCAATAGCACACAGCCTGGCCAGCTCACTTTCTGGTTTCTGATTCTGCACTGTGGCAAGCTTTAAGTGACCTGGCTGGGGTGTGCTCAGCCTGACTCAAGCTTTGGAAAAACCTCTGAATGCCACAAATAGCAAGATGCTCGCCCTCCTTAAAAGACTGTAGGGGCTGGGGACGTGAAGCCGGAGGTTAGCCATTTCTGGAATGGCTGTAATACTATTCGTGCCTCACAGAACATGGGGCTGGAAGCCAAGTGCAGTGCATTGGGACCTGTACGCAGGGCACGTAGGCAAAGAGTGTCCCATATTTATTGCATTGGATCCCCGTACAGTTTGGCAGGGGAGGATGTGTAGTGTTTGAACGTTGGGCTGCAGACCTTGGAGACCAGGGGTCAGTTTTCCGCTTGGCCGTGGAAACCTGCAGGGTGATCTTGGGTGTATCACACAGTCTCAGCCCCAGAAAACCCCGGTAGGGTCGCCATAAGTCAGAAATGACTTGAAATTACAGAACAACAGTTATTGGGGGCAGCTGCCACTCCTTCTCCTTCACCCCACTAGGAATTTCAGAAAAGATCATGGGTACCTCTTTCCTGGAGTTGGACGGGTGGCAGTGGGGGGGATCACAGGGTTAAAATCTAAGACTTGGTGAGGAACGGCGACTTATGCTGATTGGAGTCAGCATGTTGAAGTGGTCTGAGTTTTGGACAAGGTCCCCAAGAGAATGCCAGCTTGGCCATTGAAACCCGTGGAGGGAGGATGGCTTTGGTGAAGTCACACTCTCTCAGCCTCTCAAGACAATGGCAAACCTCCTCTGAATAAATTTAGCTGAGAAAACCCTGTTGCAAGGTTGCCAGCAGCACGCAACAACAACCTAATATGACTTTGTCGGCCCTGCAAAGTGGCCGGAGGGGGAAATGGACTTCCTCAGCAACCGCATGTTGTTGTGAGCAGTCATTCAAAGCATTCTGGGGATGGCTTGGTCTTTAGGCCAGCAAGATCCGTCAGCTTTGCAAAAGACCTACTCATGATGGGATGAAAATTGGTGTCCTTGTGGATCGACCCGTCCATCTGCTTTTGGCGATTGCTATGGGGTGAGCAAAGGGTAGCCACTGAGAATTAAAAAAAAGAAATAGCCCTGCCAGCAGGGGCGTGGAAGCATTTTTAGCCATGTTCACCCCTATCACCCCCACCGTGTTAGATTCGGGATCAGCCTTTTTCTAGAACAGGAAGTGAAGAGGCAGCCTTGAAAAAAGGCTTCTTAAGCTTAAATTGGCTTCTGATCCTGGGATGGCACGGGGCGGGAAGAAATGTAGGACAGAAGCATGGCTGTTAAAGTGGGATCGCAGAACAATAATCCTATAGTGTGAATAAGCCCCCAGCCATTCTCAAGGGGGGGGGGTCTGGCAGGAAAATATCACAGCATTTCTTTCGCAGACGTGTCACAAAGAAAGGAGGAAAAGCACAGCATGGTTTTTTTCATGGTTCATAACAGCACACAGTCTTTTCAAGGTCCTCTTGAAGGGGATTGATAATTACACTGACAGCCGGCATGGCGTAGTAGATTGAGAACTGGATTGTGATTCTCGAGACCAGGGTTCGAGTCTCTGCCCAGCTGTGGAGACCCACAGGGCGATCATGGGCAAGTCATGCTCTCTCAACCTGAACGGATCGTTCCCTGAACACCCCGAGAGAGGGTCACCATAAGTCAGAGATGACTTGAAGGCCCACAACATGGAATACAATAAACTTCAGAAGGACACGGCGACACACTGATGCCTCCAGGACCCTCTGTGGGCCGTGCTGTCCCCCCCGATGGAATTAAAACGTGTAGAGGCTTCTGGTCCAATTCTCGATCTATTTGCGAAGGCAGCTGGCCTCTGTGCTCCATTGGTGATGCCAACCACTGCTCTTGAAAATATTCAGGAGGAGAAAAAAAAATCAAAGTTCTTTTTCCACCAGTGGATTTTTCCCACCTGGAAGAGACGAAGCCTTTTTAAAAGACCCTTGTGGGGCAG
This sequence comes from Cyclura pinguis, assembly GCA_030412105.1. Taxonomy (NCBI): domain Eukaryota; kingdom Metazoa; phylum Chordata; class Lepidosauria; order Squamata; family Iguanidae; genus Cyclura; species Cyclura pinguis. The sequence goes on along the minus strand of CM059614.1, from coordinate 8,658,573 downwards.
CCCAAAGTTGCCTGGCCCCCTTCCGTCCTCTCCGTGTCTGCCAGAGAACCAAGGTCTCTCCCGCTTTCAGGGATGCCAGGCCTTTCGCTTTAACTGCGGTGACTGCCTCCTGGGGAATCCTGGGATTTGTAGCTTGAATGGGGTGTTGAGAATTCCCTGCCAGGGAGCTCCGCACATCCCCAAGGGAGAATTTTTCCCAGGATTTCATAAGATGCGGCATGGGCAGTCATAGTCGATTCATGGGGCATCGGAGAAGCACGCTCTTGGCATTTGGCTGCTTCTTGTGGGGAGACTAGAAACTCCGTCTTGAAATCCGCAGACCAATCTGGTTGATTTTGGAAAAAGCCATGCGTGACTTCTGGTTTGGTTTTCTCAGTAAGCCAGGAGTTAGCAGAAGCAAAAGCTAATTGGGCTCCCTCTTTCTTTATTTTCTTGCGGAGTGTGGTGTTGCTTCACATGGGCTCCTTTCTGCATAGGGACACAGTGCTAAGTTGGGGCAGGCAGAGTTGGGGGTGTCTTACGTTAAAAATCCATGCCCCCTTCCACATCTGTTATCTACTAGGAGACTCAGCCTCGACCAGCCCTCCAGTCTAGAAACCACGAAGCCCCATGAGGAGCTTCTTAGGGAGCTGAGGATGTTTAGTCTACAGAAGAGGAGGTTAAGCGGGGACATGATGACCATGTTTAAATATTTGAAGGGACGACATTTTGAAGGTGGAGCAAGCTTGTTTTCTGCTGCTCCAGAGACTAGGACACGGAGCAATGGAGTCAAACTATAGGAAAAGAGATTCCACTTACACCTCAGGAAGGGCTTCCTGACGGTCAGAGCTGTCCGGCTGTGGGATCTGCTGCTGCCTCGTTGGAGTGGATGGATTCTCCTCCTCCTTTGGAGGTTTTTAAGCAGAGGCTGGATGGCCATCTGTCAAAGGGAGTACTTTGAGGTGGGTTCCTGTGTGAAAGGGGGTTGGACTGGATGGCCCCTGGGGTCTCTTCCAACTCTATGATTCTATCACTCTGACTTCACCCATGAAACTGGAGGGGCTGGAGCTTCACACCTGGTTTAATCGCTTTATTCGAGAAAGCTTCAGTAGGAGGGCTTGATGTTTTTTCAAGAGCAAAATGCTTCCTGGAAGTTCCAGAAGTGCAATTTTGAGCTTTGTTTTTAAAATGCAACAGGGTGAGGGCAGGAGGCTCCAAGAATGGGACCTTATGCAGTCAACAATTCGCGTGTGGTCCTCCACCAGCCTGCAGAGAATCCTAGCTTAGCGTTAGGTGCAAATGCAGCCTGTGTGGGTGAGAGAATGAGAGGCAATGGCCGAGCTTTTCTTGCTCTTCTGGTGGCTCTGGGCTCCCCCCTTGATGAATTTGGAGATGGTTTTCCTTTGTCAAATCTTAGAATCATAGAGTTGGAAGAGACAATAGGGGCCATCCAGTCCAACCCCCTGCTGTGTGGGAACATAGCTTTGTGCCTGCTCGCCGCTTCCTTCCGCAGTTTCTGACTTGGTCCATTCCTCTTCCAGTACTCTCCTCTGCATGAAGTCCCCTATCATCTTTTCTCCTTTTCTGTTGTATTTGTTGGGGGGAAATTAGCTCCCTCCCACCCCACAGCTTTTATCCTTTTTAAAAATTGTGAGCTGTTGCCTGACTTTGTTAAAAAAAAAAATTGCTGACTTGGTTTGTCTTGTGAGTTTTAGTTGATTGATCAATTAATTAATTGATCCAGTCAGTGTCATTTTGCAAAAGAGGGAAGGAAGCAAAGTTCTTGAAGGTTACGAAGAATGTGTGTAGAAACACAATAAGTAGGTGTATTAAATATAATTATGAAAAGGCCAGATGTGAGGAGCTATTTTAAAAAAGGCATTTCACACGTTGAACAGAATGCCTCTTCTATAAGTGGGTACAGGTTTGGGAAATTTTTACTTTCAAAGAAGACTTTAAAAAAAATCTGTTAATTGGGGCACCCATTTAGTCTGCCAGACAGTGTTCTGATTGATCAGTTTAACCAGTTTATCGACTAAACATTACAAACATGAAGGTATTCCCTATTACGTTTGGCTTTTCTTCCTCAGTTCCTGGTGCAATCATTGTCTAAGAAAGGATCCCATGGCTGAAAAAGATTACCGTATTTTTCCCTATCAAGTGTTTTGTCATTTTTATGCAGTAGGCAGGGGTGGTTTCCGTCTCAGCTGCAAACAACATGCATGGTTCTGAGCCACTCAGTGACACTTCCAGAGAACCTGTAACTTGTTAATTTTCTTTTGTGATGCAGTCTAATTCTCCAATATATGTATTTTTTTGTTTTTACAGAGGTCAGCAGATGGGTCAAGTCCAGAAGACGGGGAAGGTAAGGCAAGGCGTTTGCATTCCTGGTCTAGAGAGTCCCCGGACACCTGGGGTGAAAGTTGTGTTGCTCTTAGAATGGCCAGCAGTGGCCTCGCTGGCTGACCACCCAGGCAAGATGGGAACAGTCATAATCAGGCCAGGGTTGCGTGTTCGCATGTGTACATGGATTTATTTCCCACAGTACAGTCAGCTCTCCACATTTGTGGGTTTCACTTTTGCAGATTTGATTATTCACGAATTATTTGCTGTCCCCTCTGCTGCCTCCTTGGGCCATTTTTAATAGGGACGGCAAGCCTCATGAGGCTGAGAAACTGAAAAACAGGCTTGTAAGTCCCTCTTAAAAATGGTGTCGGGCAGCAGTGGAGGGGACTGTAAGTCCCACCAGCCCCCCACTTCTGCATTGTGAAGGAACCCTGATGCCTCAGAGGAATCCACGGTGGGTTGAATATGGTGATCATACTTTTTTTGTGTGTGTTAAATATGGCTTGGGAGAACCTGGAGTTATTCACGGTTTTTCCACTTTCATGGGGTCCTGTGCCCCTAACCCTAGGGAATGGGGAGTTTCAACAGCTAGTTGGAAAGCAGGAGAAGACTTGCCCTCACCCAGAGTAGGGCTTAAAATGCCTGGAAGGAAAACACGATCTCCTTTATTTTTGTTTTAATCACTGCATAGCAACACAGAATATCATCAAGGCTTGTCGTTTGCCTGGAAAATTTGCACGGGTGCGGGGCAGGGCAGGGGAAGGGTTGTTGCAGCTTTTGCCCCTGAACCCCTTGGAGATGTAGGGTGGTGTGGGGCTCTCGTGGGCAGAGAGGTGCCAGCAGGACCCCTCCCTTAGAGAGGAGCCTTCTGTATTCTCTGCCCTTTCCAGCTGCCACCCAGCAGTTCTTAGCTTTTGCCTCTTTGGATGGAGTCCAGTTCCCATCAACCCCAGCCAGAAAGGCCAGCAGTTTAGGGGGATTCTGAGACCTAAAGACCCAAATGTCCAGATAGCCCCCAGCGAGGCTACTGCTTGCCCAGTTTCGTGGCCTTCCTGTAGTGAATTTTGACTCTCTTAACCCTCTGCTACCTTCTTTTGCAGAGTCCGACCGAGAGGACGGGAGTTACTGCCCTCCGGTAAAGCGCGAGAGGACTTCCTCGCTCACCCAGTTCCCTCCTTCACAGCCAGGTAACGGCTGATCTGTTTGGGGAGGGGGTCTTTTCTCTGTTCCCCTCACTTTGTGTCTTGTGGAGATAGCCAAGGTGGGAGATGGTTTGGGAGACACCTCCCTCCTTCCTGCTTGTTTTCGTGTTGGCTGCTTTATATTGTAAGCTCTTTGCAGACAAGAAATGTCTCCTTTTTGTGAGTACCACAAGAAGGCAATTGCTAGAGGTTGAGGAGCTACTCCAGTGGGTGCTATCAGCCATTTGGGGGCAATCCCCCTATTGTTGGTTCTGGGTGGTTGGCCAGTGGCATCCTAGAAGCCTCTGTGAATACAAGAATACCCTTCCCCACCACCTCCTGGAACCCTCAAAATGTAGCAAAACATCCAGCAACAACCCCACCGGCTACCGGGGGTGGTGGTGGTGGGCGTTTTGGAACAGAAAGCAAATGGGACTCTGAATAATTTGGAGAGTTGGGGGAGCACAGGAAGCTTTGGGAGGGCGCAAAATTTGTAGACTTCAGCTGGTGGTCTTGCAGTAATAAGGGCGGCAGCAGCACTTGCTGCTGAGTCAGTTTCTGCATAGGTGAGGGCCATAATTTTCGCACCTTGAATTGATGCCTTGAAGAGGAATTGGGGAGTGAGAGGTAAGAATTGGGGAGTGTCGGAGGCAAGTCATCCCTGTGTGCTAATTCTCTTTCTTTTTCTTTCTTTGCTTTTGCTCATTGTTCCCAGTGACAAAGAACAATGTCTTCATGCCCTCGAGCTTCTGTGAACCTTCTGCAGGAAACTCGGACTCGGAGCCAGGTGAGAGTCTTGCCTGCTTCCCACAGGGAGCTCCGCAGAAGGTGTTATGTTGTCGGGGGGGGGGACTGCAGCAGGAGGGGGCAGAGGCCAAATTTCAGCTCCATGCACTTGTGCCAGGGCCTCATGCTGTGCTGAAATTCAGAGGCGGGTATCACTTTGCAGCTGTTTCAGGGGATTTTTCCTTTTGCAAGCCCAGCACTCTTGGCTTCCTTTGGCATTGGTTGACCTTTTGAGGATGGATTTTTCCCCCCCAAAGGTGGCAGTTTTAAAATCAAAACATTAAAATTAATTATGACGAAGTGATAATCAAATTTCAAAAGGGGAAAAAAAGGAGGGAGTTAGAGGCTACACGCACCCCATAGGCCCTGCTCTCCCCGCGCTGGTGGAAGGGCATGGCAAGAGGACACACGCCCCACCCGCCCACCCAGGACGGGTACACCCTCTGCTCCTTCCTGTCTTCAGCGGTCCCAGTAGGTGTGCTTGGACTCCCATTTCTCTTCCCTGTAAGAATGGTTTTCCTCTTGGGCCTTCTCACTTTGCACGCCTGCCAGTAAAAGTTCGTTCTGCTTCTCTTCCTTACCCAACAAAAGGGTTTGTTGTCGTTGCAAAATTATGAGGGCACAGATGATAGCCCACTGGGAGAGGAGCTGCTTTGCAGGCAAAAGTGCTGGTTAGTTCCCTCAGAGAGTGGACGTCTGGTTGCCTGAGCACAGAATCCTAGAGTTGGAAGAGACCCCAGGGGCCATCCAGTCCAACTCCATTCTGCCATGCAGGAACAAATGCTCAAAGCACTCCCTTTGACAGACGACCATTCAACCTCTTCTTAAAAACAAAGTCCCTCCCCCTCTCTCTCTCACTGGGGGATCTGACATTCTGCTTTGAATTCTAGAGGAAAAGAGCACGGGATTCCGACTGAAGCCCCCCACCCTTATCCATGGCCAGGCCCCCAGTGCAGGTAAGCAGTGCCCTTGGTCGGCTGGATTCGAGAATGTGGTTGATGGGGACTAGCCACCTGCTCAGCAGTCTTCTGGCTGAGCTGGTCTCAGCAGTGGCCCTGGACCTCCCCTCGGCTTTTGTCCTGCGGGGAGGAACTCCAACGCCTGGGTAGAGGCCCCTCTTCCAGGGACGAGTCGGAGTTTCATGTCTGCTGTGGTGACCAAGAGCTTGTCCCAAGTGGCATCTGTCCCGTTTGTGCCACGGTGGGTGGTCTGTATCTGATCCTCTGTTGCGGTGGAGTGGGGTGATAGGGGTGTGGAGGAACTTTGTGTAGTGCTGTTGCCATGCACAGATTGCTGCTTGCTGAGTTTCAGGCTCACTGTTACTCTCTGCGGGTGGGATGGGAGGGCTCCAACTGGGTTTTCTGCCCCGAGGCTGGTGGGTCTCAGGGAGGTTCCTGCTGCCTTGGCAGGTGATGCTGTTGAAAACCTGGGGCAGTGGGCTTCGTTGCTCCATTCCTGAGACGCTCGTGAAAGAGGAAGCCCTACTGGACACAGTAGGACTTGCTTCCGTGTTGGATTGGTGGGGCGGACATGGCCTCACCCCCCTCCGTCCTTTCCAGCTGGGAAGGTGGTTATGCCAGGCGTTCTCTAGCCAGGGAGCGTTCCTGAGGGTCAAGAGGAATCTTTGCTTCTCTCCACAGGAGTCCCAAGCCAGAAACCGAAGGAACAGCAGCGGAGCGTCTTACGCCCGGCCGTCTTGCAAGCCCCCCAGCCCAAGGCCTTCTCGCAAGCAGGCAAGTGACTCCTTTGGCCGACAGGCATCAAAGGAACATCCCCGTGGCTGACTGGGTTGCTGCTTTCTTCCCTCCGGCTACCCAGACAGTTGGAGGAGGCTGTCTGAGGCCTGCCATACGTTTTGGACTGCAGCTCCCACAATTCCTTTACAGATAGACCTTAGTTAACGAAGTAGATGTGTTCCTCAGTGCTACTACTTGGACAGAAATGTTGTACCGGAGGGAGGAATTGCGTGGAAGGAATAGGGATGTGTTCCTACACCACACAGAAGAAGAGCAGTTCAGTCAGTTTCAGCAACCTTTTTACCCAAAACTAGCAATACATACGTGTGAAATAAACCAGATCTGATAATTTCGTAAGTAAATCGAATCATTCTGACACAGTATTCCAGATGAGGTCTGACCAAAGCAGAATAGAGTAGTAATGATTCCCACCCTGGTTTTAAATACCTGCCCGGTCACCCGTGCTGAGTGCAAATTGTCTCAAGGTGACCAGGCTGGGAAGCCCTACCAAAGGGATTCTTGTTTAAATCTGTGTGTTAGACCAGAGAAGATTGATACAGGTACTAATGAGTGGGCTAATAGGGAGCTAAGTAACTGGAACAGATTTATTTGAAAGGTTGCTAAAACTGTGTTGGGTCCAGGAGAGATAAGGAAGGAAGGGACAATGTTAACCTGCTCTGTTGAGGGAAGGGAGTGTTTGTGCTACACACAGGTAGGTTCCATTGACAGAAGCTGGGCCTTGTAGGCAGGCAAAGCTGGCCATGATGCCTGGGGATTGTGGGAGTTATAATCCGAAAAGAATGATGTTTCCACGTTCTGGGGCATCATTTGGCTGGAGGAGCACAAAAGGACCTGCACCTTTATTAAAGAATAGCCATTCAGACTGAAAGCACAAAGCAGGGCTGTTCCTCAGCTCTCTCTCTCTGTTGTAGAGTAAGGGATGGGACCACCAGGTATTGTTACAAATACTTTCTCACATTGTTTTGTGTTCTTTGTTGCAGTCCCAAGCAGCGGAACCAACGGTGTAAGCCTCCCTTCCAGTCCCCCGGCGACCACGTCAGAATCCACAGCTAACACAACAGCGAAAAGTCCTATTCCAGAGGAGAAGGTGAGATGGTTGCACATTGGAGGATTTTGTGGCCACTGGGAAAGAAACTGGTGGTTGTGCTATTTTTTTCCAGCTTTCTTCTCATTCTCCAATTTAAAGATGATTTTAAAAAAAGTGGCCTCACTTGCAAAAGCCCCCATTTGGCATTTGGTACTCTGGCTCAGCGATTGAAATGGCATTTTCTCTCCACTAGCTGCCCCATCACTGGGAATCCCTTGGTCACCCAATCTGCCAGACTGTTGGCCCAGGGTCTTCCCGGCCCTGTTCTCTCCTGATAAGGCAGTGCGGCCTAGTGGCTGGTGTTGGGAGGCAGGTTGGGAGTCAGGTTGCCTCTCAGCTGCTGCGTGGTCTTGGGCCAGTCGGGCACATTTGCACAAGCCTTGCGTTGCTGGCAAGGGGAGCCCATGGCTGAAATGCTGTTCATGAACTATGCCAGAATGACTGCTTGGGCACTGCTGGTGAGACGAAAAAGGCGGCAGACATATAGTGGCTGTGGGGGAAGACTGTGCGCACCTTCTGTTACCACAGCTGCCTCCGTGTGACCCTGGAAAAGGCGTGGCTGCTCTATTGCAGAAATGCACCAGCAGAGTTCTAGCCCTAACACTCCCGTCCAACCCTTGTGGAGGAAGGTGGGGATGAAAGCATAGTAATAATAATCATGGAGCTGGAAGAGACCACAGGGGGTCATCCAGTCCAGCCCCGTTCTGCCATCTGGGAAGACACAATGAAGCACTCCCTTGGACAGACGGCCATCCAGCCTCTGTTTAAAAATCTCCAAAGATGGAGGAGACTCCATCACACTCCATAGAGGCAGCAGCAGGTTCCACTGTCAAACTGCTCTTACTATGGGAAAGTTCTTCTTAATGTTTAAGTGAAATCTCTTTTCTTGTAGCTTAGATCCATTGCTCCATGTCCTGGTCTCTGGAGCAGCAGAAAACAAGTTTGCCCCATCTTCCATATGACGTCCTGTCATACTTTCAATAAGTAACTGTTCAAAACATGTGGCTGAAGGAAAACTGGAGAAGACAATTAAGATTAATGCTCAAGAGTTGGCTTCTCTGGAGCTTGGGTGTGGGGAGAAGAAGCATTTTTCTAATTTTTTAAATTTTGGAAACAACCTTATAGCAGGAAGATGACCAAAAGGATACTTGGAGTGGTTGATCTTGTGGTTAAAGCTGCCCCCCCCCACTTTTATCTCTTGTTCAGGAGGAACTCTGTCAAACAAATGAGTCCAACAACACTTCAGAGGCTGAAAAATGCGAAAAAACAGAACAGAACACACAACAGTCTTTTGTATTTGGGCAAAACCTAAGAGACCGAGTGAAGGTATTTATTTGGTGTGGGCTGGCTGGCATCTACCTGTCTTCCTAAACATCACATTTGGCTTGTACCTTTAAATGTGACTCTTACTTTTATTGCTGAGTCAAACAGATAATCTGGATTTTGGTAGGCCCTGAAGTTTTAAAGATGAAGTTGGTTTTACTAAGGTTTGCAGCTGGGCCATTAAAAAATCCTGCTCCAGGAAGAGCCGAGCTGTGTGACCCTTGTGTCTTGGTTTTCTTATTCCATGCAACTTCTCTTGTTGCTCTTTGGGTTGGGTCCCGTGGATTTGTGTCTACCTGATGGAAAATGGCAGGAGGGAGATGCTAGATCTCTCTTTAACCTCTGGAAATACCTGCAGCAACTCCTCTGGCTGCCCCACTTCCTTAACAACTGTCCATTTCTTGGAAGAAACTTTCTTCCACATCTGTGGAATTGCGGCTCCCACACAGCAAGCACATTGTTGATCTCAGAGGAGTTACTTTTTGGACTGCAGCTTTCAGAATCCCCCCCAGCATAGTCAATGAAGGAGTTCTGAGAGTTACCAGCGGACTTCCGTAGCCAAGGGAGTTCTGCACCCGAGGATTCAACCAACCACAGCTCAAAAAGTTTCTTCAAAAGGAACCTTTAATTTTGCCACACGCTGAGCGCTACACTGGTGTGTGGACATAGCCTGCTGTAGCCTGCTGCAGTTTCACGGGCTGTCTCTGGCACTCCTCTGAGTTGTTCACTATTTTATATAAGAGATGCCATTTTGCTATGCCAGTGTATATAATGGGACTAGAACATCCATGGATTTGGGTATCCATGGGTGGTCCTGAAACCAAACCCCAGCAGATACTGAGGACTCACTGTATAAAAAGTTGCCCCCAACCCTGCCAAAAATGCTTCCCTTCCTCTGTTTCTTTTCCCTCACTGCATCTCAGTGCTCTTCCCTCTTCTCAGCTAGGAAATGAAGGCGACGAGGCTGTGGACATACAGAATGCCCGGCTCCCCAGCGCTGAGACACCGTCTGCGACCAACTACTTCCTGCAGTACATCAGCTCCAGGTGGGGGAGAACGCCGGCCTCTCTCTCTGGTCCCACTACACCTATAGCTTCCGCTCCCTGGAGCGGGGGTTCCTCCCTGTCCGTGAAGGCAGGGATTCACCCCACATATGGACCCCCAAAAGCCATGTTTAGGGTCCCATTTTTATGGAAAGTATTGGGGGAGAGAACGGTTTTGGCCTCCACACTCCCTAGAGGGGCTCAAGGGAAATTTTCATCCTGTTTTCATGGGACGCCTGGCTCTTTTAAGCCTGGAAGATGGCTCTTTTGGAACCGGTGCTTGACTTTCCATTTCAGAAGAGGCTCCCTCTGGACTTAAAACAGCCCAGGAAGACTCCAGAAATGTTTCAAATGTACATTTGGGATGTGAAAGATTGGGGACGGGGGGCTGCAGCAGTTGCCTACCCCTGCTCTCTAAAGTATGGGGGTGGGCTGCATCATAGGCACAGTTTGGTGCCAAAGGATCCACCATCCGTTTCTTGTGCATGCTAAAAAGTGCCTCCCTTTCTCCAGCATAGAAAACTCTACGCATAGCACAGATGCCTCCAGCAACAAGTTTGTGTTTGGGCAGAACATGAGCGAGAGGGTGTTGGTGAGTCTGAACCCGTTCTTAATATTTCTCTCCCCCATCCCCTATGATGTTTTTACTTCCCTGCCCTGCTTATTCCACTGTATTGACCCCTACTCCCCGTCGGCCTCCCGGACCCCCCTTCATCATGCCGGCTGTTGAGTATTGAAGAAATTTCTAACCCACTCTGTAGCAGTAGTTCTCAGGACAGGACATAATTTGTGAAGTCACTTGAAAGCAATTTCAAACTCTTCAACAGCAGGAAAAACACGTTAAAGCCATTTGCCCAACCGAAACAAAACCCCGCAGTCTGTCAGAAGAAAAATCAAACCGTGACTGCCGGGCCCCCAGTGCTTAGGTGGGCAGCCGGCTTTTAACTTGGCACCACAGCAAGGGCCTCAGTGTGGCATCATTTAGACCTCTTTTGGGATCTCTTCCCACCAGCCAGAGAAGCTGCTTCTGCTCTTATCAATTAAGCAGGTATTTGTAGAGAGGAATGGGAATGGGCATTCAGGCTGAGCTAAGGGGCTGCACAAATATGCTCTGAAAAAGGGCCCACTAGTGGGTGAGAGGCTGCCTTGCTTAGCAATAAGCAGAGGTTAGATGGGGTTGAACTAGATGGCACTTATTATTTATTTTATATCCTGCTTTTCTCTTAGCGTGGGCCTAGAGCAGCATGCAGCCTTTTCAAAAAGCAACACAACTAAAAAGCCCTTAATGCAAAAGTTAAAACACAGTCAAACCAAACTTCTGTTTACAAAGCACAAACTAAAATGGCAAGTTAAAAGCAGTTTTAAAACATGTATTAAACATAAATACTATAGAGACGCAAGACGTGCTCCATTGAAAGCTCCATCTTCCGCAATGTATTAAAAGCCGTATTGAAAAAGCCTCTGGTTTTCCCTTCCAATTCAATTCTGTAGTAAGTGGTTCAGGTGGGCAAATGAGCCAGCTTTGCAGATGACTCAGCAGAATTATAGAAGACCACCCACCCCTCGCAACAAACGGTCTCACAGATGAGAAGAGCTTTCACAGAGATGGCTGAGCTGTGGACCACTCAGGCGAGAGTCACCAAAGCAAGGCGGGTTGGTGGGCTGCCTCCTTCTTCCCTGTCGCCCAGAGCAAGGTGGTCTTCAAGCAGACAGGCGGCTCCTTGTCCCTGGGTTGCACTCTTGAGACTGCATGGGTGACCTGCATCTCCCTCCTCTTCTCCCTCTTTCCCCTCCCTCCATCTTGCAGAGTCCACCCAAATCCAGCGAGGCCGGCACGGACAGTAACAAGGAAAATGCAGCTGGTGATTCTGGATCGGAGTCGTCCTCTCAGGAAGCGACTCCTGAAAAAGGTAAAATTGAAGGCCTCTCTCTTTGGTCTCTTGGGGCCTTAAAAATCTTGCTGGGAGGAATGCCAACTCAAAGGGAAAGTGGTCATTTATCCCTCCCTCCACCAGTTTTCTGCCTTTCTGAGGCCTGAAAGAGCCCCTTCGCAGCTCCTGAGAGCTTTTGTCTTACCTAAGCGGGGTGGGTGGGCAGCTACCAGGCATTAGAAGGGGCCCTGTGATAGGCTGTGGGTCTGCCACTCATCTTTCAAACTTCTAAAAAAAAATATCTCCAGTAAAAATTTATTCTAACCCTAGGTGTGCAGGGTGTTTAGTTCCCCTGCCTTTTTTATATGTAATAAATGCATTGCTGGCTGTTTAGAACCAGATATGCCTGTAATTTCTTTTTCTTTTAAGTACTGGCAGTGATTTTTTTATACACGTTGGGTATCCCTTATCCAAAATGCTCGGGACCAGAAGTGTTTGGAATTTTGAATTTTTTCAGATTGTGGAGTATTTTGCACGTGCATAATGAGATTATATATTGTTGCTTTGATATGGGCTCCCATTTTTTCATCAGTTCTTCTCCTCTTGCCTTCTTCCTGTAGGAAACGTGAGAGAATTATGGAGACTCGCTTCAGACTGCGCACTCAGCCCCAGCTGAGCCTCCGTATAATTCCCTCAAGTTCCTTACGGGAAGAAGAAAACTGGGTTCCACTTTTCAAAAGTTTCAGATTAGGGATACTCAACTTGTCGTTCCAGTGGGAATGAGAATAGATGTACATCTCTCTGTAACTCTAGCTTCTAACTGTTGGGTGTCAGTAAATCTTTGGTTGAAAAAAACAGTCAGAAACCCATTCCAGGTGGCAGTGGGGATTGGTTGAGCTCTCACAAGCTTTTCCTGGTCTGTTTTTCCTCCTAACTTCCAAAAAGTCCTGGCTGTGGGAAGCTGCTGGCTGCCCAGTGGGTGTTCTTTTTCTGTCCTCCCTAAAGAAGCATAGTATTGGTTGCTGAAACGCTATCTGTTGGCACCTACTCTTGCTGGGCTTGATGCAAAACCTTGGGTGTCATGGCACCTCAGGGCTTGCGAGGTGAAAGCAGCTGGCACTTCGGGAACGCTTCTGGCATCTGCCACCCCCGCATCCTACTTTTCTGCTGAGCATAGCTGTAAGTCTTGCAGGAGATGGAATGTGGCTTTTCCTAGCAATAATATATTGTTGTGAACTGTATCTGCTGCAACACAAAGTATTGCAAAGCGTTTGGGGACGCACCCTGGTCTTGATTGGGCACTGAAGAGCCCTTAGCTTGACCAAAGACCCAGTTTGTCCATAAGGACAAAGCATTTCCCTGCCTGTTTTGGACTCTCCTTGGTGGGTCTGGCTGTGGGAACTGTCGTGATCGCTGTCCACACTTCTAAACCGACCGCTCCATCCCTGTACAGAATCTGAAGGTCCGTCCGTGTGTTGATGGTGCCTCGCTTCCCTGGAGAAGCATTTAGGCTGCTTGGGAAATGCTGCCGTGGCCTGGAGGGGCTCGGGGCCCTCCCCTTCTGCTCCGTCCCACCCAATAAGATCTCTCTTGTTTCTGTCCAGCCAATAACATTTCGGAGTCCTTGGCCGAGTCCGCCGCCGCCTACACGAAGGCAACTGCCAGGAAGTGTCTCCTGGAGAAGGTGGAGGTGATCACTGGGGAAGAAGCTGAGAGCAACGTTCTCCAGGTCTGTGGGGGTCATGGGGGAACTGGCACGCGCGCCTCGTGTCATGCCTTCTGTGGGTCCTTCAGCCCCCTAGGGAGTGTGTGGTCAGGAGGGGTTTCTTCTGAAACAGGAGATAAATTGCTAAGGGACCAGAACTATTATTACTGTTATCACCATCATCATCATCATCATTATAGCTTTGGGTTCTGTTCTCACTGTTTGTGGTTGCTGGAATACGGAAGAGCGTACCAGCAGCAGCTGTTCTTGTCATTTCTGACTGATGGCAGACTTGTCACAGGGTTTTCTTTGTGCAGAGGGGATTTGTCTTTGCCTCCCTCTAAGGGTGTGTGAGGGTGGGAGAGTGTGACTTGCCCAAGGCCACTGAATGGATTTCCATGGCTGAGCAGGGATTCAGACCTTGGTCTCCAGAGTTCTAGTCCAATGCTCAAGCCACTACAACCTTGCTGGCTCCCATGACTATTCAGTGGCTTCCCAGATGAGTTGGTGTGAGCTCTTCAGCCACTTTCTCTTCTGCAGATTCAATGCAAGCTGTTTGTCTTTGACAAGATCTCTCAGTCGTGGGTGGAAAGGGGCCGAGGGCTTCTGAGGCTGAATGACATGGCTTCCACAGATGACGGGACGCTGCAGTCACGCCTAGGTAAGATGGGGCGTCCCGAGCCCAGGCCGACATGGTCCTTTGCTTGGGCTGGTCCGTTGCTGTCAGTGACCAGCCCAGAGAGGACTCGGCGCCTGCAGTAACAGGGCAGCCCTACAAAAACAGGCCTAACAGGTGTGAGGCGACCACCTGCTCTACTAGCTGGCCAGCCCATATAAGTCGGCCAGGCCTGTGGTGGGAGTACAGTGACCTGTGCCTGAGACACGGAAAGGCAGCTTCAGGCCATCCAAGAACCCAGGGAGTCTCCTCCTCCATTTGGAGGAGATGGGAGGATGCTGTTTTTCCTCCCTCCACTCCCCACCCCATCCCAGCTGTATCTCTGAGCCACGAGGGTCACATACGTAGACTTGCTCTGCTTCCTTCAGCCCCCACTTTGTGCCCCCTGCCGTCTGTTCAGTCCTGTGTTCTGTTTTGAAGATCTGTGTGGTCCCACATGGCAAAGGGTTGGGCTGGACGGCTCCTGTGATTCGTCCCGTCTCTGAAGTTTCTGTGGTTCTCTGTAAATGAGTTGGTGAATGGTCCTCGAGAGATGTCTAGTAGGAACGCGCCACCGGTTATCTTTGGATGCTGCCATCCCAGATCTAATACCCGGTTGTCTTTCTCTCTTGCCCTCCCTCTCACCCACCCTACATTTCTTTAGTCATGAGAACACAGGGCAGCCTGCGATTAATCTTGAACACAAAGCTGTGGGCCCAGATGCAGATCGACAAAGCCAGCGAGAAGAGCATCCGGATCACAGCCATGGACACGGAGGACCAGGGCGTCAAAGTGTTCCTCATATCGGTAAGGGGTCACACGCAAAGCTGATGCTGGCAATGTGTGGGCGGCCCCCGGTCTCGCAGTGGCATTCTTGTTTTGTGAAAAATTGTCCTCAAGCTGCCTCAAAAATCCACCAAAGGCCATAGCTGGACTTTATTTGCCCCCGACCCCCAGAAATGCTATGCAAATGAGCTGAAAATAAAATTTAAAAAGATACTGGAGGTGGCTCAAAGTTTTACCTTTATTTTTCCATCAGTGTGACCTTAGTATGTGTGCGTATGTAATGTAGTGAATAACCCACACACCACAAAGTTCACTCTGAGGTGTGCTGTAGTTTGTTTGTGTAGACATGATTGGCACGACACACGTCCACCGAAGTTGGTGACGCTAAATCTTATATGTAGCTTACGTCTTTTATAGGTAACCATTCCAAAATTTAGGGGCTCAGAGCCATAATTGGTGAGCGCTGTAAATCCATGCATCACACCATCTCCCAGAAGTTCTCAGATCCATGCCTACTACACACCTGCCTCCGTCCTTGACTGGTTTGACCCGGGCACGTATTTCGTGACCCTTATCTCACAGACACCAGGTTCTCAAAATGCTGAGCCTCTGCAACCTACAGTTCCTGTTTGCAGGTATCTGTCTTCCCCCTCTTGCCGGATGCATTGTCGCAATAGGCAGTAAAGCAATTAGATTTCATCTGGAATAATCCCGTGTCCAGTTCTGGGCACCGCATTTCAAGAAGGATATGGACAAGCTGGAGCATGTCCAGAGGAGGGCGACCAAAATGGTGGAGGGTCTGGAAGCCATGAGGCCCTGTGAGGAGCGGCTGAGGGAGCCGGGGATGTTTAGTCTGCAGAAGAGAAGGTTAAGAGGGGACAGGGTAGCCATGTTTAAATATCTGAAGGGATGTCATATGGAGGATGGAGCAAGCTTGTTTTCTGCTGCTCCGGAGGTGAGGACAAAGAGCAGTGGATTTCAAAGGACAGGAAAAGAGATTCCACCTGAACCTCAGGAAGAACTTCCTGACGGTCAGAGCTGTCCGGCAGTGGAATTTGCTGCTGCCTCCGTGGAGTGTGGTGGAGTCTCTTCCTTCTTGGGAAGTTTTTAAACAGAGGCTGGGTGGCCATTTGCTGGGGGTGTTTTGAACATGTGTTCCTGCATGGCAGAAGGGGGTTGGACTCAGTGGTCATTGTGATCTCTTCCAACTCTTGGATTCTGTGATGCTACGAATTAGCAACAGGTACTTTGTCACAAATCCAGGGAAACCCCAGCATGGATACTTTGTCCCAGTGATCAATTAGCACTGGATGCTTTGTAGCCATTTTATAGCTAAGCTTAGCAGTGATATATAGTATTTACTTTTACAATGGTTAAGTACATTGGCTCAATTCACTTCCCATGGCAGGGGCTACACATCCTGTTTGTGTTTGTACATTTTTTGTATGAGAAAATTGGCCCTTAACGTGAAGTTGGGGCTTAACATGAGTCAGCATGAGTGCCTTTGCCTCTTTTTGACCATGAATAAGAGTTTATATAATGTTTTCTGTGATGCACTTTTGGAATCTAACTGTAGCTTTGCTCACTCTTGCTGTATTTTATCGTTGGTCAGACATGAGTATAATATTTAAGTGGGAAGGGCTGGATATGCCTTTAAGTAAGGAATGGCATGATGTTCTTTTTTCTTCTTCCTGAATTCCAGGCGAGCTCCAAAGACACCGGGCAGCTGTATGCAGCATTGCACCATCGGATCCTGGCCTTGCGAAGCCGCGTGGAACAAGAGCAAGAGGCCAAAAGTGCCGCCCCGGAGCCGGAAGTGACCCAGTCAAACGAGGAAGACAGCGACGACGACGGTCTTGCGCCGTCCGGATCACCTGGAAGTGGTGAGGAGCGAACGTCTCAGAGAACTGTAGATGGGGGCAGCCTCCTAGATTCCCAGAACTCAGCTGTGTTAATTTTTGGGGGGAGTGGTTTGATTTTCTACAGAAGTGGCTGAAATGTGCCCAAAACATGTCGTGATTCGCGCGTCACTCTCACTGTACAGGAGGCCAGGTTTACAGCTGAGCAGTTGACCCAAGATTGGGGAAAGGGGGATTGTGGAAGCTATGAGATGGATGTGGGAATGATACGGAGGAAGCCAAGAGGGCTGAAGCGGTGTGAGATTGTTCAGTGCAGATGCCCCTTTAGTCCATTGCAACAAAGCCAGCAAAGTCTTGTGGCACCTGAGCGACCAAATTTATTTGGTGTGAGCTCTTGTGGGCTTCGCCTGTTTTGCGTTTGATGGAGACCATGAAGCTCTATCTGCCCCTCCCCACAAAAAGGAAACCCAAAAAACACCACTTTTGTTATTCTTTAAGGAACCACAAGATGATTTTATTTCAGCCACAACTACCAAAGCAGACGTTAGGTTCTGGAAATGGTGGGTTTGGGGGCGGAATTTGAAAGAAGTTCCTCCCTGAGTAGCGAGAAGGCATTCAAGAGCCTGGGAGTGTACCCCAATAAAGGCCTCTCATCAGATGCGACTGGAAAGGTGGAGAGACCATCAGGCAGGCCCTCCCTTAAGATCTCCAAGCAAGGGGAAGGCTTCTCCTGCTCTGCAGACTGGGATGTGGACGGGTGGATTCCAATGACAAGAAAAAGAGATTGCTTCTACATATGCTGAAGGAGGGACTTTGTGGGTGTAACTGCTTTTTGGCAGTAGGACAAGCTGTGTCAGTGGGGGTGTGTGTAAGGTAAGCTGTCTATCTTGGGAGGTTTTTAAGCAGAGGTTGAATGGGCACCTCTCGGGAGTTCTGTACAGTCAGCCCTCCGCATTTCCGGGATTCACTTTTGCGGATCTGCTTATTCACGGATTATTTGCTGTCACCTCTGCTGCCTCGGTAGGCCATTTTTAGTAGGGACTGCAAGCCTTGTGAGACTGAGAAACTGCAAAAGAGGATTCGAAGTCCCTCTTAAAAATAGTGTGGGGCTGCAGTGGCAGTAAGCCCTCCCAGCCCCCAGCCCCCTTCTGCCTTGGGAAGGAACTCTGAGGCCTCAAAGGAATCCAGGGTGGGTTGAATATGGTAATCATACTTTTTGTTTGTGTTAAATATGGTTTGGGAGGGCCTAGAGTTATTCGCAGTTTTTCTAGTTTCACCTAGATTTATCCAGTTTTTCCACTTTCACGGGGGTCCTGTCCCCCGAACCCAATGGGTTCAAGCTGCAGGAAAGGGGATTCCACTTGAACCTCAGGAAGAACTTCCCGACAGTCAGAGCTGTCTGGCAGTGAAATATGCTGCCTCGGAGCGTGGTAGAGTCTTTGGAGGCTTTTAAGCAGAGGCTGGATGACCATCTGTTGGGAATGCTTTGATGGGTCTTCCTGCATAGCAGAGGGTTGGACTCAATGGCCCTTGAGGTCTCTTCCAACTCTGCGATTCTATGATTCTAACCCTAGCAAATGTAGAGGGATGACTATAGTTGTGTCTTCTTGCTGGGCAGGAGGTGGGATGAGATGCTTAGGCTCTTCCCTAAACTGCAAACCCCAGGATTCCGTAGGATATTGAAAAGTGGAAGAATAGCACTATAACAGTCTAGTGTGGAAATGGCCTAAGGTTCTGCTATTCTCTATGGTTGTCTGTGTCTCCTGGAGTTGTCTTTGCTTGGATTTTGTGTGCATTTGGGCAATTTCGCTGCCTGGCGGCCTGCAGCCCCTTTGCTGTCTGCACAGGCTGGCGGTGGTCTGGGCAGCCCCCTCTGAACAGATTCCTCTCCTTTCCCCCCGTAGGTCCCACTGACGAAGTGGAGGGGCAGACGCCCAGCAGCACATAGCGGCCATGCGTCCAGCTCCGCCGGCAAGAGCTGCCGTTGCCACTGCGAACACCTTCCGGCAGCCCCCGCCTCCCCCTCCGAGCCGACAGCTACGGGGGCTTTGAGACTGAAGAACTCCACATCCTGTTCTGGTTTTTTTCTTTTCTCCCCCCCCACCCCCTTTTGGTGTGTTGGACTTTTGGGGAGGGCGGGGGCTGGATCGGTGGATTCCATATTAAACGACGAAACGAAACAACAACAGACTTTGGACAAAACTGGCTGAATGTGGTTTTGGACTCTTAAAAACGCTCATCATATTGATGAGCAAGAGGGAGGGATATCATTTTCTTCCCTTGTGCTCCCCTTTGGCACACACACACACACACACACACACACACACTCACACACACACGTGCGCGTGATTAATTGTGGAAAAGACGGGCACGCGGAGACTTCCCACCTCTGGTCCTGACACATGTGCGCACACAGGCACTTGCTCTCTCTGCCCCCAACTTGTCTCCAGCGGTTCACGGGCCACACTCCCCTGGAAGCTGTTCCCCCCATCTTACCTCGGATTCTTCTTTCCTCCACTCCTGGGGTCCCATTCCCCAAGGTCCCCTCCCTACAAGGAAGCCGGATTCCAGCCAGAAGACTCTGGTTCTTAAATGCTCTCCGAAAATCTTTGGCCCAGCAGGACTTCGCAGATGCCGGCGTCGCTCGGTCTCCCCAGCACCCGTCTTCTCATGCCAGTTTCTCTGGGATGCGTTAAAAATCAACCACACCCACCCCGCGGCTTGAGACGAAAGCCCGACGTTGCCCTTGTTTGTGGAAAAAGGACTTTAAACTCGGGAGCCACAGGTGGGAACAGAGAGGCCTTTTTTGCTAACAACTCCTTCCTTCCTTCCCTCCTCCGGTTGTAGTCGTCGTTGCTGTTCTTGTTCTTGTTTGATGCTAACTTCTTCTCTTTGTAAAAAAAAAAAAAAGGCAAAAACACAAAACCTTAGTTTTGGAGAACATAACTTCTTGTGTGTTGAGCAACTCGGGGGCCCCTCTTCTGGTTTGTTTATTTTTTTTTTCTTGTACTGTTGAAGGGAGAGCAAAGCCACTGTGTGTATGTATATATGACCACGTACATATATATAGACGCACGCACACACACACACATTTATGTACATATATATATATAAAACAGTTGTTAATTTACCAGGTTGTATTTCCTCCTGCCTTCCTAGTAACCTTTCTGTTTCCCTTGGGCCCTGCCCGGCTGCTGGACTGAGGGGGTTGCTGTGGAGGAAGAGGCTGCTTTGTTGCCTGCGGAATCGGGTTGGGGGGTTACGGGGGATTGTTCTTTTTGTGAAGCCGCTGAAACACAGCCCTTTGCCATGTGTAGCTTCTTTGCAGGAGCCGGGGGCCCCCGCTTGTGCCTAAGCCCTTCCCAAGCAGAGCTCGTGGCTGTTGGCTGCTGTGTTCCAGGACTTTTTTAAAATATATATATATAAAAAAACTTATCTGCCCAAAGTGCCCAGAGGAATATAGGGTGGGGTGGGATGGCGGGAGAGTGGGAGAATTCCTTTTCCAATCCTTTCCGGGAGAATTCTGGGTGCATTTTTGGCCTTAAGTCTGGATTGTGGCAACCGAGGCAGCAAGCAACGCCTTTGTGCAAACACACCAGTGGGGCTGGGGGAAGGTTAAGGCAGTGGCACCCTTGTTGTGTGCATGCATGTCCACCCACATCTGTAGATCCACCCCAGCGTCCCCAAGGGGAGGCGCAACTTCAGCCCCCCACAGTGACTCGTGGAGCTGGGCCCCGTCTCCTGTGTTCTGTCCAAAATGGGCTCCTTTTGAAAGGACGGCTGCTGGCTGCTTTACCCCTTTCTTTTCCCTTTTTATTTTTGCCTGACACCAGTTCGGAAGCCGTTCCCCAGGCCTCTCACAGGGCACCTTGGGAGGTGGGTGTTCTCGGGGCACTGCTCTTTCTGTGGCAGAGGATGGGTGTGATAACAGGTTTGAGGCTCCTTTATCCAAAGTGTCAGGGACCAGACGTTTTCTGTATTTTGGGTTTTGGAATATAGGACGTTTTTGGAGTAGCCTTGCATTTTGTTCCTTTACCGCTTGCGTTATGTATGAGGTGAGAGGTTGGAGAGAGACTGAGGATCCGGGAGATGAATCAGCAGGAGCCCCACAGCTGCCCCTTTGAAAGTGGAGGCAGGAGGCTGGAAGTGAGGCAAGGTGGGTGGGATTCTCCAGGTTTTTATGCTGCAGGTATAAAGGATGAAAGCTCTTGTTATCCCAGGTTGCTTCTAAAGATCTTGTGGGATTCAAGTGGTGCAGGACTGAGTTCCCAGCATTCCTAACCCTTGGCTGTTTGGGCCAGGGGGCTGTCCTCTGGCGCAGGACTGGGGTGACTCCCACCCCTGACGGAGCAGCCCAGAGAAGTTCCTTCAGAGGAAAGGGAGGAGAGCGTTTGCCCTTGCCGGAGTTTTCACGGAAAGCCTCGATTCCTTGCAAACCCTCCTGAGAAAGTGAGGCGCCAAGCACAAGATGGCGACCAAGCTGTGTTGTCCTCCATCTGGTGGAACAACCCGTCTTTGGTAGCGGGGGTCTTGGGGAATGTCGGTGGGGAGAGACTCAACTTGCCAGTGGGGGACAAACTCCTTTTAAACCTTAGACTGACCCTTTTTGTGAGCACAAAAAGAGAGAGTGTTGAAATGGGATTGTTCTGCCAGAGGAGGTAGGCGCTGGCAGAAGCGTGCGGGTGTTTTGGTGTTTTTGTGTTTCCTCGGACCTACCTGGAGCCCAACAGGGTTTCCTTGTGGGGCAGGCAAAGGACTGCGAGGAGTGTGTGTGCGTGCGTGCATGCGCACAAACACACTCAGCGGTGTGCAGAAAGTCCAGTGAGAAGCAATGGGGCCAAAGCCGGCTGGCTTTTCTAGAGAGGTACAATGGAATGTTTAAATGTTTTTTCCCCCCCAAAACTTCACTTTTTTATTAAAAAAAAATAATATCTGGCAGCTATTTACGGATTGAACTTGGCTCACCTGTGGCAAAAAGGAGTTTTTGTGTTTTTTTCCAGATCAGCCACATTTCTCTGGTCCTCAGTTCCCACAGATTCTCCGGAAAAATTCCATTCGGGGCACTTTCTGTGCGTGCGTGTGTGTGTGTATGTGTGTGTACACAGGTATGTGGATGGCCAGCTGGGCCAGAAACAGACTTTAATAACTTTTCTGCTTCAAGCCGTTAGCCAACTAGTGACAAGTCGGACGGACAGACAAAAGAGAAAAAAAAAACCAGACAAAAGCCTGTGTGTTTGGAAGATTTCTGTACAATTGTCATATCAGATGTATTTGGGAATTACATTAAAAAAAAATACTTGTAACAAGAGTCCTGTTTGCCTCTTCGCTAATTTAACCAAAAGCGGCCCCACTGTTTTTTGTTCTTTTGGAGGTGTTGTCTGTCATTAATCTGAGAAATTCGGCGACAAGGTAGGAGTATGGGCACAAGGAGATTATGCAAATTCAGGGAAGATATTTATTAATCTTTATGGAGACTCCGCCCTACTACAAACCACCTGGCTGAGCCAGAAAAATGAGCCAACAGTCAGATTTGAGGCTTGTTTTTATTCAGATGTAACTCCCGTGAAGTGGTTTAAACCTTGGACTACACAACCCTAGAGCCCAGGGTTGGAGTCCCTGCTCGGCCATGGAAACCCACTGGTTGACCTTGGGTGCAGGCACATGGTCTCAGCCCCAGGAAACCCCAGGATAGGGTTGCCGTAAGTTGGAAACTACTTTCTACTTGCAAGGGTTTAATCCTTCAGCACAGGGGCTTTGATGCTGCTGGATAGATCCTGTTCCTCTCCGGCAACGTGCCACTCCTTGCCGCAGATGCGGAAAGCTCTGAGCAAACCCAAACTACTACTGAACTTATCTTGTCTAAGCCCTTCCCTCCTTCCTACAGCTTCCAGGCCGCCTTCATCATATCCACGAAATATTCGTCTGTGTCGATGGAGGCGCTGACCCCACTGTAGTAGTTCAGGAACTCCTCGGCCGTGACCTGCAACGAAGCGGCAAAAGTCAAGATGTCCAGGCTGTTCCACCCACCCGGCAGGCTGTGAATCAGCAAGTACGCCTTCCTCTCTCTCAATTTCTCTCCGAAAAAATGCCAGCTGGCTCAGGAAGAATTCGTTCCTCCTCCTCTGCACCCCCAAGTGTCAGCTCTTGGGTTGTGAACCAGGTGGGAGGTAGGCTCCCATCTGACCAATTAAGTGAATATATTTGACTCCGTTTGCGCATTGCAAGGAGAGACCAGATCTTGCTATGTATAGAAAAAGGGTTTAATTCTGAGATTTGTAGAAAATGTGCAAGGGTTTCTTTTACCAGCACATTTGGCTGGGAAATACTGTACAGCCTGCTTTGGGCAAAAGCAATTAGGTAACTGTTCACTTATTTTATATTTATACCCTGCCTTTCTCCCAACTTGGGGCCCTGGGCAGTGTTGTTTTAAAAAACTTGTTTTAAACTGTTGCTTTAAAAAATACTGTTTTAAAAAACCCACAGTAATGATGATAAAATGTAGCTGAAATGATGATAATGAAATGTTTTTTAAAACATGGAGCTTTCAGAGGATAGAGTCAGCTGGCAGCTGAGATTTTGTCTCTCCTTTAAATCAGGTTTTATTGATTTAGCCTTTTGGGGATGGCCACGCCAAGAGGTTTCCCAGCCATTGGCTACTTGGACAGGGAAATTCTGATAGAGGCAGCCCAAAATAGCAGTTCTTCAAGCTCTGGCTAAAATTAAAACATACTGCACATCTTTCGAGGTCTTTAAATTGATGGGAATCTTTCCGGACAGCTTTATTTGTGGACGGTAGGGGGTTGGATGAGATGGCCCTTTGGGGTCTCTTCCAACTCTGAGATTCTGGGACTTTAAGAATTTAGAAATAAGAAAGGGACAAGGAGGACTCTTTCTGTCCAGCATCATGTTGTTTTTGTTGTGTCCCTTCAAGTCATTTCCAAGTTTTGGTGACCCTAAGGGTGAAACTATCATGGGAGATTTGCCTTGAGCCTTGGGGAGAGGCGGGTAACAAATAAAAATGTATTACTATTAGTAGTAGTAGTATTAGAATTAAAATGATGATGATGATGATGATTTGTGGCAAGATTTGTTCAGGCGAGGGTTGCCTTCCTCCGAGGCTGAGAGAGTGTGACTTGACCAGGGTTGCTTGCTCCATGGCCAAGCAGGGATTCGAACTCCAGTCTCCAGAGTCATGTAGTCCAAGCGACTACACCACACTGGCTCACTCCAGCACGTTAAATAAAATTAAAATGCAGTTTGAGCATTTTTTTTTTAGGCGGGGGTTGTTTTCTCTTTAACTGAACCCAATCATGTTCTCGTCTGACTAGCAGCTGCTCTCTTGGGGACCTCGGGCACCTCCAGACGGGACCAGCCGAGAATCCCCCTTTTCACACCGGAGGTTGTAACTTGAGCCTCAAAGGAGAATGCTCCCTTTTTGCCGAAGCAGAGGACTGGGCATGAGGCAGTGTAGGAGAGCAACTCCGCTCGCTTGGACCAAATGCCCACCACCCAGTTTTCAACCATAAATTGCCAGATTGCCTCTGGGAAGCCCCAAAATTTGAGTGGGTATACTCTTTGCCTATCCTGCCGCTGCAGGTAGAAGCTTTATTTGCTAATTGCTCTCAGGAGACTTGCTGGCTGGGGAGATTTTGGGATCCTCCAAAATAAATTCTCCAATCTCTACCTCCAAGCGGGGAGACCAGACCGGGGCCTCCTCTGCCACTCACCTTCCCATCTTTGTCATCTGGGGAGTCAAAGCTGTCCAGGAAGGCCCGAAAGACCTGATCCTCCGTCCACTCCCCGCTCTTGAATTTGGGATGCGAGCGGCTGTTGTAGACCCCCCGAAGATCCTCCACCGTCACCAGTCCGTCCCCTGTCCTGTCCAGTTTCTGGAACGCTTCTCCAATGACCGCCTTCCTTGCTGCAGACATGGGGGGCTGAAGAGAGAAAATGTGGGGGGAGAGAGAGAGAGAGAGAATTCCTGCTTTGTAACTCCTCTCCTGTTTAGTTTTTTTTCCTAGCTAACAGGCAAAAAATACATTTGGAAGGGCATATTTTTGATTTTTTTCATAAATGGATTCTTCCCCATCCCATCAAAAAAAAAGGGAATTGCGAAGTACAGATTGAATACACATGATCAAAAATGCTTGGGCCAGAACTGTTCCGTAATTCAGGTTTTGAAATCCAGTAGCTTTTTGCAATAGCCTTGTTCATTCGCTGCTTGTGTTGTGCATGACGCACAAGGCTGGAGGGAGACCGAAGGTGCACATCCAAGCATACTGCTGGGCATGAATCCGTGCCTTCCGCCGTTTCACAGATCCTCAGTCTCTCTCTTTTTACTGCCAGCCGCCCGCTTCTGTCTTCGAGGCTGTGGTTGTGGCACTCCTCGCTCGGGTCTCAGATCCTCCGTCTCGCTCGGTTAGTGGCAAAAAGAGACGGAGGATCCGCAAGGCAAACACGCAGGATTGCCGTAGCCGCCTCTTTAAAGGTGGAAGCAGGCGGCTGGCAGCAAAAACTCCCAGCTTTTGGACGTTTTCCGATTCCCAGATGAGAGAGGCTCAACTTTTCCTGGGTAAGTTACAAGTAGTGGAAGGTCGCACTATAAAAATTGTGTAAGAAGAAGAAGTCAAAACCCAGCCAGGTCTTTTTGTTTTTCATTTGGGCTTTGCGAAGCATTACAGGAGAAGCAATTTTATTTTCAAAAAAAGGAAATGGCCAGGCTGTGGAGTCCTAAATTGTGCTCCACAGCAGACGAATATTTTACTTTGCTTCTGAATCAGTGACATGTCCTCTCTGCCTTTCCTCCTGTGAGCCCAAAAAGGAATGCACAGCTCTATTCCTTCTCCCCACCTTCCTTCTCTTTGCAACAACAACCGTGTGTAGTGGGCCATGCTGACTGAGGAAGAGGAGGATGAGCAGTGTAGCCAATGCCCTTCAGGACTCCCTGGAGCAAACTCAGTCCTGGACTGAGTCCCAGTCTAGTCGGCTTTGGTCAGACCCCGTCTGGAATCCTGTGTCCAGTTCTGGGCACCTCATTTTAAGGATATGGACAAGCTGGAGCGTGTCCAGAGGAGGGCGACCAAAATGGTGAAGGGTCTGGAAACCGTGAAGCCCTCTGAGGAGCAACTGAGGGAGCTGGAGATGTTTAATTTGCAGGCGAGAAGGTTAAGACAGGACATGATAGCCATGTTTAAATATCTGAAGGGATCTCGTGTTGAAGATGGGGCAAGCTTCTTTTCTACTGCTCCAGAGACTAGGACACGGAGCAATGGATTCAAGCTGCAGGAAAAGAGCTTCCCCTTGAACCTCAGGAAGAACTTCCTGACAGTCAGATCCTGTCTGGCAGTGGAATCTGCTGCTTCCATGGAGTGTGGTGGAGTCTCCTCCTCCTTTGGAGGTTTTTAAGTAGAGTCTGGATGGCCATTTGTTGGGAGTGCTTTGATGTGGGTTCCTGCATAGCAGGGGGTTGGACTGGATGGCCCCTGGGGTCTCTTCCAGCTCTAGGATTCTATGACTCCGGCACTCCAACCAGTACCCCACAAACTGGCTTCTGGCAGCCCTGCCAGTTGCAAGCCTCGGAAGAGGAGAACGAGAGAGCTGTGTCTTTTCTCATGGCCTGTAAGTCCCCTTCCCACATCTCCCCACAAGCCGGGGCGCCCTTCTAAGCCTGGATTAGCCAAAAGCCACCGGCTCAGCCAGATAATCCCTCCGCCGTGGCCGAAGCCCCCGCCCTCCTTCCTCACCCGCAGGGCTTCCAGGAACTCGGTGAAGTCAAGGGTCCCACTCTTGTTTTTATCACAGAAGCGGAAGATCTCCTCCACTTCTCCCTCTTCCAGGGGGACCCCGGCATCCCGGAGACCCTTCCCAAATTCCTCCAGGTCCAAAGATTTACTCCCATTGTCGTCCATGATGCGGAAAAACCTGCAGAAAGAGAGAAGTGAAAACCAGTTAAGAAATAAGAAGGTAGAAAACAAAATATACTTGTTACAGAGGCAGCAAAGGCTGCCTCCTTTCTTTGGATGTGCAATCCCAGCATCCACTGGCCACATTGGTTGGGGGATTTTGGGTGCTGTAGTCTCTAAACCGGAAATTTTTCCAGACTTTGCTTTGTGGCACCCCAGAGAGAGTTTTGCTGGCAGAATTAACACCTCCCATCCTTTTTGGTGGAGGAAGAAACACTGATGAACTGTAAGGGCAAAACGCAAGTCTCAAGGGAGGTGCGTGGCTGGTAGGAGCTCCCTGTTCCAGTAGAGAATGGGAGTGGTGGGGTTCCATTTTTGTTTTTATTTCCTCCTTCCCAGGGATTAGCAAGAAGCAAACTAGCCCCTGCAAAAGGACGGCAGCCAAGCCATAAGACGAAGGGAGGGGATTTATTATCCCTTCCTGCATGGATCAGGTTGCAAAATGCGGCCTCTGGAACAGTTGGCTTCTTCAAGAGGTAGATTGCAGGAGAAGTCCCCCCAGCCTCCCCCTATTTTCCCCCCAGGGATGTCCCCTCCGTCCCAGAAAGAGGGAGCAGGGAGGGCCTCCTACCTGGCCAAGCCCTTAATGCCAGCGGCACCTCTCTCCAGGCATTTCCCTCGGACCTTTGCAATGGCCTCCATGCTGCTCTCCTTGGCTGCGCGTGTCCAAAGGGAACCTGCAGAGGAAAGGAAAGATGTTGGACTGAGTCCGCCGCTTGCCTCCTGCCTCCGCTGCGACACAAATGGCTCTCTGTATTTATCGCTCTCTGGATTTGCACCTTCAAGTCAGGGCCAGCTTAGGATCACTCGCTGTTCCTTAAGTTTCCTTGGCAAGACATTATTCAGAGAAGGTCCAGTGCCACTGTCTTCGTCTGAGGCCAAGAGAGCCCGACGGGAGAGTTGAGCAAGGAGTTGAACCCTAGGGTCCCGATCCAAACCCGTGCACCACTCTGGCTCCCAGACAGAGGTCCCAGCTGGAAGCCTGGTGTTGGGAGGGGCCTTCAGGTCTGCTTCAGAAGACCTTTGCTACCAGCTGAGGCTGAGAGAGTGGCACTTGCCCAAGGCCGTCCAGTGGGTATCCGTGGCCAAGGAGGGATTCAAACCATAGTCTCCCGGAGGAAGACTATGTTCAAACCATGACTCCATTTCTGATTTTCTGTTTCAAACAACCTTCACAAGCCAGCGCCTCTCACCTGGTCGTCTCGCCTTAGTTCAGCCCGTGCAAAGCCAAACTACAATATTAATTCACTTAATTGTACTCCTTTTCTGACAAGAAACCTACCGCAGGATACAAAAGAAGTGGGCGGATGGTATATGCCGAGGACATTCGTTTGGAGTACTGGATTTAATTACAGAAGGTTTCGGATCTCGTAAAAAACATTTCCTGCCGCGCAGGGGGTCTATTTCCCTTCTGTGGGGTCTCCCTGTTGTCTAGCTCTGACGTCTCAAAAGGAATATATTTATCTCTTCCTGCCTGGATGTAAAGAGCAGCCCCTGCCCCAGGGCCCATCCTCCCTCCATGCCCACTCCCCTTTCCAGGTGCCCCTTTTCCTCCTACCTGGATAGGGCTTTGCTCCCTGGACCGATCCCTCCAACGTCCGGCAGTCCCGGCTTGGCAGCTGTTTGTTGTCGGACCGGGTGAGCAAGCCCTATCCGGTCTCCATAGCAATCTCCATGGTGGTTGCCCCGGTGCCTCCCCAACAGCGCCTGCAACGTGGCACAGGGGAGTGCCCCGGGGGCGCCTGGCTCAGCCGGAAGAGAGAGACGGCGAGACGGGGGCAGCCGGAGAGGGTGGGAAGAGATTCCCAGGCTGGCCGGAGGCACTGCAGGAGCTTTGGACGCTAATCCCGGCTGCAGGGAAAGCCGACACCTCCCCGACAGATTGGTTGTTGATCGTTCTGCCGTGTTGTCTTAACCAGGCTTTGTGGCCAGATCCAGAAGGGTTTTATCAGAGATCAGATGCAGCACAGAGATGCTGCTTTGGCCAGAACTGAAGACACAGCGTGGGTATCGGTTTTAAGAACTCCCCGCTCCCAGCGGTTTCATGTTCACATTCTTTCCCACATAACACCAGGCTGTGCCAGCTCTCTAAAAGGCCCCTGGTGCCCAGGCTCTGGCCTGCAGGGCCCTCCCAGCACCCAAACAGGAAAGCAATCAGAGCAAAATGGCAACGGAGCAGCAAAGCGCTCAAACTTACATGGCAGAGGAGCCCAGTTTGGTGGCCCCCGACACATACGGGTTATTTGTGCCTTGCTCTTCTTCTCCCTCCCGGCAGGCCCTCGGCATGGCTGCTTCGTAGCACAAGAAATGCACAGAGCAGGACGGACGTTATCCAAAGTGACTAGGAAGAGCATCAGAAATTATATATATAAAAAAGCAGCAGTCTCCACAATCCTAGAATCAAAAGGGACCCCCGAGGCCCATCTAGTTCTGCTACGTAGTGCAGGAATCCTTGGTCAAGAGGTTCCCATCATATTTTCCACTTCGGGATTCTTAACTTTTTGTTTGGTAAGGATTTTTGCAGTGTTTGTACTTTAGAGGTTCTTCTGGTATCTCCCTTCCGTGTGTGGAAAAAGCCATTTTGGTGACAAAGGGATCTGCACTCAAAGAACACATTTGTGACTCCAGGCATCCCCAAGTTCTGCCACGGTCCTTCAGAACAGGGCAAACTTTTTTATGCCTCTCCTTTCTTCTTTTCCAAGCCCACTTCAAAGAGCTGGCTTTGCCCTGTGAAGCTGGGAATTTAGGGCCCATCCCTTTCATAGGTGCCATAGGATTGGGATGTTGGGCCAGACTGCAGCTCCCAGCACTCCTCAACACTGGCAAGGCTGGCTAGCAGGGATGGTGGGAGCTGCAGTTCAACAATGTCTGAAGGGCCAAACGCTGCCCACTTCCCTCCACCAAGAGCAGCCCTTGTCAAAGCCCTCCCTTTGCTGAGGAGAAGGTTCAGAGAAAAGGCCTTTTTGGTGATGTTCCTTCGTCCAAATGTGGGACTCTCTCCTCCTTGGAGCCTAGATAAACTTTTTTGTTTTTTTTGCTCAGCACCAGATTTAAAAATCAAGACAAAATTCAACAGAATTAAAGAGACTTCCCACAAAAATGGGGGGCGGATACTAAGACAGAAGGCATTGCACACAGATCTAGTATACCAAAAATATGTTTATTTGTATTTGCGTCTAATGAGGAAAAGGTTAGACTAAGAACCTCGTGTAACAAAACCCCCGAAGGCACTTAACCGTTCCTCCTTTTGCAACAGAGAAAGAGCGGAGGAACTAAGCAAGGTAATAGCCAGCGAGTGAAGGCAGGGCCCTTCCGAGACCCCCAGTGATGCCGGAGGAAGGCCCACAGCCCTTATCGGGACTGGCCACTCTTCACTGAGGGAAACCGGCCCCAAGTCTGGGACCAGAGGGCAGGAAGCTAGAGGAATGCCTGGAGGAATGGAAGGGGAAGAAACGTGGAGTAGGAAGGAAAGCAATCCCCCCAAGACTCTTTGGGAATCAGACATCTCCTAAAACATCAGGCTCTGGAAAGCAAAGTGATGGAGGGGGGCACCTAGCAATCCTCCCAATCTGTATCAGCACCCATTCTCCTCCCTGGGGCAGTCTTCAACTCCAACAAATGGGAGGGCATCCGTACTGCAGTTTTAAGTGTCAAGGTTTCATCCCAAGAAATCCTGGGATGCACTTGGAATGTCTGCCATTCGGTAGATGAGGGCTTTCGGGCAGAAGACTTTGTGCTCCTCTAACCAAACTAAAGACCCCAGAATCCTGCAGGATGGAGGCATGGCAGCTAAAGCTGGATCGAACAGCTAGAACTGTGTAAGTGTGTACACCTACCCTGACTTTGCTTTGGCTTCCGCTGCACGGAAGTGTGGGAACTATGGACACCTTACGTCCCTGTTCGGATCCAAGACTACAAGCGAAATCAATACCGCCCATGCCCCCTGCAGCCACTTCTCCAATTTTTACTGACGCCTGGGCAGCAAAGGAGCCACTGCAAAGAAAGAATCAATCCACATTTATAGATTTGGGGAGAGAGAAGGACCAAAGATCGACAGAAATGCTCACAGTAATCCTAGTTTGCCAAGTGCCAGCCTGGATGTTGCAAAACAGCCCCAGGAAACCATGGCCAGAACTGGCAGAAAAAACTCGTACATTATTTTATATATATGTATGAGGCAACGAACCCCAAGGCCAAAAAATGAGCCATTTCTTCCCTTTCTTTCTTACGGTTGGATGGAGCCATTGGGGAGAAAGCCCACTCGACTCCAATAAGGATGGAGCATGCCCAGGGCTGAAATGAAGCCCCTATACAGCAACGTTCTGGTCCAGTACTTGTATTTCACCTTACTGGTTTTTGAAAAAGACGAGCTGCTATGTCCATATTACAAACATGCAGAAATTAAAACTCGATTTAAAAAAAAAAATCTGGCAGGACTAATCAAGATGGCTGCCCTCCCTGTAACATTCATCCATTCACGTGCTGACGCTGCTCCCAATTTATTTCCTGAAATGCAGGAAGGGGAATTGTGTGGTTTCTGGCTCACCGAAAGGGGCCCCTCAAAATGGGCAATTATGTGCCCAGGAGTCTCCAGTGTGCTACAATTGCCCATTTAAAAGCTATTTTACTCCCCCACTCCCAAAACAGTACCTAGGCCTGTTTCAGGCCTTTGATCAAAGCTGGATCTCATTGCTAAAAAACTGGGGAGTGGGTGTCCTCTTCTGCAGCGCTCCCCAGGTCACGTTTCAAAAACTAGGGGATGGTGGGGACCCCCAGACCCTGGGGGGGGCTGTCCGCTGCTGGTGTTAAGGGAAACAGAGTCCCATACGAGAGCTGTGTGATTATGAGTGAGAGTCACAGCACTCTGCTTACCCCTTTTCCAAAGAATGAGTGCCCAGAGCTTGGAAACAGGCTTTTTCTAAGGACTGTAACTCCCACAGTACCCCAGCTAGCCACGGTAGTGGGAGAATTCTGGGGCTGTAATCCGAACAAAGGACCGTTTCCAGTCCTGGAGCGTGCCCTTGATCATATGAGGTAGTCACTACCTTGGAGGGTGGGAAACAACCCCAAAAGATGTAAACGCAAAAGCATGTGGCTTCCCTTTTTCTTGGCCTGACTACCTTTCCAAGCTGTGAGCCGGCCAAACTTGCCAAGATATTGAGAGAGATTCCTTCTGACTTTGGGTGATTTGGATAACCGCCCCTCTCAAAGACAGCCCTCCTGGACACAAGGGAATCTTTGCAGAAGTACAAGTGCACAAAGTTCCTGGCTGAAAGGAAACCCTTGCGGAAGAGGAGCGGTTATCTGAAAGCCACCCAGCTCCACGGAGAGAATTTTAGCAAAGAAGCCGAGAAGAGGGATGGAACTGTCAAACTGGACTCCTAAAAAATGGGAGAAAAACGTCGCTTGCACCAAATCGACGGAGGTGAAGCAACAGTCCAGGATTCAATTCTTAACCTTCCGCACTGTTCCCTTAAAAATGGCTGGTGTGTACGAACTGGAAACAGGCCTCTCCTCTCTGATCCACTTGAAAGGCCATCTCTGGAGGGAGAACCGGCCATCCCTGACACATTTTATGGCCAGAGCTGTCCAGAACCTGCCTGGACAGGTGCGCTTGCGTCTACCAAGAGGAGTGACTCATGCACCAAAAATGACATTCCACCCCGCAAGGAGTCATTGCTATGGCTTAGAGGGCACATGGATAAAAATATATATGAGAGAGGGACCTCCAATCAGGAAGAGTTACTTGGGGGGTTACTTACTTAGCACAGCTCACATGGTAGTCCTCCCAAATTCTACCAAAATGGCATCTGCCCCTGATCCTGCCCCCTAGGGCAGGTACCAGCTTGTGCCAGGAGCCCAAGGTGCCTCAAATCCACCTGGGGTGGGTGGTTGAGACTCGATTATTCCTACCCCAAAAGGGGAGCTTTACTGTCAGCAAGCTGGTTCAGTTGACGTGCCCAAAGGCAGTGGTTCCAAATTCCCCAAATTCCCTCCCAAATAACCCCAAAAACGGGGCTGGATTTGGGGAGCTCGTGCCCGTTCACACGGTTGTGCCGAACAAAGTCTTGTCGGAATCCTGGTCGTCGTCCTCTGCCCCGAGTGAGAAGTCTTTGGCGTCGTCCAAATCGAGATCTGGCATGCAATTTGTCTCCAGCGAGGGGCCGTGGACCGGAGAGCCGGCCCCGCTGTGGCTTCCGAGGACGGGGCTCAGCCGTTCCCCTTCGGCCATATAGGCCAAAAGGTTGTCCAGGATGGGGCGGCTGCGGCAGATCTTGCTCAGCAAGCGGCTCCGGTGCTGGAGCTGGCTGATCAGGCAGTCCTTCTCCTGGATGATGCTCGAGAGCTTCTGGGCCTTCTCCTCTGATGAACGCAGCTTCTCCTCCATGGCGGCAATTTCCCTGCACAGGAACAGGGCAGAAAATGAGACTAGAGAGCTGGGCCAAAATGAGTTTGAAGAGGAATAAATATAAGGTAATGCATCTAGGCAGGAAAAATGAAATGCACAAGCAGAAGATGGGTGACAGGCAGTATGCGTGCAACGGATTTAGGAGTCTCACTAGACCAAAAGCTAAACATCAGCCCACAATGTGATGCAGCAGCCAAAAAAGCCAATGCAATTCTGGGCTGCTCTGGTCAGGCCTCACGTGGAGGAATCCTATGTCCACTTCTGGGCACCACAATTCAACAAAGGCACTGAGGAGCTCGAAGGTGTCCAGAGAAAGATGACCAAGGGCCTTCCCGCACAGTGGAACTATTGCATCGTGGGATTTGATTATTGCTGTTGTGTTTGATAGATATAGTATGTTGCGTCTGGTGTTATGTTGCTTTTATATATTTAACATTTTTTTTAAACAGTGTTCCTCGACATTTATGTTATTTGGAAGCTTTATCTTGCCTCTTGCAAAGAAGGAGAAAGGCAGGATATAAATAAATAAATAAATTCTATATTTATATTTAAATACAATTAGTTATACATATTTTAGTATTTAAATATAAGCCCATGTATAAGACACACCCCATTTATAGACTGGCAAATACTATTTGGCGGCTTATAAGGCGCACCCATTTTCAAACGGTATTTTTTGGAGAAAAAAAAGTGAGCAAGTACATTAAAAGAATAAATTTTGTATTTTTTCCCCAGATTGCAACTCCTAGAATCAGACAGTTGGTGGGCAACAGGGACCAGAAAAATAGGGAAGATCCTTGAAAAATAGAGAATTAGACAGAGAAAATCACAGAGCAAAAAACGGATAATTGGATAAAGAAAATCATAGAAAAATAAATAGAGAATTGGATAGAGAAAATCACAGAGCAAAAAATAGAGAATTGGATAGAGAAAATCATAGAGCAAAAAATAGAGAATTGGATAGAGAAAATCATAGAAAAATAGAGAATTAGAGAAAATCATAAGAGCAAAAAATAGAGAATTAGACAAAGAAAATCTTAGGAAAAAAAATAGAGAATTAGAGAAAATCAGAGAGCAAAAAAGAGAGAATTGGATAGAGAAAATCATAGAAAAGTAAATAGAGAATCGGATAGAGAAAATCATAGAAAAATAAATAGAGAATTGGATAGAGAAAATCATAGAGCAAAAAATAGAGAATTGGATAGAGAAAATCATAGAAAAATAAATAGAGAATTGGATAGAGAAAATCATAGAAAAATAAATAGAGAATTAGAGAAAATCATAAGAGCAAAAAATAGAGAATTAGACAAAGAAAATCTTAGGGAAAAAATAGAGAATTAGAGAAAATCAGAGAGCAAAAAAGAGAGAATTGGATAGAGAAAATCATAGAAAAGTAAATAGAGAATGGGATAGAGAAAATCATAGAAAAATAGAGAATTATAAAATCATAAGAGCAAAAAATAGAATTAGAGAAATCATAGGGGGAAAAAAGAGAATTGGATAGAGAAAATCACAGAAAAATGAACAGAGAATTGGATAGAGCAAATCATAGAAAAATAGAGAGTGATAAAATCATAAGAGCAAAAGAGAGAATTGGATAGAGAAAATCATAGAGAATTAAAAAACCCAATTTTTTCAAAAAAATAAAATTAAAATAAATTAAGATGATTAGAAAACAGGGAATTATAGCGGGCGACGGGCCCCCGAAGGTCCTCCTGCCCCCCCCCCGGGTCAGTCAGAAAAGGCGACTTCCCGCGGCGGCGCCCGCGGCCCACCTGCCGTGGCCCTCGCGGAGCGCCCGCAGCGCCTGGCGCATCTCGGCCTCCTTCCGGATGAGGCTCTCGGCCTGCCCGCGCACCGTCTCCTCGGCCGCCGCCAGCCGCCGCTCCAGCTCGGCCACGCGCCCGTGGAGGGCGGCCAGGTGCGCGTTGGCCTCCCGGATCTGCACCGGCGTCGGCGGCGAGGAGGGCGACGAGCCCGCCATGACCGCGCGGCGGGGGGGCGGCGGCCGGCCGCGCCCCGGCGCCGCGGCCAATGGAGGGCCGCGATCCCCCGGCCGAGCCCCGCCTACCGCTCCGGAGAGCCAACCGGGCTCCCGCGACGCCCACTTCCCTAACGACGAGCCCGCTCGCTCCGCCCCTTCCCCTTCTGTCATCCTCCCGGGCGCGCCGACCAATGATCCGTCGCTGCCCCGCCCCCGCTCGCGATAGGAGGGGTGAGGAGAAGTAAGCCCTCTGCCTGAGGATAATTCTTTTTCAGCCCCGCCCACGACTCGCTACCAATGGGAGAGCACGGTGCTGCCGCGGCCGAGAGACGGCCAATCAGCCGACGGTCGAGGTGAATAGCCACGCCCCTGCCGCAGGCTCCTTCGCAGAGAGCCCTCGAGCGGTGATTGGCCCGCTCTCCCTCCCGCCATCCCGAGTTCTCGCGAGATGCGGCCTCAGCGCCGGCCAGTCTCGCGAGAGTTGGCCCCGTCTCTCAGGCGGCGGCCGCGGCGGCCAAGATGTCCGGCTACTGGGACATCGCGGAGGGCACCGAGTGCGCGCAGAAGGCCTGGCTCACCGGCCGCCTCGGGGCCGCCGTCGGTGAGGAGCGAGCCGGGAGGGCGCGGGGACTCCCGGCCAGCCGCGGCTCCGGTTGTGGGTGGGTTGGTTGGTTTGCTCCGGATTAGTCCCCGTTCACACGGGAAGGGGGACGACACGCCGGTCAGGGCCCGGGGTCACTCCGGAGTGCCTTGTGTTTGCGTTTACAGCAGGAGGAGCCGCCACTCCCGACATGTGTGGCCGCCGTCTGCTTTTCCCACCAGCTTGCTCCGGAGTGACTGCGAATTAGCCCTCCGTCCATACGAGAAGAGGGATAAGGCGCCGGTCAGGTCACTCCGGAGCACGGGAAGGAGCAAGAGAGAAGAGCCGCCACTCCCAGTATTGTGGACACCTCCTCTTCCTCACTCTCTCTTGCTCCGGAGCGACTCCGGATTAGCCCCGCTCACACGGGAAGGGGGGTAAGACAAGACGCTGGACGAGTACGCCCACCGCCCCAGACCGGTCAGGGAGCGGGTTGCGGCTGCTCCTCGCCTGTGGGTCCGGAGTGGTTCCGGATTTTGTTCCGAGGTGACCCCGGATTGCTTCGCGTTTGCACGAGAGGCGCAAGAGGAGGAGGGGGAGCCGCAACTCTCAGTATGTGCGGCCGCCACCTCCTTGGCCCTTTCCGCACTACCCTGGTATAGTGCTATTATTCCACTTTCAACATCCTGTGAAATTCTGGGATTTGTAGTTTCCTGAGGAGGCTAAAGAGCTCTCGGGCTGAGATTTCTAAATGCCCCTGCCTAAAACTGCAAATCCCAGGAGTCCAGAGGACGTTGAAAATGGAATAATAGTGCTATAACAGCCTAGTGTGGAAATGGCCTAGGTCTTGCCAGTGGCCATTTCCGCACCAGGCTGTTATCGCGCTATTATTCCACTTGCAACGTCCTATGGAATCCTGGGGATTGCAGTTTTGGAAACTGCAAACCCCAGGATTCCATAGGACGTTGCAAGTGGAATAATAGCGCGATAACAGTCTGGTGCGAAAATGGCCTTTGGTAGAGAAACCAGATTTCTGCTACTTGGAGGGCTCACCCACACAGATCCGTTTCAAAAGTTGAGCCACTTTTGTTGTAGGAAATATTATTGACCTAGTTTCCCGGCTGTGCTACTGGGAAGGGACTCTTAAAATGAATTCATTAGCAATGCATTCACAATTAATTTTGAAAGCTCCTGTCGAGGGAGGGGGACTTCTGGAATGAATTAGTAGGGAATGAATTATTAATTAAGTAATTTTTCAAGTTCTCCAGAGCCACCCGAAAAGGCAGTCAGGCCTCCTGGTGTTTGCTTGTGGTTCTGCTGCTTCTTGGTTCCTCTGTGCTGGAAAATCCACTCCCACCCGGTTGCCCAGTTTTGTCTTTGGCCCAACCTTGAGATGCTAAAAGCAAGATCTGTTTTAGCACAGTAGCAAAGAGACTTCCCAACTTTTTTATATGCATCTTTCCAATTAAAATTTCCACAGCACAATCCAGAACAAAAACAATATATACACATACACGCACACATATACATAACATACACACACACACACACACACACACACACATATAATACACATTTACATACAGGTGTCTAAATACAAATCCTACTACCAGATAGTTCTTTCCTTCCTAAATTAAAATAAATAGATTAAGATTAAATATCTGTGGCTTCTCAACTTTATAAGGTGAATAGTTATCCCAAATAAGTAAACAGGAACCAATTTCTCCATACACCCCTAATCTTTATCTACTTCCAGCTGTCCTAATATTAAAAGTCTTACCGCCTAATTTGTTTCTTCTCTTTATGTTCAAACAAACTTTTTAATAATCTGCATAATCAATGTATACACCCTTGTTGCAGTGTAAAACATTAATCGCAAAAGGTAACTGTCTAGGCTAATTTTTGTGTTACATCAGTAACTCTACTTTAAAAATATACAATTAAAATGTTTACAAGCAGTACAGTTAAACAATACAGTACCCCTTCCTTTATAAGCTTCAGAGCTCAAATTATTATTATTGCTTCTTCCCAGTATGTTGGCCTCCCAAGTCCCATCAACCTCAGCCAGCCTGGGGGTGATGGTTTCCTCCCATTGTTGTAAGAGTTGTAGGTAACGTGCACGAAACACATTAAACATGAAGATTAATGGCTCAGAGGTTTGTGTTGAGTTGACATTAAAAGGGTAAAGGTTTTGGTTTCCTGGGAGTACCCAGCTTCTGGTTTTTTGCTGCCAGCTGCCTGGCCTCCCATTAAAATAAAATGAATCTTCTGTGCTGCAGGTCTTCTTGGTTCCATTTACCACATTGTGTTATTCCAGCCGGAGACGGCAGCGCAAGCGTTCCAAAGAGCGGCGACTGGCACAGTCACCATGGGTAAGTCCTACAGACAGTTGGTAGTAGCCAAACCTTTCAACTAAGTACAGTCAGCCCTCCAGATTTGCAGGTTTCACCTTTGTGGATTTGATTGTTCAGAGATTATTTGCTGTCACCTCTGCTGCCTTCCTGTGCCATTTTTAACAGGGACTGCAAGCTTCATGAGGCTGAGAAACTGCAAGTGAGGCTCTTAAAAATGGTGGGGGGCGGCAGGGGAGGTGGCCGTAAGCCCCACCAGTCCCCCACTTCTGCCTTGGGAAGGAATCCTGATGCCTCAAAGGAACCCAGAGTGGGTTGAATGTGGTGATCATACTTCTTTTGTGTGTTAAATATGGTTTGGGAGGGCCTAGAGTTATTCATTTTTTTTTCACTTTCATGGGGGTCCTGTGCCTAGTAAATGTGGAGGGAGGACTGTAGCTCTCTTATCAGCTAAGACACCTGTTTGCATTCATAACTTACTCTTGAGTAATGGATTGGTTCTTCAGACCATGTTTATTATTTAAATCCTAGTACGCAGCAGAAAGACTAAAGGCATTTACAGTGAAGACTTTATAATTAAACCATGCAGCAAAGTAAAAGTAAACATTTTGAACATCGTATTATGAAGGGCCCTGAGGAGGCCAAATCAGCCACTGTCCAGTCCAGGGTTCTGGACTGAACAGGTACCCCCACAATTGAAACCAGGAAGGATTTGGGTGCCACTGTGCCCTGTGTGCCTCACTTCTGAATAACTGGCTTTTGGAGACGCACTGGGGCTACTGAATAGCCTTCATGACTAGTAGCAGCCTTTGGCATTTGGGCAAGCTGGAACGTGTCCAGAAGAGGGTGACCCAAATCCTTACAGGCCTGGAAACCATGTGAGGGGTGGCTTAGGAGCTGGGTGTGTTTAGCCTGGAGAAGAGACGGTTAAGAGGGGACGTGGCAGCCATGGTTAAATATTTGAAGGGATGTCATGTCGAGGAGGGAGCAAGCCTGTTTTCTGCTGCTCCAGAGACTAGGACACGATGAAACCATGACTTCAAGCTTCAGGAAAAGAGATGCCATCTAAACATTAGGAAGAACCTCCTATGGGTAAGAGCAGTTGGGCAGTGGAATCTGCTGCTGCCTGGGCAGAGCTTCTTTCTTTGAGGTTTTCAAACAGAGGCTGGATGGTCATCTGTCTGGAATGCTTTGATGGTGGCCATTTCCGCATCAAGTGTTATAGCGCTGTTATCCCACTGTCAACATCCTACGGAATCCTGGGGTTTGCAGTTTCGGGAGGGGCCATCCGGTGCTATAACACTTGAGTGCGGAAATGGCCGGTGTCTTCCTACTTAGAAGGGAAGTCAAGTCAATGGCCCTTAGGGTCTCTCCCAACTCTAAATTCCATGATTCATTTGGCTCTGGCCACTCCTTTCTCTCTCAAGTGGGTTAGTTTTCAAATGCCTAGTTTTAGAACAGTGCCGTCTGTGTGACCCAGGAGCTGAAGAAAACTGGGAAGATACTTCTCCCGAAGTTGGAGGAGGGCCCATGGCAAGAAGGCAGGGCAGGATGGTGGCTGGATTTGAGCCTGAGGGTGCCAGTTCGCCATGAGCACTGAGATGGTGGAAGGGAGAAGCTCTTAGAACTGTGGCCCGCTGCCCTGAGACGGCCCAGGGCCACTGACTGGGCTTAGCCTCCCAGGATCCTGGGTCAACACTCAAACCACAACACCACTCACGTCTGAGACAAAGGTTTGAATCTCCACTGAGCCCAGTGGGTGACCCGCAGCTATTCATATTCTCTCAGCCTCAGAGGAGGGCCATGGCAAATTACTGAGAACTAGTCTGTGATATGCTGGACCAAGACAAAAGTTCAAATCTCCACTCAGCCCTAGAATCCCACCCTCTCTCAGCCTCACAGGAAGGTAAGGGAGAACCTGTTGCAGACAAATCTTTCCAGGAAAACCCTGTAAAACCTTCATCGTTTAGGCTGTGCCAGTCTGAAGGCACACAAAAAGAAGAAGATGATGATAATGTTTGTGTGGCCAGAAAAATGCTTCTTTCCTTTATAGTTATTTCTAGATAACATTAGTGCACAGGCATCTCCTGCTTATCTGGCAAGTTAGGGAGCACTGTCAGAAAGTGGAACTGGTTCAAAAGCAAAATCCGGTCTTTTGCCAGTTCTTCTCATCTTGCTTTCTTCCTGGAGGGAACGTGGGGGAATTACGGAGGTGTAATTCCCTCATGTTCCATCCAGGAGGAAGGCAAGAAGAGAAGAACTGACGAACTCCACATTGAACAAACAGTTGCTGCTGTGTGCCTTCAAGCTGTTTCTGACTTATGGCGCCCCTGTCCTGGGGTTTTCTGGGGCTGAGAGTAATTCTCTCAGGGTCACCCAGTGGATTTCCATGGCTGAGCAGGGAATCGAACACTAGTCTCCAGGGTCGTAGTCCAACGCTCCAACTATGCTGATTTTCGAAAGAACAATAAATGCCTATAATTTACAATGGTTGAAAGAGCAGCACCTTGAAACACATAGGCAAAAAGCCTACAGGGAGATATATTACTAGAAGAGAAGGATGGCTGTGTTAGTCTGTTGCAGCCGAAACAGCAAAAGCTTTTCAGTGGCTGAGAGATTGCCATGTTTTCCTTGGCCTGTACTTTTCTGGATGGTACAGATTGTAGCCCACTTGGGCAGATGTTAAGATAGTGGCTGCTGTTTGTCCTTTCGGCATTTTGGTTCCTCCTGGCCTCACCAGTTAGGAGACCTGCGGCTGCACTCTCTCTGGTCCAAAGAGACACAAGTGTAGAGTCGAAGGC
The DNA here is from genome assembly GCA_030412105.1 of Cyclura pinguis. Classification (NCBI taxonomy): domain Eukaryota; kingdom Metazoa; phylum Chordata; class Lepidosauria; order Squamata; family Iguanidae; genus Cyclura; species Cyclura pinguis. The sequence continues at coordinate 8,618,108 of CM059614.1, read as the reverse complement.
TTTCACGGCCAGAATCCATTGGTTCTTGTGGGTTTTTCGGGCTTTGAGACCGTGTTCTGGTTGTATTTTATCAAAGCCCGAAAAACCCACAAGAACCAATAGACACAAGTGTGTTTTTAATTATCTGCCGACTGATGAAGAATTCCCTGCCTCTGACAGAGTGGGCTATAGTCCATGAAAATGTATACCAAATAAGATTTTTGATCTTTGAGGTGATTTTTTTTTCCATTCTTTTAAACTATTGTTCACTACCTGCAGTTTCCATAAGCATGTGCAGTCAGCCCTCCACGTTTGCGAGTTTCACTTTTGCAGATTTGATTATTCATGGATTATTTGCTGCCCCCTCTGCTGCCTCCCTGTGCCATTTTTAATAGGGATGGCAAATCTCGTGAGATTGAGAAACTGCAAACGCGTCTTGTAAGTCCCTCTTAAAAATGGTATGGGGGAGCAATGGAGGTGGCCATAAGCCCTACCAGCCCCCCACTTCTGCTTTGTGAAGGAACCCTGGCACCTCAGGAAGTGGTTGAATATGGTGACCGTACTTTTTGTGTGTGTGAAATATGGTTTGAAAGGGCCTAGAGTTACTCACGGTTTTTTCACTTTCACGGGGGTCCAATGCCCCTAACCCTAGTAAATGTGGGGGAAGACTGTACCCTTCTGTGGTCCATAGTGCATTTATGTCCTGCCTTTCCTCCAGTAATCCCAAGGTGGTCTATAAGGCTTTCCTTCTCCCCACTTTTGCCTCTCAGTGACAACAATTCTGTGAGGTAGAGAGACTGGCCAGCATAAGGTCAGAGAGTTTCACAGTCCTCTTAATCATTAGACCTCATTAGTTCTCCCGATGTTACTGAAAATTTGGTGGCCCATTAATGAGGAGGGGGCTGAGACCCTTCTAGGTGATGAAGACTTTTTAAAACTGATTAAACATCTACGCATGATCAGTATGCGCTCAAATGCTAATTTAAGACTAGTAGTTTCAGTTTCAGGGCATCAAACTATTATTACTGTATGTTTGTTTATTTAAAGCATTTATACCTGGTTTCCCAGCCCACCAAGGCTTCCAGTCAATGCACACAGCTGGTAAAAACATTTAAAACAATAGAGGTAAAACTTTTTTTTTTAAAAGAAGAAAATACTCTTTAAGAACTTTTAAAAGCTGGCTAACAAGAGTCCTTAAGATTAATTTGCAAACAGAGCAGTTTCAGACACCATGTGGAACTGCACCGTTTTAGCTGCCTGCTGGAAGCTCAGAAGAGATGGAACCAACCTGATTTCTCTCGGCAGTGAGTTCCACATCCAAGGTGCTGCTTCTGAGAAAGCCCTGTCGTGTGTGCACCCCAGCCAAGCCTCTCTGGGTGTTGAGACACAGAATCTGGTCTACCCTGAGGAGCTCAAATTTTTGGGCAGGCTCCATGGGAGGAAGTGCTTTTTTGGATATCCAGGCCCCAAGCCATTCAAGGCTTTGCGGGTCAAACCCAGCACCTTGAACTAGGCTCAGAAGCACAGTGAAAACCAGTGCAGTTCTTGTAAGACTGGTGGTCTTTAAAATGTACACCTGGCCCCTGTGTGGCGGCTTAATTTTGCACAAGCGCCAGCAGTCCCATGTAGAGCGCATAACTGTGGTCTAATCACTAAGTAAACTAAGGCATGAATCACTGTGGGCAGATCTGCCTTCCCTAGGAAAGGGTGTGACTGAGGCCCAGGCCAAGCTGGGCTGTGGCACTCCTGGCCACTACAGCCACCTGAGTCACCAGGAACAGTCCCGGGTCCAAGAGGGCTGCCTGAGCTCTACCTGATCTCAAAGGAATCCTAGAATTGGAAGAGACTACCAGCAGCCATCCAGTGCAATCTCCTTGTGTCATGCAGGAAGACACAGTCAAAGCATTCCTGACAGCCTTTATTCAAACATCTCCAAAGAAGGAGACTCCACCACACTCCATTGAAACAGTGTACAACCTCATTAAGAACAAGCTGTGAACCTAAAGCTGGTTAGCTTTTCTACTGACCAAGAGCGTTTCTGTCTTGTCCGAACTGAGACTCAGCTTGTTCTTCCAAATCCAGCCCTTCGCTTCATGCAGACAGCAATTCAAGACCTGCACAGCCTCCTTGGAATTGGTTGTAAAAGGGAGATAGAGCTGCATATTATCAGGAAATGACAACACAACAGGAAATGACAGTTTCCTTCATGGCCAGCTTCTGGGCTTGGCTGGCTGCTCAGTCCAGACCAGTGTGACTATCAGAATTGTTTTTGCAGGATTTTCCTGGCTTTTGCCTCCTTGCTCTGTGCCAGACCCACAAGGGTTTCTCTCCCTGTTTTTTGTCTCCATAGCTACCTTGGGGGCCATTTTTGGGGTGACCACGTGCCTCAGCGCTGAGATACGAGATGCTCCAGAAGACCCCTTGAATTACTTCATTGGGGGCTGTGCGTCTGGAGCTCTCTTGGGAGCCAGAGGTGGGTACTGGTCGGCAGGAGCTGACAGGCTCTCAGCCTCCTCCGCCAATCTTTCAGCCACCGAACGTGGCAGGCATATTGGCTGGGGGTGCTCTCTTTTGTAACCAAGGCTCCTTTTCCCCTCCTCTCTCTATTCTTCAGCTCACAGCTTTGGCATTGGCACATCTGCCTGCCTGGGACTTGGCACGCTGGCGGCTTTTGTCAAAATTGGGAAGAAGGAAGGGTGGCGGCTTATAGGCCCTCCCCAACTCTAAGTCCCCGACCTCCCACTTTCATCATCCGATAATTGTGAATAAGAAACGCTGCAGTCTGTGTGCCGTCCCAGCCAGGAGGCAGCTGAGACTCCAGGAGGCCGTGCGAGTGGGCAGCGAGCGTCCAAAGCACCCTGTCCAAGACGGCTGCGGTGGGCATCTCGCCGTACTCTTACTCTGATGGGAACTTAACGCAGAAATAAAGAAATGACCGTGTGGTCCTTCCTCAGTGATGGTTGTGGTTTCATTTGCTATCCCTTTCTTTTTCACTCGGCCGCAAGATTTTTAAAAAGGGTTTTTTAACGAGTGCAGGAAGGCTTAATAAAATATAATGAAACAGCTTACGCAGGCCTTTTGTGGGTGGCCAGGGGGTGTGACTTCACCGAGAGGAATGGATGTCATACTTCACTGACGGAGATTCTGCTGGGTCAGACTGCCTGGCCACCCACGTCGCGTGGTAATAGGGCACAAGTAAGCCAAGAAGGCGACCCCATTCTGCCGTTGCTTGCCTGGCCCTCCAGCCCCTGGAGTTCGGAAGTAGATTGCTGTGACAGATTATATTCATCATTATATTGGCCAAAAGGCCCTCTCGCCAAGCCCTGTGCCACTGGAGGAATACACTGACAAAGCATCCCTGGGTGGGAAGGTTTCTCTTAAAATATGCATTCTAGTGCTGCACAATCACGTAAGATATCCAGATCTCCCCACAGCCCACGGCCGTTGCCGAAAGAGAACGGGAGCTCTCTGTCGCTCTTTTCAGCACACGGCAATTATATAGGTAACGATCCTACTGAGACCCCTGTCTGCTTTCACCTCTTGCTATTAAAAACAAGGCAAGATGTAGCAAGCTTGATTTTAGAAATGGTCTATTACTTGGTGATATGAAAAACACGGTGGTTGTTTCATCTCTTGACATTACAAATCTAGTTACGGTTCTAGAGGTACCTTGGGGTGACCAAATTGCATGGGCCAGTTCTCACCCTTGGGGACCACCAAGGCCTCCCAAAAGGAAGAACAGCAACCCCACATCCAAGAATCTACTCCTTGGATATTTGTTGATGTGGTTGGCTTGGTTCAATTTAATGAGTTCACAGATATCCACTTCTGTGCTAGAAATCAAACCTTTAAATGTCATAAAAGGTGGTGCAATTTCTTTAAAATACTCATCACCATCCCTGGAAATTTCCAGGGCTCATGAAGAACTTTTTCCCCCCTGGAACCCCCTTTTTCATTGTTTTTTTGGGGTGGTGTTTACATGGCTTTGGGGTGCACTTAACAGACCATGGAAACGCAATTCCTGCCACGGCTTCTGCTTATTTGTACCCACCTTACTTCCAACACAGGACCAAGCAGCTCACAATGTAGATTAAAACAGAGTAAAATTAAAACACGAGGATTACTGTGAAAACAAAAACCCTCCGTAATCTGGCCCATGAAAAACAGCATTAATTTAAAACGCTTCTAAAGCATTTGAAACAGTGCATATTTTATTAAAAATGTTAGAAAATTTTAAACATGGACACAGAAAACAGAAAACACAAACACCAATGAGAACAGTACATCCCAGAAAGAAAAAAAGGACATAAGTAGGATTACAAATAACACTGAAATGATTAATGCTAACAAAAACATATTTAAATTAAACTACAAAACTTACCTAACATAAACAAAAGAAACAAACCAACTAAATAAAAGTGGTTGCAAACAGCTCGTACTATATATAAATGTTTTTAACTTGAAGTCATTAAATTAAATTTGTTGCTTGTTAGATTTGTACTCTTTATGTTCAAACACTATTATCCGTTAACTATTTTGAATGCTAAATTTCTATTTCAAACTGTATCTCAACACTATTAGCCAATACAAAATAGGGTTAGTTAATTCTGTAAATCATGATACAAAATAGGGTTAGTTAATTCTGTAAATCATGACTTAGGTGAATCTACTAAATGAACCATGCCTATATTAAAAACAGCATATGTTCTTGGGTGTCTTCGGAGTTGTTTCCGACTTATGGCGAACATATCTTGGGGTTTTCTGGGGCTGAGAGTGTGTGACACATCCTAGGCTGCCCAGTGGGTTTCCATGGATGAGTGGGAATTGAACACTCGTTTCCAAAGTTGCAATTGAACCACCCTGGCTGGACAGCATATACACACACACCAATAAAAGACTTTCCTGCAGCAGCCACTTAATAGCCAAAGTCCTGTCTAAATCTAATATATAAAAGTCAAAATTCGTTTGTCTGTGTCAGGCAAAGACCTCCTATGATTAAGATTCTATGGAATCCTGGGGTTTGCAGTTCAGGGAAGGGCCTTTAGAATTCTCAGCCAGGGAGCTGCTGGGCCCCCGTCAACTGTGTCTGTCTTGAATAGGCTGGTTGCTATGAGATGAGGCCTAGCAGCAAGGAGGAGGGCAGTGTTTTCCCCTCAGGAACCCAACCTCTGTACGTTAATAGCTCTGAATACAGATTGGATTGGGGAATATGGGGGGAAAGCGGCAGGTACTGGACAAGACAGTTTGGGGAATTAGAGACACAGGACCTCAAATCTTTCTAACAAAGTATTATCTATGAGAAAATAAAATTCTGGGCAACACTAGGTTGTGGTCCTATGCAAGCAATGCTACTGAAAAATATTTGCCTGCAGATGGGTGGAGAGCAGAGAGGGGCCAAGCTCTGCAGGTGAGGAGCAGCCACCAAGAAGGCCTTTCTCACGTGGAGAGTTGAGAAGTGGACTGCAGAACCCCTCGTTCTCACACATGGGTTGGAGAGGCCAGCCAGGCAGTTTTGCTTTCTGGGGCTCTTACGAGAGATGCTCCAAACAAGCTCAGGAGAGTTTCTTTTTTGGGAAGAGACAAAGCCTTCCTTCTGCTCCATCTGGGCCCTTTTTTTTTTTTTTTGTAATTGGCAAAAGAGAGCTCTGTGCCACCGCTCCAAAGTTTGCCGCCTGCATCTGAAAGTTTAATTGACCTAATGCTTGTGCAGTTCTTGCCGCTGCAAAAAAAGCACTGTCCCAGAGGCCCGCAGAATCCAATTTCTCTGCTCCAATTCGGTCTCGACGTCTCCGTTCCCAGCGAGGAGGGGCCGGCAGCAGGGGCACGGCCGCCTTGGGGAAAGGGGCGCCGTGAGACCGGCCGCTGCCGAGTGCCGGCCGCCCTGTCTCTGGGCCAGAACGTGACTCTCTTGGCACCGGGGCGGGGGAGTGAGGCCGGGCGTCACCCCCTTTCCCTCTGGCTCCTGCCAATTAGTTGGGAAGCGTGCCACCCGCATGCCGGCTCTCCTGCGGCGTCTATTTTTGGGCCGCCTCGCTTATTAAAGGATGTATGACACGCTGAGGTTGGCATCTCCGGCGGGACATAACCTAGAAGTCATTGTGACTTTGAGTTTTGATGCCGAAAGGAGGGGATTGCTGAAGAAACCCACATTTTTCAGCGCTTCCTCCTCCATCGTCCCCCCCCGCCTTTGTCCTCTGGAAACCTAGAATTCCATCGACTCCCCTCTCTTCGGCCGCTCCGTTTTCGGGCTCCAGGACTTAATTGGCGTTTTAATCGGCTCAAAGCTCCTGCCAAGTCCAAGAGGGAAGGGGTTTCTCTGTAAGGAGACACCGTGCCTTGGGTGGCGTCTCGCCCGCCCTAAGAGCAAACGGAGGAAGCAGGTTGGGATCCGGTTGCGGTCCCCCTTTCTGCGCTTATGAGGGAGCAAGTCCCGTTGAACTGAGCGGCCCGTGGCTTTCACACAGCTCGCACATTTTGTTGTGGACTGCAGTGGACATGTGGAATTTTGGAAGCTGTAGTCCAAAAAAAAGTATATTTGCAAGCTCTGAGAGGTATTTTGTGTGTGTGCGTGTGGGGACTTTAGTTTGTGGTCCTATGCAAGCACCCCAGAAGTAATTTGTAGTTCACACTCCAGATACCATGTTCTGAAAGCAACAGGCCCAACTTCTAAGCCTGACTTTTCGTCATTTAGGAGATGAATGTTCGGCACCAGTTAATGCAAAATCTTTTCAGATAGAAATGGCCCTTCTGATGGTGAATTAGGGGCTGCAATGTAGTGTAATGGTCTGAGCATTGGATTATGACTAGAGAGCGGGCGTTAAATATTAGAAGGGCTGGCATGTTGCGGATGGAGCAAACTTGTTCTCTGCTGCTCTGAAAACTGGGACATGGGGCAATGGATTCGAACTCCAGGAAAAGAGATTCCACCTAAACCTTGGGAAGAACTTCCTGATGGTCAGAACCATTCAACAGTGGAATCTGCTGCTGCCTCCATGGAGTGTGGTGGAGTCTCCTCCTCCTTTGGAGGTTTTTAAGCAGAGGCTGGGTGGCCATATGCTGGGGGTACTTTGAGTGTGTCCGAACATGAGTCAGCAGTGTGACGCGGCGCCCAGGAAAGCCAACGCGATTCTTGGTCGCATCAATAGGAGTATAGTGTCTAGGTCGAGGGAGGTAATGGTACCCCTCTGTTCTGCTTTGGGCAGACCTCATCTGGAATCCTGTGTCCAGTTCTGAGCACCTCAATGCAAGAAGGATATGGACAAGCTGGAGCGTGTCCAGAGGAGGGCGACCAAAATGGTGAAGCGTCTGGAAGCCATGAGGCCCCATGAGGAGCGGCTGAGGGAGCCGGGGATGTTTAGCCTACAGAAGAGAAGGTTAAGAGGGGACATGAGAGCCTTGTTTAAATATTTGAAGGGATGTCATGTTGAGGAGGGAGCAGGCTTGTTTTCTGCTGCTCCAGAGACTAGGACACGGAGCAATAGATTCAAGCTGCAGGAAAGGAGATTCCACCTGAACCTCAGGAAGAACTTCCTGATGGTCAGAGCCGTCCGGCCGTGGAATCTGCTGCTGCCTCCATGGAGTGTGGTGGGGTCTCCTCCTTTTTTGGAGGTTTTTAAGCAGAGGCTGGATGGCCATCTGTCGGGAGTGCTTTGAGGGTGTTCCTGCATGGCAGGGGGTTGGACTCGATGGCCCCGGGGGTCTCTCCCAACTCTATGACTCTATGATTCCTGTGTGGCAAAATAGGGTTGGACTCAATGACCATGATTCTGTGACCAGGGTTTGCTTCCCTGCTTGGTCGTGGAAACTTTCTGGATGACCTTGGGCAAGGCACACACTCTCAGCCACGGAATACCCCTATGATAAGTTCACCTTGTCACCATAAATTGGAAATGACTTGAAACGACACAGCGACACCACCACGTGTTGCAGAACAAAGAAATGGTTCACGTTCACGCAAACGCTGACCAAGAAACGTGGCGAAGAGGAGGTTTTGCACCGTCCGGCGTGGGGCGGAAAGCCTCTTCTCGGATGGGGGGTTCCGTCTTCCCTCCCACTCAGGCGGGAAGGCTTCTTTTCACGATTCTTTCCATTAATGTTGATTTGGAGGCCCCCTTTCTCCGAAAACTGGGCTTCCAGCAGGCATCCGCTCTTCCTGGGCACGGAAGATAATCTCTTCTCAAACGGCCGTTCCAAGGAGCCCTCTGGAAAGAAACGCCTGCCATTTTCTTTGCACAATCCTGTTTTATTTCTCTGCACATTTAATCGGTTTAGGCCCACTAAAGATTCTTTCAAACAAGCAATAGCGGCCCTACTGTGACTGCAGTTACCATAATCCCCCGTTCTTGGCTATGCTTAATGGGAACTGCTAGCAGGAAAAACCTCAGAAGGACCACCATTGCCCACCTGGGCTTTTTTTTAAATTATTATTAGAATTTTTTTTAAAAAAATTGATACAAATACTTAAAACAAAAGAAACCAAACCACCAAACCAATATATAGTAAGAACAAACAACAAAATCAACCTACGTGTAAGATTACACTAAATGTACGAAGAAAGAAAATTAACTAAACTTAAAAATTAAATAAGCTTAACTAATAATCAAATTGTACCAAACTAAAGAACAACAAAAAGAGACTATATCTAATTAGAAAGGACTCCTACCCTTGTTGCAAACCGCTCCAAGATACGAAAATGTACTTAAATTCATTATTTTCTACCGCGTTAAATTTGTCGCTCCTTATGTGTATATTCCCAAACTATTTTAATTTCTGCATTTCCTAAATTTCTTACGTTTCATCGGTGTCCATTTCCAAAATCAGTATTATTAACTAGTTTAAGGTACTATTATTTAATTCTACTATGTTGTTACTCCCTTTAACCGAAGCGAATCTCTATTATCGCAACAACTTATAATCATATTTAATTTTTCTCGACTGGAGGGAGGCTTGACTTTGCAGGGATCGAAAATTGGGGTGGGGCCAGTGTCATTTTGTTTTTGAGAACAAAAGAGACATATCTATAATAATAGGAGACGTAACTTATTTTTATAATAAATCTGAGCGTCTTTAAGGTGCCACAAGGCACTTGGCTATTTTTGCTACAGAGCGTCCAACTGGAAGTTGCCAATAAATGGGCTAGTCTTTTTTTTTTTTTTGGTAGTAATTTTTATTAAAAATGTAATCTCGAAAATAACACCCACCCACCCCAGACTTCCATGCTTAAATCTTTCAGCAAAACAACCATTAAGACTAACAGGTTTATTTATTTATTTTTTGTAGTAATTTTTATTGAAAGTTTAATCTCAAAAAATAATAATAATAATAATAACCTGGACTTCCATGCTTAAATCTTCCAGTTGAGATTGCTTATTTCCATTCCATACAAACATAATTTCCATCTTACAGAGAGAAGAGCAATTACATCATTACGTTATTGATGCAGAAGAACAATTACATTATTTCTTCTTTGATTTCTTATACATTTATATCCGTACCCAATGCAATACTCCTTTCCGTTCTTTCTCAAAGGTCTGGATAGATTTGTTCTTCCAAGAAGATGCTAGTTTTTCCATCTCGATCATATCCAGAACTTTTAACTTCCATTCTTCTATACCAATAGATTTAGTCTTCCAAGGAGATGCTAATTTTTCCATCTCGATCATATCCAAAACTTTTAACTTCCATTCTTCTATACCAATAGATTTATTCTTCCAAGAAGATGCTAATTTTTCCATCTCTATCTTATCCAGAACTTTTAACTTCCATTCTTCTATACCAATGTATTTCTTTTCTTTCCAGCATTGTGCATGCGTCAACCTTGCCGCGGTTATTAAATATAATAATATCTTCTGATGAGTTCTTATTTCCCTTTGAAATGGGTTAGTCTTTAGGGTGCCACAGGGCTCTTTGTTTCTGCGTGGCACCCGCAGGCCGTCCCCTCGCCGGGCGTCTCCGGTCGGGGGCTGCGACTTTCAAACAGGAAACGGGAGCAGGTGGGCTGGGCGTGTGGCTTTCGCCTTGGAAAGAGTCGCAAGACTCAGTTGTGCAAGGAGCCGGACCCTGCAGTGCGGGGCGCTCCAAGCAGCCGGGGCAATGGCCGGCACCTCCTGCAAGCGGGTGGCGAGCCAGCCGTCGGAACAGAAAGCCACCTCCGGTGCCCAGCGGGCTGACCGATTTGGCCAGGGAAGCAGCAAGACCCCTTGAAAGAGGGCGGCCTGGGTCTCCCGTGCAGCTCCGCCGGCCTTCCGGGGCTGTGGGGCACGCTGTGAGGCGGCCCGTTTTGGGAAACGGAGGCCTCCGTCCTTTTGAGCTTCCCTGCAGCGTTTGGGGCGGGGAGGCTTTGGAAGGGGGTTAGGAAGGACACGAGAGGCCTTCTCCCCGAATCGTAGAGCCGGAAGAGACCCCAGGGACCCAGGCCAACCCGCTCCCGCCATGCAGGGGGCCGCCATCAAACCCTTCCCCACAGGTGGCCATCCAACCTCTATTTAAAAACCTCCAAAGAAGGAGACTCCACCACATTCCACTGCTGAACAGCTCTTTCATCAGGAAGTTCTTCCTAATGTTTAGATGGACTCTCTTTTCCTGACATTGGAGGCCATTGCTCCGTGTCCTAGTCTGCAGAGGAACAGAAAATAGGCTTGCTCCGTCCTCCCCAGGACACCCCTTCCAGTGTTTAAACGTGGCCGTCCTAAACCCGCTCTTCTCCCGGCTAAACGTGCCCGGCCGCTCCGCAGAGGACTTCACGGTTGCCAGGCCCTCCACCATTTTGTCCGCCCTCCCCTGGACGCCTTAGGCCAGCTCGTCCACCTCCTTCCCGGATTGCGGTGCCCAGAAGCGGGCACGGGGTTCCAGTTCTCTCCCTGAGCTGCCCCTCCCTCCGAGAGGCACCTCCGGCAAGCTTTGGGAACGCTTGGGGGGCCACGACGGAAGGGTCTGGCTTGCACTGGGGGAAGCCGGGGGGTGCTGGCCCTTTGTGGATTTGGGGAGTCGCAGGGGGGCAGGTTATGGGCTGCTTCCCATGGGTGTGCCCCCCCCCCGCTCAATGGTTATCTTTCGCTCCTTAGGGGGCAACAGAGGCCTTCCTGCTCGTGGCCCCAAGAAGCCCCCCAATAATTGGGGGGGGCTAAAAAGCAGGGAGGGTGGAGAGAGAGGCTTTGGCCTCCCCCGACTCCCTGCTCCGGTTAATGAGAGCCTGCCAGGCCCTGGAGGTGAGGAGGGGGCACCGGATGCTGAGCCCCCCCCCAGGCTGGGGTCTCTGGCCTCTCCCACCCCGAGGGCCCCTCTCCTCCGGAGGGCCCTCCGGCTGTGCTGGCCGGGGGATGCTGGGACTTGCACGCCCAGAAGGAGGCCTCCCTGAGCACCTCCGCCCCAGGGGCCTCTCTCCCTTCCTCCGGCCGGCAACGGGAGAGAGAAGCCGGGGTCTCCGGCGCGCGAAGGCGATACAAAAGCCCCCCAACGCCGTCCCCAGACAGGGGCCGCCTACCCTCCCCCGCCCACTCCCGGGGAGGGCCCCCCCACCGCTCCGTCTCCCTTGCTCTCTCCCTCCTCGGTAACTGGAAGTAACGCGTTCCGGGCCCCGCTCGTTACTCTTGTAACGCCACAAAGGGGGCGGGGGGGACTGGATCCCGGGGTGCGGGGGGGGGCTAGAAGGGGAAGAAAGGGCCCCCTCATCAAACCCTAGAGCTGGAAAAGCCCCAGTCCAGCCCGGCATACAGATAGAAATGAGGGCGCCTTGGAGACGGACTCCGGGAGGCCGGGGTCCGCCGTGGAAACCCGCTGGGCGGCGGCCTCGGTTGGGAGCGGGGTCACACTCTCTCAGCCTCAGAGGAAGGATGGTAAATAAACCAGAGAAGGGACGGGAGAGGGCTCGGTGTTGTGGTGTTCCCTCTCCGCTTTGGGGCGGGAAACGTAAACCCGGCGGGCGCGCAGCCTCCGCGGCCGGGCGCTCTGCGTAGGCTCAGAGGCTCCCTCGGAGGGAGGGGAGCCTCGGCCCAGCCTGCGGCTCCGTCCCCTTCCGAGGGGTGGCTGGAGCGAGGGCCAGGCCGGCCGGGCGGCGGAAGGGGGCGGAGGCGGCGGCGGGGCGGGGCCGCCGGGAGCCCCTCGCGCTCGGGCGGCCTCCACGTGGAGAGCGCGGAGCGGGGCCGGGCGGCGGCGGCGGCGGCGGAGGACGGAGCGCGGAGGAGGGACCGGAGCAGCGCGGCGCCGCCGCCGGGAGCCCCTCCAGCCAGGCCCGCCTCGCTCCTCGGCTCGGCTCGGCGGTAAGTGGGGCTGGGGGCTTCCTCCCCGGGCCCCCTCCTGCACGTGGCCAAGGCGGGCGGGCCGGCGGGCGGACGGGAGGGAGGCCGGGGGTCTCCTCCTCCTCCTCTTTCCCCCCCGTCGCCCCCCGAGGGAGAGGGGGAGGGCGCCTCTGTCCGAACGGGGAGGGGGCTCCGGGGGCCTCCGCTGCGGGGCGGATGGGCTCCGATGACACGCACGTGTCCGGGCGCGTGTGCGTGTGGACGCGCCGCCCGCCCTGTGCCGGGACGTCGCCTCCTCTTCCAGAGGGGCCGGACCGCGCCTCCCGGCACTCCGGGGTGCTGGGACTTGCGCCCCCGGGGCCCCGCAGGCCGCTGCCTCGAAGCGGGCCGGGCGCGGGGCCGCGGGGAGGCCCCCTGGCCTGGGCGGGGAGGGCGGGCGAGGCGGCCGCCTCGGGGCCGCCGGCGGGGGACGGCTGGCGCCGAGCTCCCGTCGCGGGTGCAAAGCTGGCTCTCGGCGACCGGGGAGGGGGGAGGAAGAGGAGCGGGGGGCGCTTTGGGGGAGCCCTCCCTGGGGGGCCTCCCCCCCGGCTGCCCTTTCGGTGGGACGGTTTTGCCGCGCGGCCTCGGGCGGCAGAATCTCTTGAGACGGCAGGCCAGGGCTTGTCTTGCTGCCGCTCCCGAGGGGCAGCTGAATGTGGGGCCTCGTCGCCCCCTCTCCGACCGACGATGGATGCGGGGGGACTTCATCCCCCGGAACTCCTCTTCGGGGCTTACGGGCGTTGCGTCCGACCACAGCTGGCAGCCCGGCGGTTGCAAACCGTGGACCTTGAGGCCCGGACTTGTCCCAGCCGGAGGGCCGCACGGCTCCTAACCCCCCCTGTGTCCCGTGTTTCCTCTTTTTCAAGACAGGGCGCCCTGCCTGGGGGCCTCGAATCCTGCCGGCGAGGACGCTCTCTCTCGCTCTCTGCCCGGGCCTTTTATTTTTATTTATTTTTGGTCTGACCGCGGAGGACAAAAACGGACTTGTCCGGAGGGAGAGACGTACATGTCGGAGGGGCGGCGCAGCGCCTGGATCGGCGAAACCGGAGCAGAGACGCCTGCTTGTTTGCTTTTTGGGAGACGTCCGGCGCAGGTGGGCCCCCAGCCAAGCCCGCGCCCGGGCGTGACATTCCGAGTGGCTGCCCGATGGGGAGCGTGGGCGCCTTCCCGAGCCCTGCCTCTTCGCCTGAGCTCTTCCCGTGCCCAGAGGCACCCTTTCCCCTTCGCGAAGCTTCCCTCCCTCCCCCTCTTTTTATTTTGGCGAGGCCGAGCCGCTACACGGGGGAGGAAGAGTTAGGCAAAACTGCCAGATTCCTGCCCAAAAAAACCCGACAATCTCACATGGACCAGACCTGTCCCGCCTCGCAGGGTCGTCTTGGCGTCTGCCCTTTCCGCCCCCCCCCCACCGCAGAACCTCACAAACCGAAAATCCATCCCTGTCCGACTTGCAGAAGGGTTTTTAAAGTGTTTTAGCTTGCCCCCTATGCTTAAAATTCTTCCCCTTTTTCTTGGAAATGCATTTATATTTGTGTGTTGCGCTGGCTTACAGGCCTTTTAGGAATCTGAAAATTGCAAATGGAATCCCAGGCATGCTAATTGTAATGATGTCAGGCAGGATGCTTTAAGTTATTAATAGTGTCATTAATTTTGGGAAGGTAAAAGGAAAAGCCGTGCCTGCAGTCTTAGGAACCGGAGGGGAGGGGAGGGGAGGGGAGGGGAGGGGAGGGGAGGGGAGGGGAGGGGAGGGTCGCTTTGCCCCCCCCCCGGTATTGCGGGGCGCAACATGTGGGCTGACCCCTTCTTCTGCGAACAGAGCCGGTGGACCCGTCGTCCCCCACGGCCCCATAACAGGAGGTCCCCCGTGTGTTGACATTTTGGGGTCTTGCGCCCGGGTGACATTTCCCTGCCCACCAGGGTGCAGATTTTTGTCGCAAAGAGGGTGGGCCTGCCCCCCTTTTTTTAATTTTTCGCTCGGCTACTTTTTGGGGAAGGAAGGGGGCTTTCGCATCCGAATTGGGATCCGAATTGTGCGTTTTGTGGGGCAGGCGGAGACCCTTCTTTCTCCTGGCGTGGAAGCGGCTGCTTCCGCAGGCAAACCCGCGCGTTAGCAACCGCAGCCAGGCTCCCCGCACGACGACGCCTGAGCGGACGGGGCGCCTCCGCCCGCCTCCCACGCGCGAGGCATGCGTGCGCGCACACGCTCTCGCCAGTGCCACGCTTCCCCCTCGAGCGCCTGGCCGGCCGGCTGGTGGCTTCGCAAGCGCCCCGGAGGCAGAGGGGAGGCAGGAACCCAACAGGGAGAGTCGGGGGCCGGACGCGTGTGAGTGTGGCCGTTGGGTCTTTGGGGGAGAGTTTTGGGGCGGCGATGCGCGCCCGTGGCGATGGAAGGGCTCCCCTTTTGAAAGTGCGTGGGAGGGGGCTGCTAGGAAGGCTAGCATCAGCATCAGCATCATCGTTTTAAACGGAGGTTGGATCTCCATCTGTCGGGAATGTTTGGTGGCGTCTTCCCGCCTGGGAGACGGGGGTTGGACTGGATGTCCCCTGGGGGTCTCTTCCTATTTTACAGTTCGTGGGCTATGGGCTCAGAGAAGCCCCTCGTAGTGCCGGTGCGGGCGGAGGCTGTCTGCCGCTGTCCGGTGGAACAGGGAGCTTATAGTCTCCCTTATGGAGCGGGGATGTGGGAGAACCACACATGCGCACACACACAAGCGCACACGCACACACATGCACACACTTCCTGCCCCTTCCTTTGGCTCCGCTCCTGGAAGCCTGTGTGGGATGCAGGATGCTGAGCCCGTGCTTTCGTGCTTTCACATGGCCAATGAGGACTAGCCACATCAGGGTTGCTTTTAAGGTGAAAGTCAGGAAGTTTGTTTTGGTGACTCAAGCGGGGCGCGCGCGCGTGGGTCTGAGACGGCGTCCCGGGGGTTCTCCTGGGCCGGCGGGCGCGGGGAATTCGTGCCAGAGGCAGGGCCGCGGGCCGGAGAGCTGCGCTTCCGACCCGGCCCTCGAACCAGGGGTCTCGCCTGCCTCCGGAGTGGAGGGACCGTCCCCGCAGGGCCTCCCTCGGCGAGTCTGGCTTGCGGTGTGGCCGGCCCGGGCGGGTCCGTTGGCTGAGAGGGCCGGCCGGGCTCGGGCGCCGTTTCCTCTGTGGATGAGGAACCGACTTTGAAAGAACAGGGAAGGTAGTGGAGCGCTGCGAAGGGCGCGGGTGCGAGTTGCGACGGTTCCTCGTGGCCTGCCGGTTACAGATAACAGCCGGTTACTTGGAGCAGGGGAAGCTCCAGACCTGAGAAAGGGGTCCCCGGGGGGATCAAATGCATTTGCTCTGGGGGGATCAGGGAGATGGCGGAGAGCCAGGGTGGAGGGCAGAGGGGTGCGGATAGCTCGGGGCAGATGGCGAACCCGGGTGCAGTCTCCGTGAGGGTTAAAAAGGCAAGTTCCGGGCTAGACGTGGTTAGACGGAGCACCGAATCTCCCTGGCGTTGTCATGTTTTCGTGCAACCGGTGCTCTCCGTACGACGGGTGGATGGGCGGTCAACTTGCAGGGGTGTCGTAGGGCTGGGGCTGGACGAGGCGGCCCAACTCTGTGACTGCACGGACTTTGCGAGCACGGCCGGGATGTTAAGAGGCAGCGTGGCGTAGTGGTTGGAGCGCTGAGCTGGAGCTTCTAGTCCTCAGCGAGGCACAGGGAAACTATAAAGAAGTATGGCAAATTGCAATTAATGGCAAGTTGACGTGCGGAATTAAGGCCAGAAAAGGAATCCTGAAAAGGAGCGATGGGGAAGACATTTGCGGAAAAGGGGTCGGCGAAAGAGGGAAGGCCTTCACGGGAAAGAGTTACAATTTCGGAAAGTGGAGCCATTTGAGGCATAATTGGCTCTGAGGACGAAGTACACTTAGTAGTAGGGATAGGTTTAATTTGGGGTAGAATAGGTGCAAAAAAATATATAGTATATTGGTATGTAGGGTAATAAAAGTAATTAGGTAAGGATAATTATGGTTTAGGAAAGGCATTAGAATGAAATTATGAATATTGTATTTGGAAAAGGACAGAAATAAGAACGAAATTACTAAAACTCTATTTTGAGGGCATAATTAATAACAGGTATAATGAGAATGAGATTTAGATGTATATATAATCAAAAATATATAATCAGTATGATTTATAATACATTGTATAAGTAGTACTGTGTATAAGAAATGTGGAGAGGAATAGAAATGTAAGCAAGGAGATTTTGGAGCTGGAAAAGGTGCAAAAAAAGGGGAAGCAAGAGGAGTGGGTTGGGGGGCCAGAGCGACATCCCTGCGAGGAAGGACAGCAGAGGTTGGGCCGGTTTAGGATTAAGAGAAATATTGGTTTATAAAATTAAATACGGGCATGATGAATCCCACGTGATGAGAGGGAGACTTTCCTGTCTTTCATAACATTAGGAGTTGCCCCATGACGTTGATTCAGCGCGAGCAGAAGTAACTTCTCCTTTTTGCAGCCACCTCGGTAGCTGGCGGAAGTCCCGTAGAGCGGATGTGGCCGAAAGACTTTGAAACGGGATCCAGTGCATTCGAGCCAGGGTGATGGAGACAGGGAAGCAGAGGGTATTCCCATCAGATCTGCAGATGGCACTGAATTAGGAAGGGTAGTGACACTCTGGAGGGCAGGATCAGAATTCAGAACTGGCCCAAAACTAACAAAATGGATTTCAACAGGGAGAAGTGTACGGTTGGGCAGAAAAAAAGAAATGCGCAGATATAAGATGGCTGACACATGGCTTGACCTGAGTATGTTGAAAGGGATTTGGAAGTCTTAATAGAACACAAGCTGAACATGAGCCAGCAGTGTGATGCGGCAGCTAGAAAAGCCAATGCGATTCTGGGCTGCATCAGTAGGAGTGTAGTGGCAAGGAAAGTGATGGTACCACTCTATTTTGCTTTGGTCAGACCCCACCTGGAATAATAAATGTCCAGTTGTGGGCACCACAGTTCAAGAAGGATATTGACCAGCTAAAACATGTCCAGAGGAGGGCAACCAGAATCGCTGCAGGCCTGGAAACCATGAAGCTCTGTGAAGAGCAGCTTAGGGAGCTGGGTATGTTTAGCCTGGAGAAGAGAAGGTTAAGAGGGGGCAGGATAGCCATGTTTAAATATCTGAAGGGATGTCATATGGATGACGGAGCAAGCCTGTTTTCTGCTGCTCCAGAGACTAGGACATGGAGCAGTGGCGTCAAACTTCAGGAAAAGGGATTCCATCGAAACATTAGGAAGATGCCAGCTTTAGTGGCAGCCTACCTTTGAACGCCAGCAACAAACCGGAAAGGCGGGAGGTGTCATTGCCGTGTCCAGTCCTTTTGGGAGGGCTGTCTGAGGACACAGCCAGCTGCTCACTGTTGGAAATAGGCTGCTGGGCTAGACGGAGAGCCCGGCTGAGTTTCTTTTTGCTGGCTGGGCACATCTTGGAGTCATAGGCCAGAAAAGTAAATATTTTGCTGCGGTCTTGGCTGGGGAGACCTTTTAGGGTCTGATCTAACTAGAACGGAGAGACGGATAAATAGGTAGATTTCTGATTTCCGTACCTTCTCCGCAGGGACTTAAGGATTAGGCAAGTTCAGAGCAGTTAATGGCCGTCAGCTTAAAAAGGAGCCCCGGGGGGGGCAGGGCAGCCTATCCATGGGGGCATCACATGGCCACAGCAGGGAAAACCTACTTTTCTGTAGCCGGAACCCCTCACTCCACGCCTGCCCGGGGGATTCTGGGAGTTGTAGTCCTTGCGAAAGCTCCCTTTCCGAGCTCTGGCACGGGTGTTTTTGTTTCCTGCCGCTCCGGGCCACCCGATTCTGTGCTCGGAGGGTTGCCCATTGCCATGGGGACTGGCAGAAGGGAGGCTGCCTGGCACGAGAACTGAGCTCTTATCTGGGCACAGCAAGCGGGGAAGATGCTTGAAATTCCTCTGTATCCAGTGGCTTGAAAAAAGATGACTTTTTGGCAGTCGGGGAAACAGAGATGGAATCACAGAAACATAGAGCTGGGAGAGACTCCAATGGCCATCGAGTCCAAACCCCTTCTGCCACGCAGGACCAAACACTCAAAGACCCCCTAGCAAATGGCCCCCCAGCCTCTCTTTAAAAACCTCCAAAGAAGGAGGAGACTCCACCACACTCCATGGAGGCAGCTGCATATTCCACTCCCGGACAGCTCTGACCATCAGGCAGTGCTTCCTGATGTGAAATCTCTTCTCCTGTAGTTTGAATCCATTGCTCCATGTCCTAGTCTCTGGAGCAGCAGAAAACAAGCTTGCACCGTCTTCAACTTAACATCCCTTCGAATACAGTGTTGGTCAGCAGGAGCTCCATGTTCAGAGGCAGTCAAGCTGTGACTACAACAGGGAGAAGCAACTACCAGTTGTCTGATCCCTGTTTAGGATTTTCAGCTGTTGTTTTGGCCAGAGGCTTGAGCAGCGGACATTTCCGGATGTACAGCTCTTTATCTCATGCTTTTGAACCTCCATGTTCAAATGCAGCCGACCTATAAATCCCAGGCAGGCCAGGCCTGGGAGTTGTGTTTATTCCTGATTTCTTTGAAGGCAATGTTACGGGGCTTTTAGACGGGACCTTTCAAGGCCACGATTCTGTTCCCGTTGTTGGTACAAATGTGCAGGATGGAGGCAGAAAATTCTTAAAATGGGAGTTCCAGCTGTTTGTCTTTCTGGCCAGAAAAAAGGGGGAGTCCGGTGGACCAAGAGCCCCAAACATCCCTTTATTTTTAAAATATTTTTAATACAGTAACAAGATTTATAAATACAAGGTACATGCCTACATGGACCAATAGAGGAGAAATTTTAAGTCAAAAAATTAATTAAAAAATTTAAAAGAATAAGAAACTTTAAGTCAAAAGCATGGCAGTAGAAAGGAAAAGTTTCAAAAATGGATAGATTCCTTGCAGTAGTTCTAAACATTAAGCAGTGATTATCCACTTAAAATTTAGATAGTTTGTTCCCAAAGAATATTCCTTATCCAATATACTTCTCACATTTGTATGGTTATAAAGAACAAATAGAATTCTTTCTATGCCTTTTATATAAAGACCTTTAAAATATTTTTACGCTCTTTTTGTTTCATAGTTAGAATTGTCCTTGAATCACCCCCAATTTTCTTTTCTAGGGTTGTGGGAGATACTTTATCTGTTCCATTGTTGATCCTCTGATTAAATCTATATATAAACACACACACACACACACACACACATATATATATAAATATAAAGTTCTCTTTGTTTCCCTGCCAAAAGTACTTTCCACATTGTAGCACATAATAATTATTTGTTTTATCCGTTCGTTAGATTCAAGATTGGCATCTTCTTATTGTCACCATAGCATATTTTAAACCTTCTGGAGAGAGAAAAAAAATCAAATGTGTAAATATAGAAGTTTAATCTATTCACTCCAGAACTCGCTAATTTTACCCCAATTTTCTTTTTTCTCCCGTAAAGGAGGTGTTGTTCTCCATGTCTTCTGGAACTGTTTGGTAGATTTATAAGAGAACAGTTCCGCTAATTTATCCAATCATAAATCCGCATCGTAAAGTACCAACAGCCATTCTTGAGACATCACTTTAGGAGCTGCATTTTGCCTTTCTGGGCTGCAGAGGAACGGTTTAGCTATAATGTGGAGCTTCTGTGTTCAGGGGCAGTCTACCCTTCCTGTTAGCACTGAAGAGAAACAACAGCGGGGTGCGTGTGGTGCTGGTTCCGCACCCTGTGCTTCTGCTTTGCCCCCCAGAAGAAATCTGCCTGGCCTCAGGGGGCTGTAAACCTTGGGGGGGGGGAAATAATAATAAAAGTTCCCTTTTTTTGGAGCACTTTGCATCATAGAGTGGAAGGACCCCCCCCCGGGCCACGTGGTTGAATCTCCCGATGCCAGTCCTAGAATCAGGAGGGTGGCATCTACTGGCGTCCCCGCAGCTAGCGTGCTGGGAGTTGTAGTTCCTTCCCAGATGTTTCCAGAGTCCGGTGGGAAGCTGTGATATCTTTTTCTGTCGAAGGAGGGAGTGACCTTGCCCGACCCCCTCCGCGGCATCCACGCGGTGGCACCGAGGGTTAATCCCGCCTGGCATCCGGAGAGTGATAGGTGCCGGCGAGTCCTCGATGCTGGAGAAGTCTCCTCCTCCTCTGTGCCTTTGAACGATTCCCGATTCCCTCTTTTTGTCCCCGTTGCCAGCAGAAGTGAAGACAGGAGAGAGAGAGAGAGCAAGGACGGTGGACGGACGGACGGGCGGACGGACGGAGAGCTCGGGCGCGGCCCGTGTAGCAGAGACCGGCCGCAGCTCCAGGTGGGTCAAGGACCCCGGGTGGCTTGAGGGCGGGGGTCACCTGGGCACGGCGTGTGGCGCCGAGAGCTGCCTGTGGATCTTGGAAGTGGGTGGACCCCCCTCTGCTTTTTTCGGGGTGGTGTATTTGGGGAGGGGGCTCTTCCCTTGGCAAAGCTGTACGTTTCCACGCCCCTGTTTTAATATCCCTGGCCTCTGTCCGTGCCAGCCGGCGTTGGCACTCAGTTCCATGTCCTCGGGTGCCCTCGGCTGCTCTGGGCTGTCGCTTTCTCCCCCTCGAAGCGCCTCAGTTTTCTCCTCTGTAAAATGGGCCATTTGCTTTCTTTGCAGGCGGAGGGAAGAGGCTCATTAGCAAGTGGCTCATTTTCAGTGCATTGATTGATTTGTTTAATCGTATCAGAATGGCCTGACTTTTTCCAACAAGGGTGGTCGTGGTATTGCAAGCAAGAAGAAATCAGATAACAAATGTATGTTAAGAAATAAGATAAAAAGGAGAAAGATGGAATATTGCAGAGGGCCTGAGCTTCAGAGAGAGTGATGTTTTGGGGGGGGACTGCAGCTCCCAGTATCCTTCAGCCAGCTTAGCCACTGGGAGTTACAGTCCAAAAGAAGCTCTCCATGGGACAAAAAGGGGGTTGTCGCTTGCCTGTTCTCCGCCAGCACCTCAGTCCTCCCTATTATTTCTGGCTGGCTGTTTGCGCTTATTTGGGGATGTATTGATGGAGCCCTGCCGGCAATGCGGAAGCGGTTCGCGAAATACCGTCAAGAAGCCAGGTCTCTGTCCTCAAGGGCTGTGCAGTTTGACACGAGACGGGCCGCAGAGGGAAGCAGAAGACCGGAAGGAAGCTCACGGAGCTGCTTCCTCGTCTCTAGGCGTATCTGCGAGGAGAGGGGCTTAACGGTTAGGGGGCGAAACTGTCCGCGCACGAAGGGGGCTCGGCTCTGGCCTCCGGCGGAAAGGTTCTCCGGTGGCGGGAAGTGCCGGGGAACCCCGCCGGGCCCGTTGCTTCGGGTGATGCCGGAGCCCCGTGGAAACGTTTGGAGGTTTGCGGAGCCACCGGGACCCCCCTTTGCAAAACCGACGCTCCCCTCTCCGCTTTTAGGGCCGGCCCCTGCAGCTCGCCCCCCCCCCCGCCCCGAGCACAACACCTTCCTTGTTTTTCTGGGTCATGCGGCCAACTAAGACCGGCTTTGCGGCTAATTCTCTCAGCCTGGGGTGGGCACCGGGGATGGGAGAAAGAGGCGCTCTGCCCCTGCCGCCCGCTGCAACTCCTCCTTTCTCTCCTGCTCCCCCCGCAGCTTCCCGGGACGTCGGGGGACACCCTCCCGCCCCCCGGATGCTGAGCCCGGTTATGGGCGAGCGCCAGACTCACGTCAACAGCCTCTTCCTGAACGAAGAGTCGTCCAAGCGGCCGGGCTCCGGGGGACGGGCCCAGCGCCTCCGCCATGCCCTGGAGAAGCGGGCGGCCCACGCCAGGAAACGGATGTACGGCGTCACCCGGGAGAGCCTCCGGGACTTCTTCCAGAGAAACGCCTTCGTCTTGCTCACCATCTCGGCCGTCCTGCTGGGTAGGGCGAATGGGGGGTCCCCGGGGGGGGGCGGAAGGGGGGCCGAGCTGGGCCTGGGGGCACCTTTGGGGGAGCGACGCCTTTTGCCTGCCTAAGGATCTAGGCCGCCTTCTGTCGCGCCCTCACCTTTGAACAGGGTGGAGAGCTGGGCCGGGGATAACAAAATGAACTTCAACAGAGAGAAATGCAAGACGGAAAAAATGAAATGCACAAATATAGGATGGGGGAGGCGTGGCTGGATAGCAGTACGTGTCAAAGGGGTCTAGGAGTCTTGGTGGACCACAAGCTGAACATGAGCCAGCAGTGTGACGCGGCAGCCAAGAAAACCAAGGCGATTCTTGGTTGCATCAATAGGAGTGTGGTATCTAGGTCGAGGGAGGTAATGGTACCACTCTGTTCCACTTTGGTGAGACCTCATTTGGAATAATACTGTGTCCACTTCTGGGCACCTCAATTCAAGAAGGAGACGGCCAGAGGAGGGCGACCAAGATGGTGGAGGGTCTGGAAGCCATGACACCCTATGGGGAGCGGCTGAGGGAGCTGGGGATGTTTAGTCTGCAGAAGAGAAGGTTGAGAGGGGCCGTGTTTAAATATTTGAAGGGATGTCATGTTGAGGAGGGAGCAGGCTTGTTTTCCGCTGCTCCAGAGACGAGGACACGGAGCAATGGATTCAAACTGCAGGAAAAGAGATTCCACCTGAACCCCAGGAATGACTTCCTGACGGTCAGAGCTGTCCGGCCGTGGAATCTGCTGCTGCCTCTGTGGAGTGTGGTGGAGTCTCCTTATTTTTTGGAGGTTTTTAAGCAGAGGCTGGAGGGCCCTCTGTCGGGAATGCTTTCGTGGGTGTTCCTGCATAGCAGGGGGTTGGACTGGATGGCCTCTGGGGGTCTCTTCCAACCCCATGTTTCTAATAAGCACTACCAGGCAATGTTCTGTAAAATGACAGGCAAACAGGAGAGCCTCCCTGCCCTGACACTGGGTAGCCACAGCCGCTGCCCTGACTTTGCAAGACCTGAGCCAGGCTGCAAAGAGCAGCATCTGGTGGAGGCTTCCCATTTATAGATCTTCAGGAGTCAAAACTGGCTCGTGTCCGCACTGTAACACGCTCCCCTGCAGAACATCACACCCTCCTGCCGCACCCTCCGTGCCGGAAGTTGAAGCCAACTCGGTGGGAAGGGGTGACGACAACGAGGCAGCGAAGGAGACAAAAATCTTGTTGGTTCTTTGAAAAAAAAAAAAGTCCTGCCTGGCTGTGTTTTTTTGTTTTGGGGATGGCTTTGAACACGTTTGGAGGAAAGCAGGGCTGAAACAGATACGCAAAAGCAAGGAAGGGAGCTGACCCAATAACTGAGGCCGTTTCCGCACTACACTTACGGTGGTATTATTCCACTTTGGAGATCCTGGGGAATTCTGGGGTTTGTCGTCTCCTGAGGCCACAGAGCTCAAAAGCTGGCCTTTGGTTTTCCGTTCCCTTGCCTGCCGATTGATCTTCGGCCAAGGACTGGTTCTCCCCAGTTCCTCTGCTCTGGGGCTGCCCCACAAGCAGAATTGGATTCGGCTTACTGGGAGCTGCGTCTCTCTGCTGGGAGGAATCCTTTTTTTTTCCGCTACAAGCAACGGCTTCCCAATTTTCCCCACCCTGGCGGAGGCCGGGGAGGCGCCCTTTGTAGTGCGTGGGACTATTTTCTCCGAGCACAGCCTCTCTGAAAGGGGGTCTCCTCCTAAAACGGGTGGGAATTACACGCGGGTTTTGGGGAGGATTGGTGCGGCCCCCGGAAGTCTCCGGCCCCCCAAGTCCTCGGCGTTTTTCTTTTAAAAACGGTCAGTAAAATTTATTCTTCAGCCCAATGTGGCAATAGTGCTATTCGGGGAAGCAGCCAAGACAGCCCCTTGCCCAAAGGATTCGTTCAGAAGAGAACTGCGGGTGCTGAAATGTCGCTCCCTGCTGCCCAAATTGTGGCTCTTGCCCCTGTGGGATTGCAGCCCTTGGGGGTTTGGGGAAAAAGGAAAGGGGGCTTGAGTGACCCCCCGAGGCTCTGCGGAGTGGCCCCCTCTGCCTTTGGGTATCCAAAGGGATACTAACCCTTCCATGGTGCTGTTGAGCTTCTGTCAGGTAGGCTGATAGAATCATAGAATCCTAGAGTTGGAAGAGACCCCAGGGGCCATCCAGTCCACCCCCCTGCTGTGCATCCAAGCCCTCTCTTTGACAGATGGCCATCCAGCCTCTGTTTAGAAACCTCCAAGGAAGGAGAAGACTCCACCAGACTCCGTGGAGGCAGCCGATTCCACTGCCAGACCGCTCTTACCGTCAGGAAGTTCTTCCTGAGGCTTAGCTGGAATCTCTTTTCCTGCAGTTTGAATTCATTGCTCCATGTCCTAGTTTCCGGAGCGACAGAAAAGAAGCTTGCTCCATCCTCAACCTGACATCTCTTCAGACATTTGAACATGGCTGTCCTGTCCCCTCTCAACCTTCTCTTCTGCAGACTAAACATCCCCAGCTCCCTCAGCCGCTCCTCATAGGCCTTCGTGGCTTCCAGACCCTCCACCATTTTGGTCGCCCTCCTCTGGACACGCTCCAGCTTGTCCATATCCCTCTTGAAACGAGGTGCCCCGAACTGGACACAGGATTCCACAGAAGGAAACAAAGGCTGAACAGTTTGGAGATTCAAGGCTGAGAGGTTTGGGGAGTCAAACCGCCCCGGACTGCTGGCTTGGGCCCTCTGCGTGTTGCTGGAGCAAGTGTGGTCTTTGCCACTACGTTCCGGGCTGAGGCTTCGGGGCAGGAATCAGCAGACCCGTAATGATCCGGGGTGGCCGCGGCAGAATTGAGCTGGCTAACAAGACGCCTTTAAAAAGCGGCCGGCACCCCGGATCCGCTCCCGCTTCCCTCACGGCACTTGGCCGGGCGCCCGGCGGACGGGTGGGTGCGCGGCCGCTCGCTCGGCTGGCCTCTGACAGTTTACGTGAGCGCCGGTCTCCCGTAATAGGATCTGGGCCCGAGATCCGCTGCCGGCGTCCGCGGCGCAGCCCGTGCAAACTTTTTTTTGGAGAGCACGGAGGAACCGTCATGGGTCACCGAGCGCCCCTGGCCTCCCCAAACGCAGCAGTTCCCTCTGAGGTTTGGGCGCTGGTTTATTTCCAAAGCTGTGGGAGGGAAAGGCTGTTCGGGGTTAAAACAGTAACACGCGCAGGCTCTCCGGGTGATTAAGCGGTCACGGGTTGGCTCGGGTTGACGTGGGACGTCGGCCGAGGGTAGGCGGGCGGGCAGGAAAGTTTGGGGAAAAGGGAAAGTTGGAAGGAGGCACAAGAGACCGTGGGATTAAATGGGATGGAAGTCTCTCCTGCGTGGGGCTGGGAAAAGGGGGCTGCCCCCAGAAGGGGAAAAGCTTCCATCCTCTCTGGGTGGGTTTCCCGCACTCCTTTGCAGAGCTTGGGGAAGTCCTTTCCTGGCAGGACTGCCGCTTCCTGCATCCCGACTGGCTGGGAATGCTGGGATTTGTAACCCAAAGCAAGAAATGCATTTTGCCTTCAGCAACCCCTTAAGCAAACCTGGAATTCCGGACAGCTGCGATCTTGCAGTGCAGTCTGCGCAGGGTTGTTGCAGCCGACCTTCTTTGCTCCCTCTGTATCTCCCCCAGCCTTATTAACTTTTTAAAAATAAAATCTCTTCTGCTGTTTTATCTGAGGACTGGCTCTCATCACCGCCCACCCCCGGGGAAGAGGAAAACACTGTTTAAACCCGGCTTGAGCGCCCTGCAGCCGTCCCACTGTTGTTGGTGTTCAGCTCCCGTCATCCCCGATCCTCGGCTGAGGGACGGCTGGGAGTTGCATTCCGGCAGTAGCCGGCAAACACACATTTGGACGCGGCCCCCGGCGGAAAAAGAACCCGGAGAGCTCCCCGGCCGAGCCTGGAAACATCCATATTTGGATTCCAACTTCCAGAATTCCTGGCCAGCGTAAATTTTTCCCGGGGATGCTCGGGAGTGGTTTAGTTTGGCTTTGCCTTGATGGAGGTTTGCCGGGCTGGGGGAGGAACTCTCTTGGACTTAGCGGTCATTTTACCTGCTCAGTGGCCAGTCGAAGGGGGCAGGAGGGGATCCGAAGGCGTTCGAAGGGGGGTTTCTCGGCCTTTGGGAGGGGGTCCCCCAGGAGCCGACGGCAGGGGGAGAGCGGCGCAACTCTGACGGCCGTCCTTCTCCCCTCTGCCCGCCGGCCGTCTTCCAGGCATCACGCTGGCCCTGGCCCTGCGGCCCTACCGGATGACCCACCGCCAGATCAAGTACTTCTCCTTCCCGGGGGAGCTGCTGATGCGAATGCTGCAGATGCTGGTCCTTCCTCTCATCGTCTCCAGCCTCATCACAGGTGGGCACGCTCTGGTGGTTGAGCGCCCGCGCCGGCGCCCTTCCGCTTTTTGGCCGGGGCCGGGGCTGAGTCGGGCACTCGAGCGCGGTGCTTCCAGCTCTTCCGCGACCGCCACGGGCCGGGGGCCGCCGGGCGTCTCCGAGGGCCTCGAAGTTGAGCGGTGTGGCTTCTTTTCCTCTCCGCCTCAGGCATGGCCGCCCTGGACGGGAGCGCCTCGGGCAAGATGGGCATGAGAGCGGTCATCTATTACATGACGACGACCCTCATCGCCGTCTTCATCGGCATCTTTATGGTGCTCATCATCCACCCGGGCAAAGGCAGCAAAGACAAACTCCACCGGGAGGGGAAGATCGAGCAGGTCCACACCACGGACGCCTTCATGGACCTCATCCGGTGAGCGGGTCGGGGCCGAGTGGGGGGACCTTTCGGGGCCGTGGAAAGCGCCCAGGCGTCGGGGGCGCCCCGTGATTCGCGGCCACAAACCAGAGGAGCAAATCTGTGGGGCAGATCGTGGGATGGAAAGGTTGGCGTCCTGTTTTCCAACCCTGGGCTTCTGCAAATAGGCAAGAAAATTATTCCGGTATACGACTACGGCAGTAATACGGACAGATGCACGCAGAGGGAAGAACTCGTCAATACCTTCCAGAGAGGAATGGTTGTTGACATTTATGGACTTGGCCGAAGCAGACAGATTAATTTATTCCGTAAAATTAAAATCATTAAGGACATTTTTTTAAAAGCTGGGAAACTCTTTATGGTCTTTTTGCAAAACAAAACAAAGCAAAAAAGCTTTGATAACTTTAGAATACAACAATTATTAAGGAATTGATAGCACGGAAGAAATGTAGTATATAATTCTAATGAAAGAGGTTTGGTTGTGTTGGGATGGTGTATAACTGCAGAGAAGAAAGTTGAAACTTAACCTTTCGTTTTTTTCCCTTCCTGTGGAATTCTGGGATTCGTAGTTTACTGAGGCCAAAATGCCCCTCCCTAAACTGCAAACTCCAGGATTCCAAAGGATGTTGAAAGTGGAATAATAGCACTATCACAGTGTAGGGCGGAAAGGCCCCCAGAAAAGCAAGAAAAAAGTCCCTATATATTTTTTTTCCCTGTATTTCTC
Source organism: Cyclura pinguis (assembly GCA_030412105.1). Classification (NCBI taxonomy): domain Eukaryota; kingdom Metazoa; phylum Chordata; class Lepidosauria; order Squamata; family Iguanidae; genus Cyclura; species Cyclura pinguis. The sequence continues at coordinate 8,590,485 of CM059614.1, read as the reverse complement.
TGTCTCTTATTTATTGCATTTGTGTTACGTTACATTTGTATTGTATTATTTGTATTTATTACATCGGTACGTCTCTCCCTTTTTTATTATTCTTTTCTTTTACGTTTTTTGCATTTGTAGCTTTTACCGTATTTGGAAAAAAATTGCTAATTAAAAAGTATATCTTAAAAAAGAACGCTAGAGAAAAGAAAGGGCTGTCTAGTCCAAGCCCTTGAATTCAGGTCCGAGAATCCATAGCTGCAGCATGCCGGAGAGGTGGGCATCTGACCACGGTCTCCCAACTCTGGCCGTGAGAAGGTTCTTGCAGTTTGGATGGAGTCTCTTTTCCTGTAATTTAAATCCGTGTTAACGCCTGGCTTTTGGGAGCAGCAGGAAAGCAAGATTTCTCCATCTTCTTCCACCTGCCAGCCCTTCAGATGTGCAAAGATGGGTGCCACGTCATTTGCAAAAAGTACACATTAATCTGTCCAAGAGCCAGTCAAGCCTGAATTCCTGCCAGAAACTGGAATGACTAAACTCAGGCCGTCTTAATTTGAGGCGTGATTCCTTAGAAAATGCTAAGCAGGGAGGAAGGCCGCGTGACAGGTGGACGGGCTGAGCCACTAGGAGCCTGGCGTCTCGGCCGAAATAATAGTCCCCCTCTGTTCTGCTTTGGTCGGACCCCACCTGGAATAATGCTGTGTCCACTTCTGGGCACCTCAATTCAAGAAAGCTATGGACAAGCTGGAGCGTGTCCAGAGGAGGGCGACCAAAAATGGTGGAGGGTCTGGAAGCCGTGAAGACCTCTGAGGAGGGAGCCGGGGATGCTTAGTCTGCAGAAGAGAAGGTGAAGAGAGGACATGAGAGCCGTGCTTAAATATTTGAAGGGAGGTCATGTTGGAGACGGAGCAAGCTTGTTTTCCGCTGCTCCAGAGACGAGGACGAGGAGCAATGGATTGCAGCCGCAGGAAAAGAGATCCCACCTGAACCTCAGGAAGAACTTCCTGACGGTCAAAGCTGTCCGGCAGGGGAATATGGAGTGTGGTGGAGTCTCCTCCTCCTTTGGAGGTTTTCTAAGCAGAAGCTGGATGGCCATCTGTCCAAGGAAGGGCTTTGTTGGCCAGGAATGGAAGGTGGGAGATGGCAGGCAGTTTCTCCACTTTTAGAGGGCTCAAGACAGAAATGTAAGGTCCTGCACTTGGGCAGAAAAAGTGGAATGCACGAATAGGGGACAGGTGGCTGGATGACAGTACGCGTAGAAGGGATCTAGGAGTCTTGGTGGACCACAAGCTGAACGTGAGCCAGCAGTGTGATGCGGCAGCCAAGGAAGCTAACGTGATTCTTGGTTGCATCAATAGGAGTATGGTGTCTAGATCGAGGGAGGTAATAGTACCACTCTATTCTGCTTTGGTTAGACCTCATCCTGTGTCCAGTTCTGGGCACCTCAATTCAAGAAGGATATGGCCAAGCTGGAGCGTGTCCGGAGGAGGGCGATCAAAATGGTGGAGGGTCTGGAAGCCATGAAGCCCTGTGAGGAGTGGCTGAGGGAGCTGGGGATGTTTAGTCTGCAGAAGAGAAGGCTAAGAGGGACATGATGGCCCTGTTTAAATATTTGATGGTATGTCATGTTGAAGATGGAGCAAGCCTGTTTTCTGCTGCCCCAGAGACTAGGACATGGAGCAATGGATTCAAAGTACATGAAAAGAGATTCCATGTAAACACTAGGAAGAACTTCTTGACGGCAAGAGCTGTTTGACAGTGGAATATGGACTCTGGAGGTTTTTAGGACATGGATGGGCATGTCACAGGAGTGGTTTAGTTGTGGATACCACATGGCAGAAGGTTAGACTACATGACCTTTCTGGTCCCTTCCATTTCCAGGAGTCTGTTCTAGATGATATGATAAGCATCTTTAAATATCTGAATGGGTGTCGTGGAGAAGACGGAGCCAGCTTGTTTTCTGCTGCTGCAGAGACTAGGACACAAACCAGTAGGTTCAAATTCGAAGCAAAGAGCTTCCACATAAACATTAGGAAGAGCTTCTCGATGGTAACAGCTGTTCAAAAGTCAGTATGTTCTTCCAATTTCAGTAGAGTCTCCTTCTTTGGAGGTTTTTAAACAGACAGTCCCTCCCAGCTCTAGGATTCTATTAAAGTTTCCAAGTACTTTAAAATAACATTTTATGACATTTTTTAGATGCTTTGTAAGACTTTTAAAGGCATTTTAACAGACATTTTTCAGTTTTTATGTGCATTCTCTTATCAATTCTAGGGTTTTGTTTTATTTTTAAAGGGGATAAAAAACCCTCCAGAAGTAAGAAAGTTCTATGGGGAAAGAACTGAGACGCTTCTTCCAATAACAGCAGTGAGTTGCTTTGGGAAAATAATACTGCATTGAGAAATGGGGAAGAAATTAGGCTTTTCAAGGTCTGATAGATGACTTTCTCGCTCTCCTAACAGCCCAGCTAGTGGTCAGAGGGAATATCTGATTTTTCCCCCCTTTATTTTGCTCTGTTCCAGGAACATGTTCCCACCCAACCTTGTGGAAGCCTGTTTCCGGCAGGTAAGCGGGGTGCAGCAAAGGGGGTCCCTACTCAGGGTTTGCTTGCACGACTGTACTTGCTCACGTTTTTCTCCTTCGTTCTCTGATCTTCCCTTGCCCGAAGCAGCATCTGTCACTTCCCTGCAACACCGATGCGTAACTGTAAGTTCCTTGGGGCACAGACCGGTTGCTTTTGTTCGCACTACTGCCCTTCCTGACTCTGCCGAGCTCCCCGACATCGAGGGCGTGACATCCGGGCTGCTTTTGTACTGTTTAAAATGGTGGTGTTTTCAGAGGATAACTTATTGATTGTTTTTAAATGTTATTTTATTATTTTTTGCAGTCAGATTTTTAGCTGCACTTTGTGTTTTGAATTTATGTTCTCAGCGGCCTTGCTGAGGTCCCACGTCAGGAGAACAGTGGGCAGTCCATTAAATTAATTAATGAATTAATTCACAGGGATCTTGGACTGACTTGAGGATTTTAAGGCAGCAGAAAGACTATTTAGTAAGGAGGGAGTTCCTTAGATCTCTGCTGCTGCTGCTGTTCTTTGAGTCAAACAACTTGCCTTTTCTTTTCTGCCTTAAATAACCATATTTTTTATCGTGCACATTCCTAGTTGCTTTGGACGGGTGCTTAGGGTTGCGAGTGCGGATTCTGGACAGATTACAGGACTTTTAAAGACTCAGTCTTTAAAATGCCTGCCCAGAACCCTCTTAAAGGCCTTCCTTTACTGAGACAGTCTTTGAGTCTCATTTTCCCCGTGGCGGTTGAGGGCTTCCAGGTCAGGGGGTGGGGAATCCGTTCCGTGTTTTAGTCCGTAATGTGAAGAAGTTCTCCCAAGATCTGGATTCAAGTCCCCGCTGAGCAGGGATACTCTCTGGGTGACCGTAGGGTGGCCGTGCTCTCTGCCTGACCTACCTTGCAGGGTTGTGGTGAGAGACTTTCTGGCAAATCTTTGTGCAAAACTCCCTCCCCAGAGTCCGGAGTGGATTTGTTGGACAATTTAAAGCTTTAAAATGCCGCCTCGTCTGCAGTACAAAATTCAAAACCCACTAAAATCTCACGAGAGGGAGAGAGTACGTGCAAGCCTTTGAGTGCCACAGAATTCTTCATCAGGAAAAACACTGTGCGTGCAGTATCTATGAAGGAACAAGGATCAGGACTTGTTTTCCAATTGTCTCTTTCAGTATAAAACCCAGTACAGTGTCCGAGTGGTCAACAGGACTGTCGGGAGAGGCTCCCCGTCCGCTCCTCCGCTGTCACACCATCTCAACCACAGCAGCGGTGGCAGCGGCCCAGCCGCCACCGGCGGCGGCTTCAACTCCACCCTGGCCGCCGCCTCGCCCCTGACGCTGCTGGAGAACGCCACGGCCATCTGGCACAACGTCACCCAGGCGCTGAGCGGCATCCCGGAGGTGCTGAGCCACGAGGAGGTGGTCCCGGGCCCCGGGTCGGTCAACGGGGTGAACGCCCTGGGCCTGGTGGTCTTTTCCATCTGCTTCGGCCTGGTGATCGGGAGCATGAAGAAGAAGGGGCAGGCCCTGCGGGAGTTCTTCGACTGCCTCAACGAAGCTATCCTGCGGATGGTGTCCGTGATCATCTGGTGAGGAGCTGGGGGGCAGCCGCTGGGGGGACCTGGGATGCATCCCCCCTCCCTCTCTGTTTCCCCCTCTCCCTTTGTGGGAGGGAATCAGAGAATAATAGAGTTGGAAGAGACCCCCAGGGGCAATCTAGTCCAACCCCCCCGCTATGCAGGAACACACATCAAAGCGACCCAAAAAGACGGCCATCAAACCGTTGTTAAAACCTCCAAAGGAGCAGACTCCACTACGCTCCAAGCAAGCGTATTCCACGGCCGAACGGCTCTGACTGTCAAGAAGTTAGGTGGAATCTCTTTTCCTGTAGTTTGAATCCGTCGCTCCGTGTCCGAGTCTCTGGAGCGGCAGAAAACAGGCTTGCTCCATCTTCAACATGACATCTCTTCAAATATTTAAACATGGCCATCACGTCCCCTCTTCACCTTCTCTTCTGTAGACTAAAGACACCCAGCTCCCTCAGCTGCTCCTCATAGGGCTTCAGGGCTTCCAGACCCTCCACCATTTTGGTCACCCTCCTCTGGACACGCTTCAGCTTGTCCATATCCTTCTTGAATTGAGGTGCCCAGAACTGGACACAGTACTCCAAATGAGGTCTGACCAAAGCAGAATAGAGTGTTACCATTACCTCCCTCAATCTAGAGACCATACTCCTACTGATGCAACCAAGAATCACGTTGGCTTTCTTGGCTGCTGCGTCACACAGCTGGCTCACGTTCAGTTCGTAGTCCACCAAGACTCCTAGATCCCTTTCACACGTACTGCCATCCAGCCACGTGTCCCCCATCCTATATTTGTGCATTTCATTTTTTCTGCCCGAGTGCAGGGAAGAATGGAGCTACATCTCAAAAGTAACGGGAGGAACTTCTGGATGGTAAGAGCTCTGTGTCACAGGGGATGGGTTGTCCGTCCTCTGAGGTCTTTCAGCAGAGCTTGGATGGGTGCTGGAACTATGTCTTCCTGCGTGACAGAATGGGGTTGTTCTCGATGACCTCTGGGGTCCCTTCCAACTCTGTGATTCCAAGATACGTGTGCCAATATTTCCAGCTCCCAAATTGCATCTGGTGCGTGGAGTCAGTCAACGTAAAAGCCTGCTAAATTTTTGCAGGCGGAGCCTTTGCTCCAGCCACTGCTTCCAGCTTTCGGTAATCGGGTGTCAAGGGCGGGCAACTATTGGATTGGGCCGAATTGCGGGACGTGGGAGGGCTGGGCTTCTTGCCGTCCCCCCGGGAAGAATTCGAATTTGCGGCCAGCCGTTCCAGCCGGGGGCCTTGGAACGACGACGCCTGTCTTCTCCCGTCGCTTCCAGGTACGCCCCCGTCGGCATCCTCTTCCTCATCGCCGGGAAGATTTTGGAGATGGAGGACCTGACCGTGATGGGGGGCCAGCTGGGGATGTACACGCTGACGGTCATCGTGGGGCTGCTGATCCACGGCCTGTGCATCCTGCCCCTCATCTACTTCATCATCACGCACAAGAACCCCTGGCTTTTCGTGGCCGGACTCCTGCAGGCCCTGATCACCGCCATGGGCACGTCCTCCAGGTGAGGCCCTGGGAATCCAAAATCTGACGTGCCCCCAAATGCAAAGTGTTTGAAAAGGAGAATCCGGCCTTCTTTCCGGGAGGAACGTTGCAGAGGAATCACCCGGGATTGTGCATGCTTGTGCTCTTTGCAAAGGCTCTCAGCTTGGTGCCCTTTTTTCCCTCTCTGCTTGCACGCCGTCCGAGGCAAAGGGAGGGAGGAAAACACCCGCCAGGCCAGCTGTGGCCATTTCCGCACTACGGTTTTCTAGGGCTATTGTTCCCCTTTCAACATCCCGTGGAATTCTGGGGTTTGCAGCTTGCCGAGGCCGAAGATGCCTCTCCCTAAACTGCAAACCCCAGGATTCCATAGGATGCCGAAAGTGGAATAATAGCACAACGCCGTCTGGTGCGGAAGTGGCCTTCGCAGCACACAAACACAGTCCCGGGAAAGCCTCTGCAATTCCCTCCTGTTCGCTGCGGGAAGACGATGGCCCCTTACGGGAACACAAATATTCCAAAAACCGAAATACTGCCGGTCCCGAACATTTTGGGATACCGGACCTGTGCGAGTTGCTTTTTAAATGGAAGGAATCAGGGCGGCAAGTTGCGTTCGAAAGCTGTAGCAACAGGGTCGAAGCGTATTTTTAAAAGTAACTTTCCAAGGTTTCCGTGGCAGTTCCTTGGCCCCAGAGTGGAAAACGGGGCCCAAAAGAACTCAGAACAAACACAGCCAGGAGTCGCTGCCGTTCCTTGCAAGGTGTTAAATTATTTTAAAAGAACGAGAGTGTTGCAGCTTTAGATGTAACGGAATGAATGGAAATGCTGGTTCTTCCCTGCCCTAAAAGATGATTCTGAGGCTGGGAAAATACATTTCTCTCTGTTACGGTTTTTCAGTAAATTCATAGCTGCATTTATATAAAACAGAGCCACGGGAGCAATCGCCACGTCAATAAGCAGCTCAATGACGATTTCGACTTGGCATCTTTTAAAAATTTTATTTTTATTTAATATCTTTGCTGTGACTTTTGATGCCTTTTTAGAGGCACGTTGCCTTCCAGGATTTATACTTACGAATCCTAAAGAATTTTTAGAGTGATGAAGAAACCACAAAGAATGCAACGGGTGAAGCCTCCTTAAAAAAAAATGGTGACGGTAATAAATTATATTTTGAATGTATCACCCGGTAGGCAAAAATGAGTGGCAAGAATTCTTTTAAAAAGTTGACTCCCAAGCGGCCGGTCCTTCCTGGAGTTCGGAGCTTGGGCTGATCCCAAAACCACGGAATCTTTTACCGCTGGGAACCTTCCCCGGAGATTCGGGAGGGGGTCTTTGGAGGTTTGGCCCGGCTTAGGAAGAAGGTCTTCCAAAAAAAAAAAGTTCTTTTCCGTTTATTTTAACCGTTTTTAAAAACCAAACCAAACCAAAGCAAGGCAACCTGTGTACGGAGCCAAAGCGACGTCGTGGGTTGAGCGTTGGGACGACAGGGAGACCAGGGTTCAGATTCCCGCCGGGCCGTGGAGACCCACTGGGTGACCAAGTCACAGTCTCTCAGCCTCAGAGGAAGCTAAAATCTTGCCCAGAAAGCCTTGCGACGGGTTCAGCTTTGAGCCGCAATGACTTGAAGGCGCCCGACAGCAAGAAGCCATTGTATGTTCGTTTAAAACAACAGAGGCTTAAAGTTTCAAAAGCGTTGAAGGTGTTTGCTTGAGAATTCGGCCGCAGGGGAGGGTCAGATCTTGTCCGCCCCACTCCACGCTTTGTCCGGTTCCCCGACTCGACGCGTTCCTTCCGTGTTGTTTCCAGCTCGGCCACGCTGCCGGTCACCTTCCGGTGCCTCGAAGAAAACAACGGGGTGGACAAGAGGGTCACCCGCTTTGTTCTTCCGGTGGGCGCCACCATCAACATGGACGGCACGGCCCTGTACGAAGCCCTGGCTGCCATCTTTATCGCGCAGGTCAACAACTACGAGCTGGACTTCGGACAGATCATCACTATCAGGTGGGTGCCACCGTGTGCCCCTTCCTTGCGTGTGTCTGTGAGGCTGCGCCCACGCCTGGGTGCCCGGGCACACGTCCCTCCACGTTCTGCACTTTGGACACCCCGGTGCCGGCTGAGTCTGCGATGGGATTTTGCTTTTCGTAGAAGGACAGACCCCAGAGACCCTCCAGTCCAACCCCCTTCTGCCATACAGGAACCCGCAGCAAAGCACCGCCAACGGATGGCCATCCAGCCGCTGCTTAAAAGCCTCCAAAAAAGGAGGAGGCCCCACCACACTCCGCGGAGGCAGCAGATTTCACGGCCGGACAGCTTTGACCACCACGAAGTCCTCCCTGAGGTTTAGGCCGAATCTCTTTTCCTGTGGCTTGAATCCATTGCTCCGCGTCCTGGTCTCTGGAGCAGCAGAAAACAAGCTTGCTCCGTCTTCAACATGACATCCCTTCAGATATTTAAACATGGCTGTCGTGTCCCCTCTCAACCTTCTCTTCTGCAGACTAAACATCCCCAGCTCCCCAAGCCACTCCTCGGAGGGCTTCATGGCTTCCAGACCCTCCGCCATTTTGGTCGCCCTCCTCTGGACACGCTCCGGCTTGTCAGCGTCCTTTTTGAAATGAGCTGCCCAGAGCTGGACACGGATGAGGTCTCACCGAAGGAGAACAGAGTGGGACTATGGTCTCTGTCGTGTCCTGGGCAGAGTGGACAATTAACCACCAAACAGCAGAGCAGGGTTTACTCACAAATCAAGAGCGGGAAAAATGTCCAAACAGAGTTTATGTTCCAAAGCAAAGAAGTCCAGATAATAATTGTTTCTTTTGTCCATTCGTTATATTTAAAACTGGAATTTTCTGATTGCCACCATAGCTCATTTTGGCGAAAAAAGTCAAACATATGACTATATAACCTATAGAACCCTAGAGGTGGAAGAAGGGGCCATCCAGGGGCCATCCAGTCTGACCCCATTCAGCCATGGGAGAAGTCACACTCAAAGCCCTCCCTTGGACAGACGGCCATCCAGCCCCTGCTGAAAAACCTCCAAAGAAGGAGGAGATTCCACCGCACTCCATGGAGGCACCAGCAGATCTTCGGCTGGCAGCGAAAAAGAAAGAGATGTTGGATCTGAGAAAGGAACAAGACGAGAGGCCGGAAACAAAATGTTTTGGGTTCCGGAGGTTTTTGATTTTCCGTGTAAGCGGGACTTAAGCTGGAGCTGTTTGCCAAAAGCATTAAGAACGAGGCAGAGGTGATGCCATACGTGTCCGGTTCTGGGCACCTCGTTTCAAGAAGGATGTGGACAAGCTGGAGCGTGTCCGGAGAAGGGCGACCAAAACGGTGGAGGGTCTGGAAGCCATGAAGCCCTATGAGGAACGGCCGAGGGAGCTGGGGATGTTTAGTTGGCAGAAGAGAAGGTTGAGAGGGGACATGAGAGCCAGGTTTAAATATTTGAAAGGATGTCATGTTGAAGACGGAGCAAGCTTGTTTTCTGCTGCTCCAGAGACTAGGACACGGAGCAGTGGATTCAAACAACAGGAAAAGCGATTCCATCTAAACATTAGGAAGAACTTCTGGACGGTGAGAGCCATTCAACAGTGGAATCTGCTGCCTTGGAGCGTGGCGGGGTCTCTTTCCTTTGGAGGTTTTTAAGCAGAGGCTGGGCGGCCATTTGCCGAGGGTGCTCTGAGTGTTTGTTCCTGCGTGAGAGAATGGCGCTGGACCCAATGGCCAGTGTGGTCTCTTCCAAGTCTATGTTTCTATGATTCTAATTTTATTTTTAGGTGCGCTGTGAGCTACTAAAACACTTTGTAGACTACAGTCCGCCCGCCACCCACCCGTTTCTGAATATATAATCTGTTAAAATGGATTAAAAGCCATTGGAAGGGGGTACGTGATGAAATTCAAAGAATTTGTAAGCCAAACTTTGCAATGAAACCAGAGTTTTATTTGTTAAATATGCTAGGGCAACGAAGGGAGGTAAGAAGTCAGAAGATATTATTATATCTAATAACTGCGGCAAGGTTGTCATATGCACAATATCGGAAAGAAAAGAAATATATTGATACCGAAGAGTGGAGGTTAAAAGTTCTGGATATGGCAGAGATAATTAGCATTTTCCTTGAAGAATAAGCCTACCCAGAACGTCGAAAAGGAACGGAAGGGAGTATTGGATTGGGTACAGACATAAATGTATAAGAAATCAAAGGAACAAATAATGCAATTGCTCTTTTCTCTGCCCAATGGAAATTATGTGTGTCGCTAATGGAAATAGGCAAGTTCAGCTGGAAGACTTAAACTTGGAAGTGTGTGGGGGGGTATTTTTGAAACTAAACTTTTAATAAAAATTATTTTTTAAAAAAATGGATTAAAAAAGAGAATTAAGGCAACCCATTAGCAGAGTTGGCGCCGGCCTGGCTTCGGGCGGGAGGAAGCTCCGCAACTGCGGGGCCGCCGCGGAGAAGGCCCTGCCTCTGACCGCCTGGACGCCACGCTTTTTGTTTGTCCTCGACGCAAACCGCGTTCCCTCGTTCCCTTCCAGCATTACAGCCACCGCGGCCAGTATCGGGGCGGCCGGCATCCCGCAGGCCGGCCTGGTGACCATGGTGATCGTGTTGACGTCCGTGGGGCTGCCGACCGAGGACATCACCCTGATCATGGCCGTCGACTGGTTCCTGTAAGTCGAAACAGCCGTTCCGGTGACAAAGGCACCCTTTCGCTTTTAAACCAGGCTTGGGGGTTCTCCCACACCGGTTGCGTGGAAGCATTTTCCCTCTGGGCGCCGAGTTCAATTTCAGAGAAGTCGTCGAGGTTCCCCTGCGTAGACCACTGACTCTCAGCTTTAAGTTCTTCCTGCCAGCGGCGGGATAAAAAAGCCACACAAAATCTGGGAAAGCTCCGAGCGAAGGCGTCGTGGCCGTTTAAGGACCTCCAGGGGCCGGGGCTGACCCCCCAAATCCCTGGGTTGCGCCCCAAGACACCTTGGAATTAGGGTGGCCAGCTGGGCCCCCTCGTGGCATCTCTCCAGCTGCGGGGGAGGACGTCTTTTAATCCGGCCGCTGGACGAGCAGACGGCGGGGATGCCGTGGACGCCATTTTTCGGGATTCCGGCAACCCGTTTGGCAAGGCGACCTTTTGATTAGCAAACTGATTAACGTGGAATAGATGAGTGGATCCATAATTGGTCGGGACACGGCGTTCAGGTTTCTTGGTTGCATCAACAGGAGTACGGTTGTCTAGATCGAGGGAGGTAATGGCCAGACCTTACCTGGAATAATCCCGTGTCCCGTTCTGGGCACCTCAGTTCAAGGAGGATATGGACACGCTGGAGCGTGTCCGGAGGAGGGCGACCAAAATGGTGGAGGGTCTGGAAGCCCTACGAGGAGAGGGCTTGGGGAGCTGGGGATGTTTCGTTTGCAGAAGAGAAGGTTAAGAGGGGATATCATGGCCATGTTTAAATGTGTGAAGGGATGTCTTGTTGAAGATGGAGCAAGCCTGTTTTCTGCTGCTCCAGAGACTAGGACACGGAGCAATGGATTCAAGCTGCAGGAAAAGAGATTCCACGTGAACCTCAGGAAGAACCTCCTGATGGTCAGAGCTGTCCGGCCGTGGAATATGCTGCCTCGGAGTGCGATGGAGTGTCCTCCTTTCGAGGTTTTTAAGCAGAGGTTGGATGGCCATCTGTTGGAAATGCTTTGATGGGTGTTCCTGCATGGCAGGGGGTTGGACTGGATGGCCCCTGGGGTCTCTTCCAGCTCTATGATTCTATGGTACATCCCTTCAAATATTTAAACATGGCTATCATGTCCCCTCTTAACCTTCTCTTCTGCAGACTGAACATACCCAGCTCTCTAAGTCTGTCCTCATAGGGCTTTAGGGCTTCCAGGTCCCTCATCATTTTGGTCACCCTCCTCTGGACCTGCTCCAGCCTGACCATGTCCTCCTTGAATTGGGGTGCCCAGAACTGGACACAGGATTCAAGATGAGGCCTAACCAAAGCAGAGTAGAGCGGTACCAGTACCTCTCTCGATCTAGACACCATGCTCCTATTGATGCAGCCGAGAATTGCATTGGCTTTCTTGGCTGCCGCATCACACTGCTGGCTCATATTCAGCTTGTGGTCTATTAAGACTCCTAGATCCCTTTCACACGTACTGCCATCCAGCCGCGTGTCCCCCATCCTATATTTCTGCATTCCATTTTTTCCACCTAAATGTAGGACCTTACACTTCTCTCTGCTGAATTTCACTTTGTTAGCCTTGGCCCAGCTCTCCAATCTGTCCAGGTCATCAAAAAGTAACTAAGTAATATATGCCCCTGTGTCATTTGTCTGCATAAAACCTAGCCACCATCTCTGTGATTTGTGAATCTGAATCTGGATGCTGGAGAGATAAATAAAAATCTTTCTGATCTTCCCTGGAAATTTTTGTGAAATCGGACTTATTAAAATAGCTCGCTTCGGCGGCACATGTACGAAAATTGAAACGAAACAGAGAAGGTTAGCGTGTGTGCTTTCAACTTGTTTCCAGCTTATGGGGACCCCAAGGTGAACCTGTGAGGGGCTTTGCTTGGCAAGAATTGTTCAGAGGGGTTTTCCCTTTGCCTTCCTCTGAGGCTGAGAGAGTGTAGCTTACCCAAGGTCTCCCAGTGGATTTCCATGGCCAAGTAGGGCTCTCAGCCCTGGACACCAGAGTCATAGTCCAACTCAAACTGCTGCCCCACGCCGCCCTTCAAGCTGAAGGACGGTCTCGAACTGAGCGCCTCAAGAGTTCTGTCCCAGGGCCATGACTCTTCGGCATTTTTATCATTATTTAGAGGACAGGGTGGAGTGAATCCTTATCAGAAGTTTGCAGGGGACACAAAACAGGGAGGGGTGGCTAACGCATTGGAAGAAAGGGACAGAATTCAAAAGGACATAGATAAGCCGGGCAGAAATTAACAAACTGAAATTCAACAGGGACAAATGCAGAATTCTACGTTTAGGCTGCAAAAACTGAACGCACAGGGATAGGATGGGGGATACAGGGCTCAGCAGTACCAGATGTGAACAAGACCCTGGGCTTCTTGTTGGTCATCAGCTGAACACGAGCCAGAGCGTGATGCTGCAGCAAAGAAGGCAAATGCTATCTTAGTCTGCATTAGGAGAGGCGTATTTTCCAAGTTTGGGGAAGTCCCACGATAACCTGACCTGGCCAGGCCTCCTCTGGAGCCCCGCATTCAGTCCTGGGTTTTAGGAAAGATGTCGGAGCAGGTTCGGAGAAGGTCAACGAGGATGCTCAGAGGGACGGGGAACAAAACATTCAAAGAAAGGTTGAAGCAGTCGGCGGGGAAGGTCCAGCCTGTGGGCCCCTCTCTCCACTCCTCAGCTTTTTGCAAACATGTTTTTCTCTCGAAACTTATTTTTCGGATTTCACCATAGTTTCAGGGAGGATCTGTAGGTCGTGCCGGCCCTTCCGACGTACTTCTGGGTCACATCCCGTTGGATAAAAAGGTCTCTGCTGGACCCAATAAAGGCACCTGGGGTCCCCAAAACATGGCAGAATTCCTCCCAGTACCTGCTAGGGGTCGTGGGGTGGGGAAATAAATTTTTTAAAATTTCAAAGGTTCCTTGGAGGGCCAGTGAAAACCCAGCCGACCGCTAACGGGTTTGCACCCGAGTGCTTAATATGGTGCTGCATTGTCCGGGCTTGTGGATTTTTGGTGGTAGCTTTGAAATTTGCTTTTGCTTCCATCCGTATCTTAACCTTTTTACCTTTTAGCGGTTTATGCTTTTAATCTGCCGTCAGGCGTAATTTTTCCAGGCTGCCTCAGGTTCCAGAATTGAGAGAAAAGCAGGATATATATATCTATCTATATATATATAGATATATAGATATAGATATAGATATATATATATAGATATATATATATATATAAAGGCGTAATTGCTGTTGTTGTTTTGCACAGTTGTGAGACGCAGGGGCCCTCGGTGGCTTTCCCACCATCAGCAAGCAAAGACTTTGTGGCGGAACGGAGGCAAAGAAAAGGCCCTCCCGTATTCCGTTCAAACCGACTTTTTAAAATAATTTTTCATCGTACGCCTCAAATGGTTTTCAAACGTAGCGGATACTTAATTCCCCGTTAAACGTGACCTTTTGCACGTCTTTGACTCTCTTGTATTTTAATTTTAAGCTGGCCCTGGGGGAGAACGGTACCGTCGGCACCCACGTAAAGTAAAGGAAAAGCATACAAAATTGTATGCTTTTCGTTTCTGTGCCTGTGGATTTTTGGTGGTAGTTTTGAAATCTGCTTTTGCTTCTGTCGGTATTTTAGCCTCGTTGCCTTTAAGGTAAAAACGGCTGTGCCTTGTCCCGTCTGTCGCTCTCAGGGACCGGCTCAGGACCACCATCAACGTCCTGGGGGACTCGCTGGGCGCCGGCATCGTGGAGCACCTGTCCCGCCACGAGCTGGAGCTGCCGGACTCGGAGATGAGCAACTCGGTCGTCGAGGAGAACGAGAAGCCCTACCACCTCATCTACCAGGAGAACGACACCCACAGACACCTCAGCGGCGAGACGTCGATGTGACCCCGCGTGGCGTCGTGGGGGGGGGGGCGGACCGCCGGGAACGTCGGGACGGCGAACCGCCGCGCGAGAGAGAGACGGCCGAGCCGCGTCCGGCCCTTCTCCGAAGCCCTCGGCTCCCCCTCGCTCCCCTCGCCCGTCTGGCTCGCGCTGCTGGAAAACGCACAGAAGGAATCAGAACAACAACAACCCAAAATCCGGGGAGGGAAGCCGTTCCGGGGGCGCCGCTCTCGGCGGCCGCGGGCGCATTAAACGGCGGGGGCTCCCCCTGCCCGTCCTTTGCCGCGGCCGGCCGTCTCTGGCGCCCAGGACACTCCAAACATCCTCCGCTCCCGTCCTGCCAGGCAATTATGACCAACGTATTTAAACCTTGTGCCGATAATTATTGTTATTGTCATCATCATTATGATTATTATGATTGTCGTCGTCGTCCTTATTTTGGTGATTGTGCCCGTTTTTTGTTCTTTTGGGACACTCCTTTTAGCACTTAAAAAGCAGCGAAACGGAAACACGGCCAAATTTGGACGAATGTCACGGGGATTTTTTTTTTTTTTTTTTTGGTGGGAGTGGGGAGTGGGGGCAGAGGGAGAATAGTGTTTATTTATGAAGAAGGACCATTAAATTGGAGAGTCATGTACAGCATCTGTTTTGCCAAAATGAGTTGTGAAACCTTTTGCTACTACACTACACAATTACGCGTGAGAGAGAGAGAACTCGCACGATCTTGCTGCATTGCAACGCGCTTGCTCGGGTGTTTTGTGATTTGCAAATTCTTAAAATGCTCTTAGGACCCATGCCATTGATCACACCATGTCACAATTATTGGTCCGTAAAATCTGATATTTCAGAGAGAATGCCTTCAGCCGTGGAGTCTCCATTCCGCCATTGTGACAGATTATCTGTTTTAGATTGCTCCTCTTTTGCACCTAAATGAAAGTTAAGGAGAGGCACGGAGGAGGAGAGTTCTTTTTGCACTTACCTAGGAGGGTGGCCCATTGCACTCAGTCAAGTTTGAGGAGGTGTTCGGTATTACCTGTGGTGCAAAAACACAGCCGTGACAAATTTTCCTTGTTTTTATAAGGGTGGTGCATCTAACTTATTTTCCAAATTTAACCCTTTCTGGGCTCTTTCATTTGGGGCAAACTTTGGGTCCCCCCCCCCTTTCCAAACAATATTGCTATCGTCGTGGACTGTTTTCTGGCCATTTCTGGTACCAGATGCAACTTTTTGTTTGTTCAAAGGGGGGGGGGTCTTTTTAATTATGGGGCAGAGCAGAACAAAAAAAGCATCCTTCCGCCTACTTCTTTTTTTAGAGTGATTGTGCATCAGGGAAATAGCAGTGAAAGACTCTCTCTCTCTTCCCATAAAAGTAGCAAAGACAGTGTTCATTTGCTGCGTTGGCAAGCCCTGAGCCCTGTTTTGGGGGGATGTAATCAGAATACAGAGGACTGTTCCAAGACACTCAGAAGTAAAATTATATTTCCATTCCCCTGAGGATGGGAATGGAAGAGTAGAGGTGGAAGGAACGACTGGCAGTGTATATCATGCGGAAGATGGAGCAAGCTTGTTTTCTGCTGCTCCAGAGACTAGGACATGGAGCAGTGGGTTCAAACTACAGGAAAAGAGATTCCACCTAAACATTAGGAAGACTTTCCTGATAGTAAGAGCAGTTCGACAGTGGAATACACTGCTGCCTCAATGGAGTGTGGTGGAATCTCCTTCTTTGGAGGTTTTTTCACACAGGATGGATGGCCATCCATCAAAGGGAGTGCTTTGATGGTGTCTTCCTGCATGGCAGAATGGGCTTGGACAGGATGGGTCTTGCAGTCTCTTCTATATGGGTTCTATATGCCCGTTCCGTATTTGATCAGCGCTTGAATTCATTCAGCGCACCAGGTTCAGAGACCATTTGAGACTTGAGTATTGAATACAACTGGCTGCTGGCTCCATTCTTGTTTAAAAGATCTGCAGAGGCAAACCGAATTCTTTGTCACATTTTATATTACAGCATTATGAAGAGCGGGCCTGAGGTACCACAAAAGGGGTAGAGGGCAGGAGGCGGATGTCTTATTTGGTTTTCAAAATGCATTTTGCAGCCGAGCACGAAGGCACGGAAAGAGGGTGCCGCAACCGGGCCGTTTGGTGCCCGTCGCCTCCGGATGCTTGGCTGTTTGGCACTGCAGAAGAGGAGCAACCGAGGCTTTGTTCCCTTTGACAGCCTTGCCCCGTAAACACTTGTCCCGCCTGGGTGTTTTTTTGGCAGGCGTCCGAGCCTTCCCTCCGCCCATCGGGCCGCAATAACCCCACAAACACGCGCTTCAAAGGCGAATAGATGGGACGGATCGTAGGTCAAGGGTACGCGTTATTTCTGCTGGCTAAAGCCTTGTAGGAGAGTCCTGCCATGCACAGAAACATGGCTTTAGAGCAGGGTCGGGGACCTGGTTGCTTACCCCGTGTCGGACTGCTTTCTGACCAATCAGTATTTGACACTTGACTCTTCCAACTTTTGCAAATTATAGACGTGTGCCATTCTTTCGGCGCAGGGTCTGTTCTTTGTCGCCTCCAGGAAGAAGGCAGGACGAGAAGAACGGACAAAAGACTGGGTCCCATGTTTCCAACAATTCCACTTTCCAACCACGCTGTAACCGGTCAGATAAGCCAGGGATGCCTGTACAGTAATAGTGAGGAATTTTGGGAGATGCAGTCAAACAACACCTGGAAGATTGCATGATTCCTACTTCATTTTATCTCATACTAGGGACAGCATAAAGCCTGTAAACCGCCTCATGCTCCACAAAGATATTTAATCTCTAAGAAAAGTCTGTATCGTTGTTGTCACGAACGTATTTAACTCGGCTTTCCAGATGTCGCTGGACTCCAGTTCCCAGAATCCCCTGATTAGCGCTGGGGAATTCTAGGAGATGAACTGTTTCTTCGGTAGGGCCCAAAAGCACTATTCAATAGGAAAGAAACCCTGACTGGCAAGAATGAAGCCGACAGAACTATTTAACCCTCCTATATGTGACGTTACAAATTTAACACTATATTTTTGAAAAACCCACTGCGGCTGTGTTTTTGAGAATAGTTCGAATTAAATGTAAAGGGAGGAATTGTGTTCAGGATGATTGATTCTTGTAAGAAGTTCACCTATGCAAGAAAATTACTTAAATTCTGTTATGAACCAATGTTAAAAATTCCTATGGGGAAAAAAGCATCGTGTCATAAGACATACATGAAGGAGACAGTGAAATAAAGCAATCCCACATACTTCATACACGTGTACATATTTTTCTTTCGTGCCGGCCAGGTCTCGGGGCTGTCTTCATGGTGAACACCCAGAAACAGAAATGTTCCTTGTTTGGAAGTACAGATTGAAACCAAACATTACTTCAGTGGCTGAAACTGAGGATAGTTTCCTCTTAACAAAGTACATCTAGACCCAATTGATAATTATTCAGTACATTGATTGGTTGGACTCACATGTCTAATTAATTCATTAGCCGCCCTGATCCTCCCCAGGCCTCCTTTTTTTTTGTATACATTTCTGCATTGCCATCTGCAATCTTTTTTTTTTTTTATTGCCCTTTCTTCTTGCCTCGCTTGATACCCAGTCCCATCATCCTGCTCTTCTTTGATCTCAGCTAATATACAGCTTGCATCTCTGGTTTCAGGGCAGATCATAAAACAACTTTCTGTTTGCTGCTGCATTTACCGCCTTAAGTTTCCCAGATGATCCCTGCGTACTGTGCAACCCAGTTTTATCATTGCATAGTTCATATCCCATCATCCTTTCGGCTTTCCAGGGATAAGTACAAATCATAGACTTGCAGCATGCAGGATTAAAGCTACCCAATTTCCTTATGCGATACAACAACCCACCACATAAGCAGCAATATATATACGTAATATAGATGCAGTCCAGCAAGGTTCATCATAACACCATTAAACATGACTCACGGCAAGTACGAACTACTTGACACATCGCAAGATGGGGACAACGTGCAGTAAGAAGTGTGAGACCGTCCGTTGTCCATTGGGTCACACTAGTTAGGAACGGACAGGATACCATACATTGTATTTTGCATCACATTAATTTCAGTTCCACATTAGTTTTTCCACATTGGTTTCAGTTCCACGTGCAAGAGAGCTTTACTTCGTTCCATAATAGCTTACAAGGATATCCCTTCAATGTCACAATCATCATCATCATCATCACAACTCACGTCATGTCCTTAGCCAGGCCAACGTGACACTGGGGCCACTTCCGCACCACAGTGTTATAGCGCTTTCATTCCACTTTCAACATCCTCCGGAATCCTGGGGTGTGCGGTTTAGGGAAGGGCCTAAAGGTTGTCAGTTTGTTTTTTTGGGCCTTTTTTTTTGTATGTCTGTTTTGTTTTGTTTTTTGTATAGTGTGTGTCTTGGGTGGGCTGTGTGTTATTATGTTTGCTTCTATTAGTTGGTGTTTTTATTCGGCTAAAATAAACTAAGAAAAAGAAAAGCTTGGGAATTTTTTTTGGGGGGGGGGAAGGATGACAACTCCCAGCATCCCCCAACCAGTGACTATGCTGGCTGCAGACTCTGGGATCTGTCGCTTAAAGGAAAAAGGTAACTTCTTCAGTGCTGCCCAAGCAAAATAACCTACAAACATATTCAGTGCAACTTGGGGTCTTTCCACCCTACACTGCTATAGCCCTATTATTCCACTCTCAACGCCCTGTGGAATCCTGGGATTTGTAGTTTAGGGAGGGGCCTTTAGACTAAGCCAGGGAGCTCGTCGGCCTCAGGAAACTACAAACCCCAGAATCCCACAGGAGGTTGAAAGTGGAATAAATTAGCACTATAACAGGGTGGGGAGGGCGGGCCTTTGAAAACGGAGACAAGGGAGGCACTTCCGGCCTCCCGGTCCAGAATCTTCCTCTCAGCCGGAGGCGCTCGCCACGCCACTTCCGCTCTCTATGGTCCCCCGCCGCGTGCGTGCCTTGGAGGCGCCCAGCAATGGCGTCATCCGCGCGCGCCGGCAAGATGGGGGCGGCCGTGGCGGCGCGGGCGCTGCGGGCGCTGTGGCGGCCGCCTCCTCCGGCCTCCTCGGCCCGGGCCTGGCGGGGCCGCCTCTACTCGTCGCCGGGCCCGCGGCGGCCTCTGCCCGCGTCCGCCCGCTGCGTGGCGGGGCCTCCGTGGGGCGCCTGGGCTCCCCCGGCCGCCGCCCCGCGCCGCCTCCTGGCCTTCCGCGGGGGCTCCTCCGGCGGCGAGGAAGGCCCCGAGCGCCCTGAGGGCGGCGCGGGCGGCCTTCCCGACGAGGGAGGCGGCGTTGGCGGCGGCGGCGGCGGCGGGGGCGCGGGCTCGGACTCCGGCGGGCCGCCGGTGGTGACGGCGCTGGCCCCGCTCATGGTCCCCGAGCACCTCCCCCACGTGCCCCTCATCGCCGTCACCAGGAACCCCGTCTTCCCCCGCTTCATCAAGATCGTCGAGGTGAGGGCGGCCGCCCCACCAGCCCGGGCCGGCGGGCTTTCGCGGGGTGGGAGGGGGACCCTCGGAGCTGCGGGCCCCCCGAAGGGGGGGATTCTGAGGCCGTGTCCGCGCTAGCCTCTTGCGGTGCTCTGATTCCGCTTTCAACATTCTTTGCAGTTTAGGGAGGGCGCTTTGAGGGCTAGAGGGCCTTGAGAGGCCTTTGGGGACCCTCCCTAAACCGCAAGCCCCAGGATCCCGGGGGTGTTGAAAGGGGGAATAATCCCGCCATAACTGTCTAGTGTGGAAATGGGCAGAGTTTCAAGAAGCCTGGGAATACAGGGTGGGAGTGGTGGCAAGAAGAAAACTTGAGAGGTTTTTCATGAATGTTAGTCTCAAAGCGGGGAAGGGTCTGGAAGCCGTGAGGAGCGGCTGAGGGAGCCGGGGGTGTTTAGTCTGGAGAAGAGAAGGTTAAGGGGGGACGTGAGAGCCATGTTTAAACATTTGGAGGGATGTCATGTTGAAGATGGAGCGAGCCTGTTTTCTGCCGCTCCAGAGACTAGGACACGGAGCAATGGATTCAAGCTGCACGAAAGGAGATTCCACATGAATCTCCGGAAGAACTTCCTGATGGTCAGAGCTGTCCGGCCGTGAAATCTGCTGCCTCCGTGGAGTGTGGTGGGGTCTCCTCCTTTTTTGGAGGCTTTTAAGCAGCGGCTAGATGGCCATCTGTTGGGGGTGTTTTGCTGTGGGTTCCTGTATGGCAGAAGGGGGTTGGACTGGAGGGTCTCTGGGGTCTATCGTTCTATGAAAAGCAAAATCCCATCACAGGCTGGATGGCCATCTGACAAAGGAAAGGCTTTGATGCGTCTTACTGCGTGTGGCGGAAGGAGATTGAACTTGATGGCCCCTGGGGTCTCTTCCAACTCTAGGATTCTAAACTTTTCGGTTTCTTCTCATATTGGTAATGGAGGGTTTTAAATGTAACTAGTAGATAACAAACTGATGCTTCCTCAGTAGAGGGAAATCCATTTAAGTAATTTTCTTAATTGTTAAATTGTCCGTACTGTGGATGTGTGTTGTGTATAATATTTATATATTGAATGTGAGTATATGTTTTTTATATGTTTTGTTTTGTTATGTTATGTTCGCTCACAGTGACTGTTGCATTCTGTCTTGTTGCTTTGTAGCTTAATAAAAACATTATAGGGAAAAAGTAAAAAAGAAAACTGAGGGATTGGGAGAGTCCTAGACCCAAAAAGGTGGTGGATTCTTAAAGGGTCTGTTTTAAAAAGCCGTCGGGATTCTGTGAGTTGTGTGGCTGAAAAATAGAGGACTCTGAGGCACTTTTATTATGAGCTTCAACTGATAGAAGGTTTTTAAAAGTGAATTTTGAGAGATGTAGTTTTGAAAAGATGGGGGTTGGTGGTCCAGGCACTTATGATTTCAAGACAAGACAAAAACGAGATATCCTGGGAGCTGTAGTCTAAAAAGTTGAGGGATTTTAAAAGTCATAGTAAGAAGGGAAAAGTGGGGATTCTGGGAATTGTAGTCCCCAAAAGCAACTTGTGCCCTTTTCTAGAGTTGGACGGCCTAAAGATGGTAGTGCCCACACTGATAACCTCAAGGCTGGACTTCTGCCATGCGCTCCACCTTGGGCTATCTGTACCAAACTCGGAAACTCCAAGTGGTCCAAAATATGGCAACCAGGTCGGTTTACAGGTAGAAGGAGGAGTGAGCGTATCACACCGATATTAAAATCACTCCACTGGCTGCCAATTAGTTTCCAGGCAAAGTAGAAAGCGTTGGTTATTACCCTTAAAGCCCTACATGGTTTGCCTGTAGGATTGCCTCCTTGGGTACAATCTGCCCCATAAATTCAGGTCCTTGGGGGACCATTTAATTAAACTGGTCAGGACTAGACTGGCAATGGTTGCCCAGAGGACTTTTTCTTCAGCTGACCCTACACTGTGGAATGACCTGCTGGAAGAGATTTGACAGCTGAATATGCTGTTCAGATTAAAAACAATGTTAAAGACCAGTCTCTTCTAGAAGGCCCCTCCTGATGATTTTGAATTGTGAATATTAACAATGAATTTTAAATATGTATTGTCTGTAGGTATGCTGTCCGAATTCAAGAAAGTAGTAAAAACCTATCTCTTCCAGCCTGACTAATCAGTCTATTTTTAATTGTGTTTTTAATTGTACTTTTAATTGCATTTTAACTGTACTTTTGGTTGTACTTTAATCATGATATAGTTGTACTTTCTGCTCTACACTGTTATGTTGCTATTATTCCACTTTCAGCATCCTGTGGAATTCTGGGATTTGTTGTTTACTGAGGCGGAAGAGCTCTCTGGGTGGGAATTCTAAAGCTGCCGCCCCCCCAAAACTGCAAATGCGGAATTCCCTAGGATGTTGAAAGTGGAATAGTAGCACAATCACAGTGTAGTGTGGTAATGGCCTGAGATTAAAAATGAAACAAAAGCAGGATTTTCGGGGAGTTGCAGTAAATAAAAAGCGGGAGGATGCTAGCACTTTTAGTTCAAAAGTGTTCTGAGAATTAGAAGGTTTTTAAAAGTGAATTTTGAGAGATGTAGTTTTGAAAAGATGGGGGTTGGTGGTCCAGGCACTTATGATTTCAAAACAAGACAAAAACGAGATATCCTGGGAGCTGTAGTCTAAAAAGTTGAGGGATTTTAAAAGTCATAGTAAGAAGGAAAAAGTGGGCATTCTGGGAATTGTAGTCCCCGAAAGCAACTTACTGAAGTCCTGCCTGTCTCTGTGGAAACCCAGACTGTAGCAAGACCCAAATGCATGTTGACTTTGTCCTCTAGATGCAAGTTTATTTTGCTTGTAGAACTTGAAGCGGTGGTTCAGTGAATGCTAAAGTTCCTGATCTCCTGTGCATAATTCACCTTTAGCCCAGGTGAGGAAGGCTTAATTGTCTAGTTTGACATGAAGCAGCTACCTAGATGTGTGACAGAAAGAGGGGAGAACTCTTCCTTGACCTGCAGGAGATTCTATACTTCAGCTGAAAGTAACTTCTGCCCTGTTCCTCTGGTGCTGGCCACATCTGGCTGGTATGCTTCCTGGAAGCAGAACTTTCTCCTCTTTCCTCAGTTTGGTGCTGCTCCATGTACAGTGATGGTACTTGGCACTATAAACAATACTTTAAATAAATAAAGGATCTTATTAATTTTAAGAAAGCGAGAAGACGGCTGAAGTTCTACTTGGAAGCTCCCACTTCTCTATATTCTTTCCTCCTTACTTCCTTACTGCCTTTACTTATTTGGTGGTGAGAAGTTTTGAAGATGGTTTTTATATTAATGAATTTTGATTGTTCAAAGGGCTTTGTTGTTCTTGCATCTTCCACTTCTGTTAGGGCTTTGAGCCAAAGACCTTGGATGATAAGACTTTGATTTCTCTGTTATCTTAGCTGGAAGTTTTTGCTTGCCTTGGGTGTCCAGAGCTTTTGAGGCTGGTCCTTGAACCTACTTGTAAATCATGGTCTTGTTTTTCTGTGTTTGCGGCTGTGGCCTTGGTTATTTCTTTTTTTTTGGAAAGTAATGTATTTTATTTTAAATCCTGAACATACAATATTACAACACCTTACCCATTACCTGTTGCAAATTACAATTACAATTATAAATCACAATTTACAATCTTTTTTTGCCAGTCCTCTCCTCTCAGTCCCCATCTATGGCTTTAAAGGGAAATTTTAGTAACCAATGCCCAAAATGTGGAATATTTTGTCAATAGTTTCTCTCATTTCTTCACACCCCTTTTCACCTTTAACCTTTTCAATCCAGAAGCCCCAATTATCCCACCAATGTGTTGCATTTATTTTCCCATTATATCTCCCTTTTCTTTCTCTTAGAAAGTCAAATAGGAGAGATTCTTTTTATCCCAATATTGTATATTTTTCCAACCTAATGCTATTACTCCATGTACAGCTCTTTAAAAAAATTTTATTATGTAGTTTTCAGATTTACTCAGTCCCATTTAGATTCAAGGTTAAACAGATCTCTTTATTGCATTGGAGGCTTCTTCCCATTGTTTTATTTATCTCTTGGATAATTTCTAACCAAAAGTTTTATACATAGACTGCAGCCTTGGTAATGATTCCGGTAATGGAGTTTGCATTTTCTCTCAAGGGAATGCTAGAACCGGTGGCTCTTTTTAGCTTTTAGCTTTTTTTTTTTGGTCCAAGTTATTTTGAAAGTTGTTCTTTTCACAAAAGATCATATCCTGCAATGAAGGAAGGAAGGAAGAAAATTAGTTTGGAGGAAGATTAATCCTTATTGTTTGTTTCATAGTTGGAGGAGCTGCAGTAGTTCTAATAGGCACTGAAAACTGTTCTTTTTGGTAATATCAAAGAGCCCCGTTACCCTGAGAAACGCCAAGGAAAAAGAACACTTTCCTATTTCTGGTTATCTCTGTGGCTTTAGAATTCAACTCACGAGTTAGTCATTTGAGGGAATTTCACTGTGTTTCATCATCTCCTTTGCTGCTCATTTGAAGAAAAAGGTTGTAAGCTCTCTGGCTGAGTGGTTTGAACTCAAAACTCTCGTTTCCTGGCAGAAGTGAGGCTTCGTCAGACTCAAAGAGCTTCTTGATTTTTGTGTTCCCTTTGAAGAAAACTGGATGTTTATCCCCCTTCCGCCTCTGCCCCAAAATGCCAAGGCTGCCTCCTCAAGGTTCCCCTTTGTAGAAACACAGCTGCCTGGCGAGGAGAGAGAAACTGGCTGGTATTTTGGCAGATGCTGCACCCTAGCTGGATTAAGCTGACCCTTCTGTCTCCTTGGACGGTGGTGGATGTGGTTTCATTTTTTTTTTTTAAACACTGCTGAAAAACGGCAAAATGAGCGAATTGAATGTCCCCAAAGATTCTGTAGGAAAAGGCCTTCTTCGTTTCCACGAAGGGATGAATCCTAACTCTGGTTCCGGGATTTTCCTAGGAAGTCCACAGTGCAGTTTTGCCCGCTGTAGTTAACAATGCTATTTGCTTTTCTATTTCTGTTTGTTTAATTTATATTCCATCTTTCTCCAAGGTGGCTCACAATCCCCCCCGCTCATCTTGGGGAAGGGGCTGAGCTTACAAAGGACAAGCGTATGGGGTCCTTCTTTCAATGTTTAGGGTGATGTGCTTAATATGAGTTTGTTCCATCTTGACACACCACGGAAAATTCCAGGTTTGCTTCTCTGGCTTGCTGTGGGAAGAAACACAGCAGAGCACTGCCTGCTGCCAGTTTTTGCATGTTGTTGTTGTTATATTTATCTATATCCCACTTTTTTCCTCAAACGGACTCGAAGCGGCTTGCAATAGTTTAAAAAGAAACGTTAAAACTGTAACATATAAAAGTTAAAACACACATTAAACAAACAGTAGTAATTAAAACAAGGTTAAAATACCTATTAAACAACAAACAACAACAAATGTTGTATTAAACAAGCTACAAACCTTTAGTCCACAGTTTGTTTAGCTGCTCCTTCTCTCAAAGAGGGTGATCAAGCCGTACAGCTAACTGTGATGGACAAACTGGAATCAGAGAGAAACCACGATTCAACAAACCACAACCCAGCTTAATGTTATTTATCAATTCAGCTTTTTGTCGTTTGTCTTTGTCCTTGAACTATTGCTGCTAATGTTTTCTTCTTTTTCGGATCCTTCATTTTATTATATGCATGGATGTCTAAAGGTTTGCCCAAGTTGAGACAACCTTCTCTACTTTTCCACACACCCATTTCTTTCTTGATGTGTGATTTTCACATGTAGACCTGTTTCATTCGTTTGCTGTCGAAGAGTGTGGAATCTTGCGTAGGCAAAAACCAAAAAAGAATTACAGTGTCTTGCAAATTCGTTCCACTATTATGTGGAGGGGATCTGTTTGGCAGAATATTTAAGATTACACTTCTGAACCCCAAACTGGGGGATATTCTCTAATTCTGTGCAACATCTGGATGTTCCTTTCTGTCCTAATTGTATTTAGAATCAATTTTGCAGGCAGTAAAGTCTAGCCAGCAATAATAAGGATTGTGTGTATGTGTGTAGAAATGTACATAATAAAGAAAATAAAATGTTAGAATTTAAAAGTAATTCTGAGCCTTCACATTTCTAAGCGTCTTCACATCCTTTTGCTACTGAGTTCAACAAGTTAATTCTGTGTAGAGTGAAGTATTTATTTCTTTATTATGTTGCCAATAACTGCAAGGAAATAACAGCATAAAGCTTTTTTTTCCGGCTAAGGCCTTTACTTGGGGTATTAGGGCTAGAGCGTAGCTGAGTCAGACCTTTCCATCTCCGGATGAAAGTGTTGTTTGCATCTGTCTCATGAATGTGTCTTTATTCTCAGGTGAAAAACAAGAAATTAGTTGAGCTGCTGAGGAGGAAAGTCAGCCTCGCCCAGCCGTACGCAGGCGTCTTTCTCAAGAAGGATGACAAGTAAGTAGCAACTCTGTTCTCGATGCTTTCTGGTGTGCTTTCTTTTAGGTGTGGGCAAATTGAGGGAAAGGCACTCTGTCCTTCTTTGTCAACATGAAAAACCACACGTGTTTGCTCTGGGTCTTATTAGTGTGACTTAAAGTAAGAGCTTCTGGCATTTCCCCAGGTAGCTGTAGCCAACAAAAACGCCACACAACTAAACAGAAAACTTGCCATATTCCAGCACGCTAATCCAAATTGCATCCTATACATATAACAAAAATGACTAAGAAAGTAATTATAAAAAGGTGACTTCCAACTGACTTTTCCACAGAGATATTTTAACTCTTAAAGTCAACCTCTAGCTATAGGTTACACTTCGTCTGTGTATTTAGCACATATTAATTATAAAACCAACAATAACCAAGTCACCCTCAGTATTTTTCAAGAAGTCAGTCAGGGGTTTCTAGTCCTTCCAAAACATTGTTAATGATTTTTTTCTTCAATCAAAATAGTCAGTTTCTCCGTTCCTGCTAAACCATTCAGGTTTGATAACTGCTTTTCTTTAATACCAAGAGTTTAACCAAACGAAGTGTGTCCACCTCCTTGTACCCAAACATAGCATGTGCTGATACTGTCTTTTTTTTCCCTAAGGATCTTTCACTGTGTGTGTGTGTTTCTTTCTGGAGGGATGTTTGGTTTTATGTGTGTGGGTTGTGCATTAGTTGAACACATGGGTGCGTGTGTGTGTGAAATTCAGGTGCTGATTGCAGAGTGTATATGGCTTTTGTATTTTGATGGTGTTGTCATCCTTTTCTCTTTTCCATATGTCAAAATTAAAATGCTAAAAGTGATAAAATAATTCATGGTGGAGTTATGAGCAGCTTTCTTTGCTCATAGAAGCGAGTTGTGTTCGGAATTTGGTTCCCCTTCCCTCTCTCAAACATCATTGTGAGTCGCTTCTCTGACTCTCTTGCCAGCAATGAGTCGGATGTCGTGGAGAGCCTGGACGAGATCTACCAGACGGGGACTTTTGTCCAAATCCACGAAATGCAGGATCTTGGTGACAGGCTACGGATGATTGTCATGGGACACCGAAGGTAAATGCAGTCCCGGAGGGAAGGGCAAGAGCAGGCGGCAACACTGCTGTGTGGGTAGGTGAAGACTGGAACGTGCTTGTTTGGGTGGAGAGGCCTTGCCCTATCTAACCGTGGGTCACCTGGTGAAAACAAAAACAGACTTGCCTGAGGTGTTAGAGACTGAGATCCATAAGGTACCATGTTGAACTCAGTTTCTAGTGTTCCCTACCATGTGGGGTAGGCCAGGTCAAGAATGGGTGGCTGGAGTTTCCCCTGTGAGTTTTTCAGCCCAGAGAGAACTCAACATGGGTCCAAATTCTAGTCCAGTATTCAAACCATGTGCTGGCTGGCTTCAGGTTCAGAGAATAAGCTTAGACGGTTCAAAAGCTTTATTCAGAACAGCGAAGGAAGACACCATCACACCTTTGCTAGGCTAAAGAGCTATTGGACTTTGCATTATCTTATGAGCTGCAACATTAGAAATCAGTACACACGGGCGTTCTATTTGACAGCTAATTAAAGCAACTCATTTACCAGATTCTCATTCCACCTGCTTGCATCTGCATCCATTTATCCTTATTGGGGTTTGTTAAAATAACATTCCCTCATTCCCAGCGTACTGTTTCTCATCCAATCCCATCATCCCCTTGCAAGACAGTAAAGCCCGTTTTGAAACATCAAAGCATTAGGTGACATAACAGCAGGGAGAGCACTTGACAACATCACATTGTCTCTTCACTGTCAAGAAATGAAGTACATTTTTGACACCCCGCGTGCTTCTTGACGGAAGTCATTTACACAGTTTGGGTGCCCCGAGCACACCTAAACCTGGAAAAGATCAGGCTTGTTTTCTCTGGCCAACACTGCTGCTGGGGGGAGGACGGTGCACTCTTGCAGTGCAACTTCTTGTGACACAGAGGGGCTACTCACAGTCTGGGGCATGTGTAAAACGTCTGAAATCTATACCCTGCTTTTCAGTTGCCTTCTAGTAGTCCCAGGGTGGTTTATCAAAAAATTAAGTGCTATAAAGCTGATAGAATAAACGGAACAGGATAGGTCAAGGTAACACTTTCCTCGCTTCAAAGAGCAGTTTGAAAGTGGAATCTGCTGCTGCCTCAATGGAGTGTGATGGAGTCTCCTTATTTGGTTTTTTTTAAAGTGAGGCTGGATGGCCATCTGGCAAAGGGAGGACTTTGCTTGTGTGTTTTTCTGCAGGGCAAAATGGGTTGGAGGTCTCTTCCAACTCCAGGATTCCATGATTCTGTAAACAATTGAAAAACATTAGCAACACTGGGGATACTTAAAGAGGGATGTAGCCAGAAGGTATGGCAAAGCGGTGGCTCTGCCGTCTCTGCTGGTGTGCCTGTCTCGGGTCACACCTTGTATCTGAGATGGGAGGCCATTGGAGGGCCTGATGTGGGAGAAGGCAGTCTGCCAGAAGCCCTTGTGCAGGGCTTCCCGAGAGAGGCATTGGCTCTTAAAATGGAGGCCAGAAATGGCCAAAGTGCTCCTTTTTAGACCAGCCCTCTCTCCCTTTCCTTTCCCATCACCAGGCCTTGGGCCCTCCCCTCTGGCCAGGCTCTCCCTCCTTCCTTTTGTCCTTCTGAGGTCCTTCTCTTCTCTCTGGTTCCCTCCAGGATTCGTATCAACAAGCAGCTGGAGGTGGAGCCCGAGGAGGCGGCGGAGGCCAAGCCCAAGGGCCGGCGGAAACCAAAGCGTTCCAGGCGAGAGGCGGGAGAACTGTTGGAGAACCAGGACACGGCTGTGGCCCCGAGTGAGGTGGTGCTGGAGCCCACGGAGGGCCCTCTGGGGGAGGTGCTCATGGTGGATGTGGACAACGTGGTCCATGAAGACTTCCAGGTCAACGAAGAGGTCAAGGTCAGCAAGGCTTGGGGACAGAAGGGCAATGGGGGCTCCCCCAGAACACCTCTTTAGCCCGAATTTAGAACAATGGGGCTCATGGAGCTGGCAAGCTTGGTCTGGCCAAGAGGGAGAGAAGGGAGTTGCTCCTAGGCTCTCCTGGGTCTGACTCAATGTTGGGGAAGTTCTGTGGAGGGAGAGCACAGTGCCCCAGGGTGGGCAGTACCAGAGGCAAAATGGGCACGACCCAAAATCCCAGCCTCGCTTTTAGCTTCCAATTCTTACTGACCGTAGTGAAGCCTTACGACAGGGGAGACCGAGGAAATCCACAAACAGTGGTGGGGGCAGTATGTGACCACCTCAGGAAGCCCTGAGGGTGGGTTTGGGACCCCAGGGACAAGATCTTTCTGCCCTTTCTAGCCTAGGACTGTGAAAGCTTCTCTCCGAGGAGGCCAAGCAGACTAATGCATCCTGTTTTAAGCTGCCACGGAGCATCGTTTGTGAGGAGTGCCCTCTGTTCTGGCCAGCTTTCTCCCTCTGACTGTCTCCCCTGTTGTGTTTGTGCACAGGCTCTGACGGCAGAAATTGTCAAGACGATCCGAGACATCATTGCCTTGAATCCTCTCTACAGGTGCGTTCTCCTCTCACCAGGTGTTGGTGGACCTCTGACCCTTGCCTCGCGTATTACCCCGGTCCCAATTCTGTTCATCTCTGCTTGTAAAACAAAACAGCCCACAGTGTGTGTTGCTTGGCTTTTGGTGGAGAGTGATCGGCCAGTTATTGTTTAGTCGATCTGAGGACAGTGTCCGTGGATCTGCGTCCAAGTTGTAAACTCTGAGTGTGTGGGTGGGTGTGTCTTTTTTAAAAAAAAAAATTGTCAAGGGGATTTTTTAAAAATATCTATATTTTCATTAAAAATTTTAAAAAAAATCTTTTTATTAATTTTTTTAAAATTAAGAGTTACAGAGATTGGAGCAAAAAAGATTGGAGAACTGAAATAAAATATAATAAAAATCAAGGAGTGCAAAACAAAAATAAAGGAAGAAAAAGAGAAGGAAAAAGGGAGAGAAGTGGCTTCTGATCTTCCTTTTGGTGGCTTTGTCTGCATAGAGTTATGCATACCTAGGGGCGGGGAGGGTACCTTTTTGGGCCAGATCTGGCCGTGCTGTGACCTGCTTCTCCACCTTGCAGGGAGTCGGTGCTGCAGATGATGCAGGCAGGCCAGAGGGTGGTGGACAATCCCATCTATTTGAGCGACATGGGAGCCGCCCTGACGGGGGCCGAATCACACGAGCTGCAGGACATCCTGGAAGAGACAAATGTAAGGGGGAGAGGGAGAAGAGGGGCCGGTTGCATCCTAGGTTTGACCCCTCCATCCTTCTGTCCAGAGTGCTGGTGGCAGCTCTCTTGTCCCGAAGGTGACGTTTTCTCTCTGCTTCCTTGCCTCCCAGATTCCGAAACGCCTCTACAAAGCGCTCTCGCTCCTCAAGAAGGAGTACGAACTCAGCAAGCTCCAGCAGCGCCTCGGGCGGGAGGTGAGAGGGGGGCCGTCTTTTCAAGATTTGGTGGCGGCGGGCTTGTGATGGCCCGGACTGAGCGTACCTCAGCGAGCTCCAGTCTCGCCCCTGGTCTTTCTGGTTGTGAGGATGGGGCAGGTAATGCTAGGCAAAGGTCCGCTCCCAGAACACCCCTCCTCAGTGAATTTGCCAAGAATCCCCCTGTAAAGGGCTAGTGGAGATGTGAGCCTCGAGGCATAGTCTGGATTCTTAAACAAAGCAAATAGCCAGCCTTGGATTTGGTCGGGGGAGCATAAGAGTGGGACAGAAAGGGCTGTTCAGGCTTTGCCTCTGCTGTGGCCCCTGGTCAGAATCAACCTCCTGTGCTCCCCTCCTTGGAGGCAGAATGAGGCTTCTCTCCCATCAGAAACGGCAGGCAGGAGGGATTCACCTGCTTCGGACAAACTGCTCCGTTTCCTCGGGTGATCCTGAGGGGTCTCATGTCACCCTGAAAAGAGGGAAGTGTCTTTTCTCCCATTTTCCGTCCCTGCACAAATTTTGTCCACCCCCTTCTGTCATCTTAATGCCCTTTTCTTGACCTACAAGTCTCTGCAAAGTCTCCACCATTTAGATCTCAGTCTCTCTCTTTCTCTCTTTCTCTCTGGGTCTTTCTGCACTAGACTGTTATAGTGCTATTATTCCACTTTCCACATCCTCTGGAGTTTGCAGTTTAGGGAGGGGCATTTAGAGTTTTCAGCCAGAGTGCTCTTTGGCCTCAGTAAACTACAACCCCCAAAATTCCACAGGAGGTTGAAAGTGGGATCATAGCACTGTAACAGTGTATTGCAGAAAGGCCCTCTCTCTTTTGGGAAGACACTCCAAATCCTGAGCACTCCTGCTGTTCTCTTTCTGCTTCTCCCACAGCCTTTCTGAGCAGTGCAGGCTGAGGGTGGGTTGGGGACCCTGTGTGGATGCTGGGGGAGGCAGCAAGGGTGTGCGCACAGAGCAGGCCTCCCCAGAGCTGTTGCTCAAGTCTGTTTCCCTGGGGGGGGGCATTCTGCCGACAGGTGGAGGAGAAGATCAAGCAGACTCACCGCAAATACCTCCTGCAAGAGCAGCTGAAGATCATCAAGAAGGAGCTGGGCCTGGAGAAGGAGGACAAGGATGCCATCGAGGAGAAGTTCCGGGAGCGGCTGAAGGAGTTGCAGGTCCCTCAGCATGTCATGGAGGTGATCGATGAGGAGCTGAACAAGCTGGGGCTCCTGGACAACCACTCGTCTGAGTTCAAGTGAGTTGGGGAGCCAGGTAGTGATGATCTGGCTTTGCCCAGGGCTCGGAGCAAGTTATTTGCCCCGTGAGAAGGTATTTTGCCCCAGGGGATTGGGAGAGAACACGATGAAGCCAGTCACTCTTGAACAGTGACACAAGTGGGAACAAGGTTAATTTATGGGTGTAACAAGGGGTGTCTTGCTCTTAGTTTTAGGAGTGACTTTTACGGACTTTTTTCAGATTTTTTCCCAAGTCTTGTCCCATTATTAATCCTGTTTCCTTCAAAATGTACACACATGTAGGACACACATCAAAAGACAAAAGTAATAGAGCAAGAGCCAACATGGTGTTGTGGTTCGATGTTTGAAGAAAACCCCATCATAGAGGCTGCTGTAAGGTTGCCACAAGTTGCAAATTAGAAAGACAATTAAAACTAGACTAGGGAGGCCTGCCAGAAGAATCATAGAATCCTAGAGTTGGAAGAGACCCCAGAAGCCATCCAATCCAACCCCAGTCTGCCATGCAGGAACACCCATCAAAGCACTCCCAACAGATGGCCCTCCAGCCTCTGCTTAAAAACCTCCAAAGAAGGAAACTCCAGCACACTCCAAGGCAGTAGATTCCACTGCTGGACAGCTCTGACCATCAGGAAGTTCTTCCTGAGGTTCAAGTGGAATCTCCTTTCCTGCAGCTTGAATCCATTGCTCCTTGTCCTAGTCTCTGGAGCAGCAGAAAATAAGCCCTCTCCCTCCTCGACATGACATCCCTTCAAATATTTAAACATGGCTATCATGTCCCCTCTTAACCTTCTCTTCTGCAGACTAAACATCCCCAGCTCCCTCAGCCACTCCTCATAGGGCTTCATGGCTTCCAGACCCTTCACCATTTTGGTTGCCCTCCTCTGGACACATTCCAGCTTGTCCATATCCTTCTTGAATTGAGGTGCCCAGAGCTGGACACAGCATTACTCAGTGTGAGCCCTAACCAAAACAGGATAGAGTGGTACCGTAACCTCCCTCGATCTAGACACCATACTCCTATTGACGCAGCCGAGAATTGCGTTGGCTTTCTTGGCTGCCGCATCACCCTGCTGATTCATTTTGTGATCTACCAAGACTCCTAGATCCCTTTCACGTGTACTGCTATCCAGCCACGCGCCCCCCCAGCCTATATTTGTGCCTTCCATTTTTTCTACCTAAGTGCAGGACCTTACATTTCTCTCTGTTGAATTTCATGTTGTGAACTTTGGCCCAGCTCTCCAATCTGTCAAGGTCATTTTGAATTTTGATCTTGTCCCCTGGTATATTAGCAACCCCTCCCAATTAGGTATCATCTGCAAGAGATAAGAGAGAAATCTTTAGTACTTTTTAAAATTGGGCCAGCATATTTTGCTGTTGGACCTCTTCCAGCAGGTCATTCCACAGGCTAGGGGTGGCTAACGAGATCAGGGATCAGTCTGAAGCCTCTCCCAGGTGAAGACCATGGTTGCCTACAGAGTGGGAGCCCTTCGGTCATTTTGGTCCCAGTTGCTTTAGAGTGGGAGGGCAAACCTGGGGGTAGGGTTGGAGAGACAGTTCTGTCTTCTTTTTGTTTTGGTCAGAAAAGAGAGGATCGGGTGGGCTGGGGCCTCAGAAACAGCTTTGAGGGCCACACCTTGCCCAGCCCAGCTTCATACAGTGTGGTTGCATGAGTGGGAGCAGTTTTATGCCCAAGGGCAGCGCTGGCTCCAAACAAACCCCTTTGGCACGGGGCCACATGCCAGGCATGGCCATCCAGCCCTTGCCTCAAGTCGTACCAACTCTTGGGATGAGTTATGCTTCTAATTGACAGTGTTACACATCCATGATAATGCATCAAACATTACTATATTGGAAAATTGTTGCTATATGTTATCCTCTTAGTGTTTTAACTTACTTTATTGTAAGTAAGCATTTAGCTGGCTGTTAAAATAAAGAGCTAGGTTATTTCTTTGTCATAAAGTGTAGCAATCAAATAGCGATTTATTATGTATGGGCTGGGGTGTACCTAAGCTGCAAATGTGAATTACCATGAATTACATATCAAGGGAAGCAGTTAAGGAATTACAGCCTATAGTGAAAGAGAATCAAAGGGGAGAGCTTGGGAGCAGACAAAAGGTTATATAAACACACAACAAATACAACAGAGATGCATTACATCAAAGTATGGAAATTTGGGAAGGAGGAAGACACAAAGAGTCCACCAGTGGGAACTGACAGCATACAAATATCATATCAAGATAAAACCAAAGCATATGATGTGAAAAGCTAGATTCAGGAACCGTTTGTGATTAAGCCTAACGTGCCTTATTAGATACATTGGCAAACCTGTGTGTTTTCTCGAGAGCCAAAGGGCAGATCAAACATGACAATGAGGTAGGGATTCAGGGAGCGGGAGCCGGGAAGGAAGAGGCAATGGCTTTGCTCCCCCAGCTCAGGCTTCGTTCCAAGGTGGGACAGTTCCCTGAAACCTGGTGGGCTGCGGGTGCTGAGAAAACCATTCCCCTTGGGCTGATGTGGATGGGTGGTGTTTCCCCCAGTGTCACCCGCAACTACCTGGACTGGCTGACGTCCATCCCGTGGGGCAAGTGCAGCGAGGAGAACCTGGATCTTGTCCGCGCCCAGGCTGTCCTAGAGGAGGACCATTACGGCATGGAGGATGTCAAGAAGAGAGTGCTGGTAAGAACTAACTAACTAACTGGTAAGTACTAACTAGCAAGTTGAATGTACATAGATCTGTAATGGTAGAGAAAGACATGACATGTTAATTTTATTTTTCTTTTAAGTTGGGGTTCAGAGTTGTTTTGTGTGTTAGTGTCATTAGGATGTGTTTAGTGGAATAGATTTGTTTTTTAGTAATGGAAGGAAGGGGGAGAGGCAGATGGACAGACACATGGACAGTCCATACGTTGGTTTCAAAGAGCAAGGGTCCTTTGCTGGTGATAGACATCACGTGTGAAAGTTTAATCATTGTAGTTTATAACTTATGGCAACCCCAATGCAAACCTATCACAAAGTTTTCTATGGATGAGAGGGCCTGACAACATGCCCAGGTTCACCCACTGGGTTTCCATGGCCAAGCAGGGAGTCAAACCCTGGCCCCTGGGATCATAATCACATGCTTAAACCAGTACACCACACTTCCTGTCTCAAACCATTCAAAAGTCACCAGAATGACTGCAAAAAAGGTACTCAGCACTTGCCGGTTCTGCACACAGTGAGAACATGCAGGAGAGTGATGCTGAGTGACTGAGAGAGAGCATGTGACATTTCTTTTTACTGAGTTTTAATTCTTGAGTTAGGTTTTTGTGGTCCATTGCAACAAGAGATATTAAAATGGCATCCATGTTAATCCATGTTAATCCATGTTAAGATTAAGATCCATGTTAAGGTTAAGAACTGCTGGGTTAGAGTATCTGGAACCTATAGTCCAGAAAAGTAACTTTGCCAAGCCCTGGCTTGAACCTTCCTTCCTGTTCCTTTTCATCCCTTCGTGTCTTCATTCACCCGCCCCCTCCATGATAGAGAGACAGAAAACAAAGCTTTTGGGGTGTGTATGTCTGTGTGTGCCTGTTAAGCTGCCCGTCCCTCTTCCACCCAGAGTTAGCTGGGTTCGTTTTCAGCAAAGGCAAGATGGGTGCAACAGTCCTCGGTTCTTTCCTGTTTTCCTAACCGAGCTTTCTGCTTTTCGCACCCCAGGAGTTCATTGCCGTCAGCCAGTTGCGGGGCTCCACCCAAGGGAAGATCCTCTGCTTCTATGGGCCCCCAGGGGTCGGCAAGACCAGTATTGCCCGCTCCATCGCTCGGGCCCTTAACCGGGAGTACTTCCGCTTCAGCGTTGGCGGGATGACTGACGTGGCAGAAATCAAAGGGCACAGGTACTTATGGGATGGTAAGAACTGTTTGAGAGGTTCACCCATGGAGTGGCTGCTTCAGAAAGCAGTAAGCATTCCTTCACTGGAGAATTTTAAATGGTGGTTGGATGGCCACTGCCCAAGATTGCACATCCTATAGATTCCTGCGTGGCAGGGGGTTGGATCCCTTTGGGCTCTGTGAATCTGAGAGTCTCTGTGTCTCACTCTGCCTGCTGTGTCCCCCCTCCAGCCTCTTGGAGCCTGTGCCAATATGTAACCAAACAGAGGTTTTTTTTTCCTGCAGTTCCTTAGCCAGCAGTCAGGGATTATGGGAGTTGCAGTGGAAAAACACTTGGAAGCCCATAATTGTAGTTGCGGTGCCACAGTCACTAGCACTGAGCACCCAACTGATGTCAGAAACTTAATTTGCTTGCTGCGGTTGTTGCATCAACCTGTTGGGAACACCGTGGCCTTGTGATACTAGTGAGTCCCATCCACAGCAGAGGAGACCCATTGAAGCAATGGGGTTTACCAAGGTATTGAGTCGCTGGTCAACAATGGATTTAATGGTTTGCTTCATTGGGAATAACTGATAACGATTCAGGCCAGTGTGTGGTGTGTTTGTGGCTGTGCTTTGAAAGCCAAACACCTACTCAGGGAAATCTCATTTCTGTGCTAAGGGACCATCTAAGTTATGCTAATTGGACAACTGTGCCTGACGTAATACATTGGGGACGGTAACGAAGCTCCCTTTTCCCCTGGGCAGTGGTATATATTCAGCTACTCGCCTTTGTTCTGAGATGCCCACTTTTCTTTCAAGTATGGTTTCAAAAAAAAAAAATCAGAGAAATGGCAAAAGTTTCCTATAATTAAGAAAAGTTACAAAAAGCAAGAAGGAATACCACCTGCCTGTAATTCTTTCACAAATTCTCCTAGCAGCTTCATTTTGATGTATAAACTGTGAACAGTCTTACATCTGTCTGGTGGTGTGCACTGGGTTTTTTTTATTATGTTTATAATTTTTATTAAATAGGAGAAATATACAGTGAAAAAACAGAAAAAAAGGTATCTCGTTATTCATGAAACTTTACATTGAACCATGTCATTGTCGGTGTAGATCAAGTAAATAAAGATCTATAACCAAAATTCACAGTAGTTTCCACCCTAGACATTAAAATACAAAATTTTTAAACTTCCTTCTTTCCCTGTTGGTACTTGGTAAACGTCATTCTGTATAAACTTAGCACATTCCACCATCAGAAATATGATTTCATGTTTGTTCCTGAGTTTAGCAAGAGTAGTTTAGCTTACCCTTAGCAAATTTAATTGTTAAATCAGAGTACTTAATCACTATTGTCACTGTGCACTGGGTTCTTTTAAGAGTCCTTGTAACTGAATTCTGTGCCACATTTTCCATCCCCTCTGTACGTTTGACTGCCAGAGATCTAAAACAAGGTGACTGGGAAGTCAGGAGAGCGTTCTTAGGATGGAGCGTGACAGGGTTTCTGCCTCCTCCCGTGGGAGCTGACCCCAAGCGTATTCCCTCTTTCTTTGGCTTCCAGGCGGACGTACGTGGGCGCCATGCCGGGAAAGATCATCCAGTGCCTCAAGAAGACCAAGACTGAGAACCCCCTCATCCTGATTGATGAGGTAAAGAAAGAGGCGCGGGCAGAACTTCCTGTGGGCTTGGAAAGTGGGCCGGTGGCCTTTTGGGGCTCCTTCGGCCCCCTGGTTCCTTCTGGCGGGAGTGATGTGAGTGTGCCACACCGCTGGTAGGAGCACTGAGGCCAGTTCCTTCCGCAACGCAGGTGGACAAAATAGGGCGCGGCTACCAAGGGGACCCCTCCTCTGCCCTCCTGGAACTGTTGGACCCAGAGCAGAATGCCAACTTTCTGGACCACTACCTCGACGTGCCTGTCGACCTCTCGAAGGTGAGGCCCTGCCCCTTGCGCTCTTGGGGAGCCCTGATCACTACAGTCCCGTAGACCAGCAACCTGGTTCCCTCTGGGTGCTTTGAACTGCAGCTCCCATCAGCCCCAGCCAGCATAGTTGATAAGTCAGGCATTAAGGAAATTGTAGTCCAGGGGGGTGGGCAACTTTGGGAAGCTAGGGGCCATGTTACCCCCACCAGAGTCATTGGGGGCCCCCGTTGCAAAAAAGCAAAGAACTTTTTTGACTTTTGGCGGTCCACAGTTAGTCCCACTTTATTCAGTTCAGTTCGTTATTCCAGTCCAAAGACCCAACAGTACGGCAAACATATAAAAATACATACAGGGTGTATAAAAATGAAATAAAAGTGCATCAAATATTTGGACAGAATATAGATACAAAATGTAAAGACCAATTAAAACACTTCAGGTACTAAACAAATTGCAGAAGGCTTGCTTCAAACCTTTATTGATACAAATTGTTCTCTAATCAGAGAGAAACTTGCCAGCAGCCAAAGTCACACGGGGACACTTGTCTTCTAATGAGAAATTGATGTAGAATTGGGCAGATTTTCCTGGTAGGTTACTAAATAATGGGTTAATTGTATGTTGGCGAACCTGCTTATACCCCTTTGTTGTAGTCCAACGCTTCAGATTGTCGCTTTATGTTCTGGAATAGTGGAGAGGTTGCTCTTTCCACAGCCACATCTCCAGAAGTGAAAGGGCTGGGGTAGGAGCGGGGCTGTTTTCCAACCATCCAGGTAGGCAGAGCCTTTCCGCCACTCCACACTTGCAGGTTCTCTTCATTTGTACGGCCAACGTGACGGAAACAATCCCGGAACCCCTGCGGGACAGGATGGAGATGATTAATGTCTCGGGATACGTCGCGCAAGAGAAGCTGGCCATAGCGGAGGTGAGAACCGGACCACCTCCATTCCCTCTGTGTCTCTCCTTGGTTCTTTTATGCCATTTGCGGTTTAAACGACTTGGTTTTTCATCTGTTCGAATGGTGGCTGCCAGCTTTCCAAATGCAGTGGAAAGCAGAATGAAATAGGTAGTACAGTCAGCCCTCCACATTTTCAGGTTTCCCTTTTGCAGATTTGATTATGCATGGATTATTTGCTGTCCCCTCTGCTGCCTCCCTGGGCCGCTTTTAATAGGGACTGCAAGCGTCGTGAGGCTGAGAAACTGCAAATGATGCTAATAAGTCCCTTCTAAAAATGGTGTGGGGCAGCACTGGAGTTGGCCGTAAACCCACCAGCCACCCACTCTTGCCCTGTAAAGGAACCCTAGTGCCTCAAAGGAATCCACCCAGTGGGTTGAATATGGAAATCATACCTTTTTGTGTGTTAAATATGGTTTGGGAGGGCCTAGAGTTATTCACGGTTTTTCCACTTTCACAGGGGTCCTATGCCCCTAACCCTAGCCATTGTGGAGGGATGACTGTATTTTAATTGAGTAAAAAGCCGCAAGACAGTGGGACTGGCCTACCAAGATGGCAGCACCAGAAAGTAGATGTTTGAGAGGTTTCCCTGCTGACTTGAGGTGACCAGCTGGGCTGTGGGTCCGTTTGTGGAAATGTTTTGACTTTCCTAGGTGTTCAAATTTAGGAAAGGGAAATCTAGAGTGCATGGGAGCAGGGAAGGAAGAGAAGAATCATGGAATTTTAGAGCTGGAAGGCATATTTGGGGGATGAGGCAGTTGGGGCTTGGACCTGAAATGGCAGGTACTGATCCAGAGCCACACACAGAGGCCAGGCATGCGGTTGAGATGCCACCTCTTCTTGCTTTGGTTTGGTAACTGTGTGTTTCTCTCCCGCTTTCTCTCCCCAGCGGTATCTGGTCCCTCAGGCCCGCGTCCTGTGCGGTCTGGACGAGAGCAAGGCCTCCATCACACCGGAGGTGCTGACGGTCCTCATCAAGCAGTATTGCCGGGAAAGTGGTGTGAGGAACCTCCAGAAGCAAGTGGAAAAGGTGCGGAGTGGCCTCTTCTGGGGATGTATGAAGTTGGGTGCACCGCTCCTTTCCTCCCGGCCTTAATTCTCCCTCCTTCCCTTTTCTCTCCTTCTCCCCAACCTTCCAGGTGTTGCGCAAATCGGCGTATAAGATTGTCAGCGGGGAAGCGGAGAGAGTTGAGGTGACGCCCGAAAACCTCCAAGACTTTGTTGGGAAGCCCATCTTCACGGTGGACCGGATGTATGACACGACGCCCCCTGGGGTGGTGATGGGCCTCGCTTGGACGGCCATGGGTGAGGAAGCACGTAGGGGAGGGGGCTGAACACAGGGGCCTCTGTTCCAGTCTCGGGGTGGTCACAGAGCTTTTGTGAGCATGAAGTTGTTTCTCTCCCCCTTGTCACCCCTTCTCAAGCAGGACACCCATAGAGGCACTGTATCAAACAGCTTTCCAGACGTTGTTGCACTACACCTCCCAGCATCCTTCACCATTGGCTCTGTGCTTGGCCCATAGAGGTGCTGGGAGGGAGTTGGAGGTTAGCGATCTGGGTGTGTTTTACTTGGAGAAGACGGAGGGGCGACTGGACATTCATCTTTAAATATCAGATGGGAGGTCATGTGGAAGATGGAGTTGAAAAAAGAGATTAAGAATTTTGAAAAATAGGAAAAAAGGATAGCAAGAAAGAATAGCAAGGCTGAAAGTGACTTCCAGTCTTTTTCCACAGCTGCTATACCCGAATCTTAATTAAGCCTCTTCCATCTTAAGGAAAAGGACACATTTGTATAGTCTGCCAATTTCATTAATACACAAATAAAATAAAACTTACAGCAGTAGCAGTTGTCCTGGAGAAAGCTGATAAAAGGTAAGCTCTCCAGTGTCTATTTGTTAATAGTAATTAAAGGTATTTTCTGTTTGAACATAAGCAAGTTCTTCAAAACTCAGGTAATCCTAAAATGTAATGTCCCTTCACCTTCCTCACGGCCTGCTGTTTCCTCTTAGGTGGGTCAACCTTGTTTGTCGAGACATCCCTCCGGCGTCCCAAGGACAAGGAGAGCAAGGAGGGGTCCCTCGAAGTCACAGGGCAGCTGG
The DNA here is from genome assembly GCA_030412105.1 of Cyclura pinguis. Taxonomy (NCBI): domain Eukaryota; kingdom Metazoa; phylum Chordata; class Lepidosauria; order Squamata; family Iguanidae; genus Cyclura; species Cyclura pinguis. The sequence goes on along the minus strand of CM059614.1, from coordinate 8,549,877 downwards.
GGGATGTGATGAAGGAGAGCGCCAAGATCGCCTACACCTTTGCCCGGGCCTTCCTCATGCAGAGGGACCCCGCCAACGACTTCCTGGTGGCGTCCCACATCCACCTTCATGTGCCCGAGGTATGCGTGCCACGTCTTAGGATGTTTCTTTTGATACGCCCCTGCTTTCGCATGACTGGTGGGCGCTGAGAAATGAGAGCCACGACAGAATGTTGCAGCATGGCACACAGCATGAGCTCTTGGGGCCCGGAGTTTGATGGGCCCTTGCCCTTCTCACTGTTGGGAATTAGATTTTCCCAGGGTGTCAGCCCTATTGGGGAATTCTGTGAGAACTAAAACTGTTAAGGAATTAGCTTTCCTTCAGCAGAGTAGCAGAAAAGGCATGCCCCAACTTCTGTGTGGCTTTTCTGATTTGAAACTGACTAAGAAAACACACAGGCAGTTTCAGGTTACAAACTTAAAAAAGGTTTTCTAGTGGCTTCTACATGTACGTATGCACTGGGGAACCTACATCCTACCTAGCTAGTGAATAAATCAATAGTAGCTTCGTTCCTAACTCACCATCTTCTGATGGAGATGTGAAGTGTGGTTGGAGAGGAAGAAGAGGAAGCAAAAATGGAGAAGAGCGAGATCTGAGAAGGGCGCTCTTTCTTTTATAAGACTGATGATCCAGGCAACAATCCTGGGTCACATGATTTGATCACCTGAACACCAAAGGTATTTATGATCACGCGTTTAAATGGCACAAAGACAAATGGTGAAACTTTGGCATGCAGAAGTGGAGGCCCTATGCTAACTGTGCCCACTTCCTCCATGAACAAGATGTGAGGGGGAAGAGAGCATGCTGGAATTCTTCCAACACTCACCTGTCAGCCTTCCCTCCCTGCTGCTGCTCCTGAGAACTCTGAAGCCCATGTGTCTGCAACCGCAGAAGCTTTATGACGTGGAAAGCTTAGGTCTCAGCCCAGAAAGAGCAGCAAGTTCCTTGGCTGTTCATTCCCTCCCTTCGTGCACTTGTCCTAGAACTGGTCAGCATCCTGTAAATCTTGAGCATACCCAGTCCTCATTGGGATGTTTTTGGGGATCTGCCCTTTGGGGTTAATTGTTAAGGATCATCTTTGCCCCTACAAGCATTTGGGGTCTCCCAGGGCCTGCTGATAGCTCTCTCTTGTTCTACAGATTGTCCTCTTGGGGTGCCTAAGGATGGCTGATATTAAAAGAGAGGTTATTTGGGATACAAGTTGGCTGCTTGTGGTGACCCCCTTGGGGGGTCTTCCCCCTTGGCCTTAACTTTTCTACAGAGGGGCTTCCCAACCTTTTGTTGTGCCACGGACATGCCGTCGGTCAGTTCTCAGAACAGCAGCGGGCTCGTAGGCTTGGTCCCCTTCTATAGAGGAAGGTGTAATTTCAAAGTAGTGATGGTCTTACACAATATTTCAAGACATCAGCAGCAATGGATAGGATTTTTGTCGGCACCAAAACGCAAGTACTGCTCATGCTCTGTTAGTTTGTTCCTTGCATTGATAATGGAAGGAAATGCTCAATTCGAGTTACGGTTCTCAGGGAGAAGTTGTACAGGTTGAGTATCCCTCATCTGGAAGGTCAAATCCCCCAGCATCTGAAACCTTTGAGAAGCGGAATTCAGTCTTCTTCCTGTAGGGAAGAGGAGCAACTTAATGGAGGCTCGCTTGGGACTACGTGAGTCTCTCAGTCAGCTTGGGGCCTTTCTCCCCCCTCAGCTCATTTTGGACCACGTGGAACCCATGTGAGAGACTTCGCAAGCAGCGATGTGCAGTCCCAAGTGGGCTTCCATAATTCCCTCACGCTCCCTACGGGAAGAAGGTAGCTCGTGCGTATGCAAATATTCCAAAATCCAAAACAATCCAAAACGCTTCTGGCCTCAAGCGTTTTGAAGAAGGGATGCTAACTCAAGCTCAAATCCACAGACCCCCTGAAATCTTTCCGTGTTACAAATCCCTGCGTTTCCATTTGCGTGCTCACTCTTGGGCACATTTCTTGGTGGCTTCATCTGTCCTTCCCCCCGTGCTTAAGAAATTGAGGCCATGTTTCAGCCACCCAAGAAGTTGATGCCTGATCACGAGATAGTCAGTTGGTGCTCATGGTGGTTTTGAGCCTACACAGAATGGAGAGGGACTGGACGGAGCCTCTTCCGTCCCTTTTGTTCAGAAGATTCTGTTCTGCCCCTTTCTCCCCAGATGTTGGCAAACGAACCGTGTCGGAGACCGCTTTACAAAAATAAAACACTTCATTAGGAGCACAGTTGGAGGAGAAAGGAGCAAAAAGAGAAGCCATAAATCTTCACCTATATTCTTTTGTTCCTTCAGAGTATACGCTGGTTATTGCTACAATCTACTCACCCCCCAAACTTGTCTCTTTTCTTGAACTTCTGGGAGCTGGCCAGCGTGGCTCTGTGGCCCTTGTGATTTTTTTTTTTTTAAACTGGTGTCTGCAGTTGAGGACCTGAACCCCTCTCATCTTTTCCCCCAGGGAGCCACCCCTAAGGACGGGCCCAGCGCCGGCTGCACCATCGTGACAGCTTTGCTGTCCTTGGCAATGGGGCAGCCCGTGAGGCAAAACGTGGCCATGACAGGGGAAGTGTCGCTGACTGGGAAGATCCTCCCTGTTGGAGGAATCAAGGAGAAGACGATTGCGGTAAGAAGGAGCAAGTGTCGGCCCAGCTGGTGGCTCGTTCTAGAGAACTGTTCAGTGGATGAACGGATCTAACTTTGCCCTTGCACAGAATCAGAGAATCACAGAGTTGGAAGAGACCCCAGGAGCCATCCAGTCCAACCCCCTTTTGCCATGCAGGAACACACACTCAAAGCACTCGCCTTGACAGATGGCCATCCAGCCTCTGCTTAGAAACCTCCAAAGGAGACTCCACCGCACTGAATGGAGGCAGCTGCATATTCCACTGCCTGACAGTTCTGACCATCAGGAAGTTCTTCCTGAGGTTCAGGTGGAATCTCTTTTCCTGCAGCCTCAATCCATTGCTCCTTGTCCTAGTCTCCGGAGCAGCAGAAAACAAGCTTGCTCCATCTTCAACAGGACATCCCTTCAAATATGGTTATCATGCCCCTCTTAACTTTCTCTTCTGCAGACTAAACATGCCCAGCTCCCTAAGATGCTCCTCGTAGGGCTTCATGGCTTCCAGACCCTTCCCCATTTTGGTCACCCACCCCGTGGGTTTCCATGGCTGAGTGGGGAATTGAACCCTGGCCTCCAGTTGATTACTGCTTATGAGGAAAAAAAAAAGTGGCGGGGACATGGTTTGCCAGAGCATTAATCCAGATCATTAACTCTGGTGCTCTTCTTCCTTCCTTCCCAGGCCAAGAGAGCCGGCGTGTCCTGCGTCATTCTCCCCTCAGAAAACAAGAAGGACTACTCCGACCTTGCGGACTTCATCACCGAGGGACTCGAAGTGCACTTTGTGGAGCACTACAGTGAAATCTTTGACATTGTTTTCCCAAAGCTGGATTCCGCTGGGGGATGAGCCCGCGGCTGTTGCTTGCGCCAACATGCCCTTGGGGTCTGTCCCGGGCCCGTGTTGCCCACCCCTTCCAGGAGCAAGGAGGGCCAACGGCTCAACAGAGAGACCGGCCCAGTCTGCTGGTGTAGAGCTGATGCCCCTAATTATGGTTCCCTGCTGCCTTGGTCACTGTGAAACATACTCCACACCAAACGATTATGAACCAATTAAAAGTGTTTCTAGTGAAATTGGACTGTGAGATTTTGGGTAAAGGAAATCTATAAGGCAAGCTGGTTTTTTTTTTCTTCCTTCAAAAGTGGTTGTTCTTACTAGCCGTAAAGAGCTGGAGTGCAGTTTCTGCTACGTGAGGAGTCATAAACGTGCTAGAAGTGGTTTGATTCTCTGCTATTCTGTGCCCAGAGCTCCAAAAGACACAAGGCCTCTCTCCTTTTTCTGGGGATACCTTGCTACACTGCCATAAATTCACAGCACTTCCTACTGCTCTAGAAATAGTTTTCAGTAATTGCAGTTCTGGAGGGAGACCCAGGGTTGCTTCCTTTTCATTGATGTAAAGCCTGGAAGGATGAAGAAAAGCTGCTTTTTGGAATTCTCCTGCCCAGTGGATGGGTTTTCTTAGCCAGGGCCAGAGCACAAGGAGAACCACATTCCCATGGGTTTTCCCGAAAGTCATCTTTGGCTCGGAAACCGCTGAGGGGCAGAGATTGTGCAAACACGCATGCAGGTCTGATCATTAGTTGCAGCTGCCAGGAAGCGGAGCCTTGCATCCTACTCACAAGGGGTACCGTAGCCCTTGCGGCCAGCTCACTGTGCCTTACAAGCAGGTCAGCCTCTGGATGCAGCTGAAATGATTGATTTCTCTCTCCCTGCAGAGACTGAGGTAAGCGTTCAGCTTCCAGGGCACCAGCCTCTCCCAAACCTGATACCCTCTTAAGTGTTTTGGGCTGGAGATCCCCCGATATTCCAGCCAGCAGGCAGAAAGGCAGCAGTTGTACTCCAAAACATCAGGTGGGCCCCAGCTTGGGGAGGGCTACTCTGGTTTTAACAGAGGCTCTGAGATGTGTAAATGTCATCAAAATTAACACACATTGTGTATTTTGGTATTATTAACTTTAGGAAAAGGTGTAACTCTACTGTCAGATGAAATTCTAGTGCCATCCCTCCACTCCCAGCCTTCTTTCCTCTCTCGGCTAAGGCCGATGGGAGTTGCAGTCTGCCAGCATCTGGAAAGCTACAGACACCCCTAACCCTCGCCCCTGCTCCAGAGGCTAAAGAACTGCAGGTTCAGCTCTATCAAGCCATCTAGACCAAGTTTGGAACTTCTGGTCCCAATTCCCCCCTCCCCTTCTTGACCCTGGCAGAGTTAGAAAGGATCCCAGGGGCCCACCAGTTCATGAACCCGCTGCATTCCAGGGGTCTAAACAAGATAGAACTAAGGTTTGCCCTGCTCAGATATCCCCCACGTGGATGCATGGTTTTGCTCTGGCCTCAGCTGAGCAACGAGGCTCCTGGCCACCATCAAGAGCTGGGCAACCAGACTGAATGCAGATGTAAATGCAAGTCTTCAAGGGCACAATTGCCACATCCAGCAGGGACTGTTTCTCTATGTCCCGATCGGCCTTTTGGCCCTGGCCCTGCCGTCCTCTCTTGATTAAATCTGAGCCCGTTACAGTACTGACGTCTGAGATGCGTCTGAAATGAGAACAGCTTCCTTGGACTGAGATGAAAAGGCAGTGGCCCCCCCAACCCTAGCGGGAAGCCACGGCTGATGGATGTGCAAAAAGCTGGCAAAAGATCTCAGCACGTTCCGCTATGTCGCTGCTGCAAAGGTTTCAATGCGGCCAAAGCCTCCCTCACCACCATGCTCTGGAAGTTCTCCCTTCACACAGCCCACCGCCCTTAAAACCAGGAGCCCCCTCCCCATGCTAAAGAAGCAATAGAGAAGCTCACTGGGTTTTTGTGGAAATAACCTTTATTGGGACAGGGGGGCCAAAAGCAGCTTAGTCCTTCTTGGCTGCTGCTTTCCTCATGGCGGCCAGGACGTTGCTGAGCTCCTCACGCTTCCTCTTGGCCCGGATGTGAGTCCCCACCTGCGAGGGGATAAAAGCAGAAGTGGTCAGAACAGCGGGGCCAAAAGCTGCTGGAGAAGGGCCTGGGTGCAACGCAGACGCCAACTGCCGACTATCCTGGCGACAAGGGTTTCGACTGGCCAAGCGGTAGGATTCTGGCAAGCAGCCTCCATGGCTAGCCAGGAAGCCTGAAGAACTTGTGGGACTGAACTCCCACGCCAGTGATCTCTGACCAGTGGGCATGCTGGCGGGGCCAGGTGGCCGAGGGGAATCCGGCAACTTCCAGAGGGCTCAGGGACTCTGGCAAAGCGGGCACAGGCTCCCTCGTGCCCTGCCCTGAGCAAAAAGCACCCTCCCGTGGCGACCCAGAGAAAAGTCAGACGGGAAAAAGAGGGCTCCACGTTTGGTTGGTTGTTGTTGCATTCATATCCTATCTTTCCTCCAGCGAGTTCCATGCACAGTTCTTGTCCTCTACACAACAATCCTGACAGGCTGGCAGAGACAGACACTGGCCCAGGATCTCCCAAGTCCCAGACCAATGTCCTAACCTCTATCCTAGGCCCTTTCCGCACGAGGCTGGTGAATCGGTTCATGCTGTTTCTTACCGGATTTTCTGGGCTTGAAACAAGGCAGACTCTCCCTCATTTCCTTCCACGCAGCTACTGCGTATGTTCCATTCTGATTCGGAGGAGCGCGAGTTCATGAATCCACACTGCCTCCGCCGTGGCCCTCCCGCTACTCCCCTCACCCTGCCCCGGCGGCTGCGATTGGCATTTTTGTTTTGGCATGGTCTAGTATGTCATTGTGTACACGCATAAGTCCATACTACCCCCAGCCCCTCCCAGAAGCCCTCTCCTGACCACCAATTCGCACTGGCGCGAATGTACGTGTCTGCACCACTGTGAAAGTACGAATTGGATCGATCTGGAAAACTGGAAAACCGCTTTCTTCCGGTTTTCAAGTAGCACACTTTACCACCACAAGGGGGCCCATTTAGTCGGAATTACATGCAGAACAAAGGTAAATAAGCCAAACCTAGTCTGCTCCAAGGTGTAGAAGACCTCTGTGGCAAGATGCATTGGCCCGCCTTCATAACCGCATGCGGAAAGGGCCCTAGACTGGCTTCCTTTCTGGTGGGTAGTTACAGCAGACGGTTGTGCTACCTGGTCCGGGAAAGGCATGGCATCTAGACCCCCGCCCCCCATGGCGCTCACCCTTTTCTTTATGAATTTGAGAGCTCGCTTGTCTTTGGAGACTTTCAGCAACTCCATGGCCCGTCTCTCATAGGGAGCGAAGCCGCACACTTCCCGGATCATGTCCCGTACAAACTTGGTGTGCTTCGTCAAGCGCTGTGGAAAAAAAGGAAGGGAGAGGGAACCAAATAATTCAGTGCCTTTCTCTAAACTGAGGAAGACTTTGCTTGCTGGGTTTGCCTTTAACTGGTTAACAGATACAGCCCCAGGCCTTCCTGCTCATTATTCAGCCAAAGAACTCTGAATCTCAGCACAACAGAAGCAGGAAGCCCCGGACACCTTTACACATTTACAGACGTTACTTTTCTGGTAAAATAGCTGCACTAAGGATAAGCAACTCAGAACAGTAACTCCACGAAGACTGGCAAATTATGACAATACTGTTCAGCCTAAATTCTACTAGCACAGTAATGAAAACACAAAAAAAATATAAATTTTAAAACTGCAGAATAATTTGGGAATCTTTTTTTTCATCATGTTCCGCCAGAGCAGCCTGTTCCACTGTTTGAGGACTCTGTCACCAACAGCATCTGCGGGTGCAATTTCCACGGTTGGAATGCTGGGACCCCCTCTGGGAGGTTGCAGAGACTGAGTCCTGCTCACTTCTGAGGAAGCCAAACGACCGCATTACTGAAAGAGTTTGCTTCCCCATTAGATCCTGACTACCTAGAGGAGGGAAAGTGCCCCCAAGCCCTAAGCTCTGTGGGGCTTTAAATACCCACACACGCACCCTGAACAGGGCCACTGCAACTCGGGGGGGGGGCCGGGCTAGTATCCTCTATCCCCAGTGTGCATTTCTGCTTACTAGCCACTTAACTGGCCACTAGATGCAGCTTGTGTTCTGGAATGGCCACCTCTGGCCACACTGTGCCTCTAAGGACAGGGAAGGATCTGAAAGCATCACCATGGTGGCTCCTTTGGAAGGAACGCAGCCTCATCCAGGACATGCAATGTCTGCAATGCCCATACAAGGGGGCCCCTGCTTGGCTACAGTACACCCCCCCCCCACTTGAATGGAGGTCCAGCTGCCCCTCACCCGGACCACTTCTGGGCCCACACACTGGCCAGGACTTTCACAGCCTCTCTCCAGTCACGACACTGAGAAACAGATGTGGATAACACTCCCAAACTGAAACCATCTCGCTTCCCGTCTCCCAGGGACAGCACCATCTGGATCTTGAGCAACATGAGCCTTTTGGGGTCACTTCCTCAGAAGGCCACCCCTTTTCCACCAGGTGGCCAAGGCCCGGGCACAGCTCTGCAGATGTGAGTGGCGTTGCTGCCTCCCCCTGCCCGACCAAAATGCCAGCCAAGAAGGCCGGTCCATGCAGTCAGCAGCCGTCAAGAATTGTCAGGCTTTGGTTTGCCCCTGCGAAGGACCACCCAGTGGGGTGACCAAGGCCTCCCTGAGCCCCCCAAACCAGGTCTGGACCCAGACTGGACAGGGCTGCTGAGGCATCTTTGCTTGCCAGCCACCCAAGAATGAGAAAAGCAATGCCAGGGCTACCAGGCCCTCTGATGTGTTCCGCCAGCAAGCAGGCGGCACAGGAGTGAGATGAAAGCTGAACCTCCCTCTCTGCTTTGGAAAAGTTACTCTTACCTTCAGCTGCCCATCTACAAAATGGGCCTGTCAGTAGGAGCAGGGGAGGGCTGCCTTGTCCCAGGTCAAAGTCTGAGTCCCTCCTGGCTGGTTCCACCTGCCCTGCAGGAGAGCGGCGTCTCTCCCGCCCACCTGGCACGCCTGTGGAACCCAGGAATGCTGGCAGAGAAAGGTGGCCACCAACTGGTATTCCTGTTGCTGCCTGTATTTGCCTCCCCCGATGCCCGAGGCTGCTGCTCGGTCCTTTCCGGGCAAGCCAAGGCAGGGCGCAACAAACAGCAATGCCAAAACCGGGCAGCCCAAAATGACTGTCTAGAAAACCACAAGGAACCCACAGCGAGTGATTCAGAGGCGGATTCCCCCCCTCTGCAGCCCCCTAGCCCAAACTCACCCCACGGCGTCGGCAGTGGCGAGGCTTCGAGACGTTCTTGGTCACCTTGTGACCTTTGTTGAGGCCGACGGCCATCGGGTAGCGGATCGCCATGGCTGGGAGAGAAGGAAAAGGCAGTCTTAGGCTGGTGGTCCTCCTCACCAAGGAAGCTGACGCAGGCGGCACGTGGGTCACCCGATTCGGCACCCCTGACAGCTGCCCTGGCCTCAGCATGAGCTGGAACCAGGGGTGCGTCCTCTGTTTGGCCCCAAGCAAAGATCGGGCGAGGGGGTGCTGAATCGCTTTAACCGCTCTAAGAGTTTTTAAAATATTTTAAAATTACATTTTTTTTAAACTGAGGTGCAATAAAACAAATAGCTTATTTCTAGTTTATTTCTCACTTTCTGTATGTTTCTAATGTATCCTCTTAAAGGGGGAGCTGTTCCGAGTCCCAGTTTTGGGACAACGCAGGTTATAAATGCAGTTGGCCCTCCCGTTTTTGCTAGGGTTAGGGGCACGGGACCCTCACAAGAGTGGAAAATGGGCAGGCACCAAAATGTGGGGGCGTGTTTGTGGGAGGGGGGCCGAGGCATGGTGGGGAGAGCGGGCACTCGGGGTCCAAACCATGGCGGCCCCCCTGTACTTCCTCTCTCTCATCCACCTCCTTCCTAGGGGGCTGAGAAACGGGGGTGCGAGCCCTCCTCGGCTGGCCGGGCAGCGCTGACGGAGGACCAGAGGCGGGCTTTCAAAGGGTTGGTTGGGACCTCCCAGAGGGAAGGCCCCCCGAAAAGAAGCACCTGGGGTGGGGTGGGCGGCACGGAGGTTGCGGAAACTGGCCACTCATCAAATCTGTGAAGGTCAAAGCTGCAAATACGGAGTGTACTAGTAGCAACAGTAATAGGTAATAATAATTAATAAGGATTTCCTTTCCAGGCTGATCCCGAGGGGTCCTCCCCTCCAAGGATAAGCTGCCCCCCCCACCCACCTGGCCTGGCTCCCTGGATCAGGTGCGGGCATGTGTGCTGGGGGCGTGGCGGCGTGCCCACACCGCAAGGAGGTTGGGGGGCACTCTGGGGGCCACACTCGCCCCCCACCCCCAAAGGGCATCGTCTCCCTGCCGTTCCAGCCTTGGGAGACCCTCCTTCGACCAGCCGGAGGGGAAACGGACGGGTGGGCCGCGGAGGCAGCGAGGAGCAGGAGTGAGAGGGAGCCCTGCCTGCTGGAGCGGGGGATGCTGGGAGTTGTGGTCCCGCAGGGCCACTCGGCAGAGCGCTGGGTCCCCCGAGGAGGCAGCGTGGCGGGAAAGCCGGCGCCGCTCCGCTTCAAGAGGGGCCAGCGGAAAGGACTGCCGCTCCCAGCATCCTCTGGCCCAAGGAGCGCGGTCTGCCCCTAAGAAGCATCGCCCTTCGCTGCGGGCCGAGATTCTGGGAGCTGCAGTCCACAAGAGCCCCCTTCCCAACGGCGAAGGGTATCCCGGGGCTGGAGCGGCGCGGCCCAAAGCATCGCCCGCCCTCGCGCCCCTCCTAGCCCGCGAGGCCTCCGCCCCGACCCTCCGGGGGACCCCCGACCGCTCCCCGGGCGAAGATGGAGACGGATCCCTCGGCCCCCCGCTCCCCAAAGGGAGCTCACCTGCAGTTGCTACGCTATGGAGGCCGCGCCGGAAGAGGAAAGGGAAAGGGAGGCTGCGCGCGCAACAGCAGCCGCTTCCCGGCCTCCTTTGCGCCCGGCTGGGGAGGACCGTCCGGCCCCCCGGTCATAGAGAGAAAGCTTAGAGCGGCGGCGTCTAACCGGAAGTTCCTGTTCTCCGCTTCCAGATTGGCAGCGAGCGGCCATGGCGTCCGTGGCGGCCCCGGCGGCTCCGGCTCCGGTTCCCGTTCCCCGGGCGGAGCTGAAGCTGGTCCGGCTCCTGACCCGCTGCGAGGCGCTGGCGGCGGAGAGGCGGCACCCGGACGAGTGGCGGCTGGAGAAGGTCCGGGACCGGCGGGCGGGGAGCGGGTTGCCATGGGAACCGAAGCCGTTCTTTCTCGGGCAGGCAGAAATCCAACAGGGCTGGCCTTTCTCGCCCCCTCCCTAGTGGCGGCGGCGGCGGCGGCGGCGGCGGCGGGGACTAGAGCGGCTGGCAGATTTGGGGAGCTGCAGTCCAGAAAAAGGGCTGGGTGGAGTCATTGGTCCCAGGCAGGCATTCAACGGGGCGAGCGTTCCTCCTCCCCTGGTGACGGGGAAACGACGCCTGAGGCCCGCCCGCCTGTATCGAGCTCGGGAAAGGAAGGCAGCGCTGCAGGACGGGAGCGGGGCAATCTTTCAGGGCCTTTCCGCACTACCCTGTTGTAGCGCGATTATGCCACTTCCAGCCTCCTGTGGCATCCTGGGGTTTGCGGCGAGGGAGAGGGTGTTTAGAATTCTCAGCCGGGGAGCTCTTTGGCCTCAGGAAGCTACAAACCCCAGAATTCCCCAGGAGGTTGGAAGTGGAACGATAGCGCTACAACAGTGTGGTGTGGAAAGGCCCTCCGTGTCAACCAACCTGCAGTGTGCAGGGCTGGCGGGGGGAAAGGCAGGGAGGGGAGCAGGGGGCGGATGGACTTCTGTCTCCAGCAGCCTTTGCTGGCCTTCTCTCCCCCCCTCCACTTCCCGGTTCCCTCATGCTGAGGGATTTCACCCCACAGCACGAACACCCCTCGCCCCGATTGTCTGTCCATCCACCAAGAAAGCCTTGGGAAAGGGGCCTCTTATTAGTCTCTAAGGGGCCACTAGATTCTTTGCTGACCCTCTTTTAGCCAATTTCCATAATAGGGTATTGCAAAAATGTCAACTTCTTTCTCTTATTCACACACGAACCACTCATTTTTCAAATGTTTTAATTTTTTTTATCACCATTAATAACAATAACAAAAAACAGCAACAAAAAAGTACATAATATATATGATATGTGTGTATTTATATGTATATATATATTACTATTAGTAATATATACTAGTAATATATAATAATATATACTATTAGCAGACTAATGCATTTTATTTTGTACATGTGTGTGTTTATGATATATATATATCATATACACACACATGTACAAAATAAAGTACGTTAGTTTGCTAATAGTTATTAGAACTTGATTCTTTTTCCAATAGTAAATTATAGCATTTAACTTACTATTTTATTATCCAACAAAGGGAAGGTACAAACTAACACAGGACAGGTACCATTTAGAATTGTAAATTAGACTAGATTGAGTTAAAAATAACACTGATGTGAAAAATATAAAATAGTACAGTATAACATACACACCACTCATTATTGTATTACACTTACTTTAATTATGATTTACTTGTTGTTTTTAAAAGGAATTTTAACTTCGTTTTAATTAGTACTGTTTGTTTAACGTGTGTTTTAACTTTCATATGTTACAGTTTTTATTATGTTTTCTTTTTAAACTATTGTAAGCAGCTTTGAATCCTTTTGACGAAAAAAGCGGGATATAAATAATATGATTTTTTTTGGTGGTAAACACAGGCATGAAGCAGTTGTCTTCAGAGTTATAGCATGACTGTCAGTGTTTTTAAAAAATCAGAATTTTAAAAAGGCAAAAGGTCATATAGTTTTGTGCTTATGTGCCTGTCTTACCAGGTGCCAAGACTTCTTTCTCTCGTAGTTTGCTTCTGCAGGTGATGTTCTCCCTGCTCGTTGCTGTTACCCTTCTCTCTTTATGGAAAGAAAAGTGGCACAGAGGAACAGCTTCCCGAAAGGATTTCTGTGAGACATGGGGCTTAAGTTCAGATGCTTTGGGGATCCAAGACTGGCTGGGTAGTGGATTTCCGTGCCTGGTCCAGATGTGCCCAGATGTAGCTCCAAAGAGCTGGAATGTCATGTACAGCTCTAAGCCGTCTCCATTTTAGACACTCAGAACACATGAAGACACATGTGGACAGAAATGGTCTTTATTTGGAAGTACAGATTGAAACTGAACATTACTTAAGTGGCTGAAACTGGAGGTCATCTTCCAAACAAAGTATATACAGATCCAAATGATAATTGTTCAGCATGCATGACACTGATTGGTTGAATTTCCATGTCTCATTAATTCGCCAGGTCCCTGTTTTCTGTGCAAGCAGCGATACATATATGTAATCTAATATGGATGCAGTCAAGCAAGGTACATAATAGTCATTAAACATGACTAACAGCAAATACTAACCAGACCTACATACTGCTCAATACACAGCAGGACAGGCAAAACATTCAGCAGGAGACAAAAACATAACATAAGAGGAAGTATTGATAATTAAACTCCAGTGCATACATACGGCAATGACTACCTCCTATAACTGTTACATACGGTATTATGAATCACAGCATAAGCAACAAGCCTTCCCCATTGTTAGTCATGCCATTTACCAAAATGGTGGAGGGTCTGGAAGCCATGAAGCCCTCTGAGGAGTGGCTTAGGGAGCTGGGGATGTTTAGTCTGCAGAAGAGAAGGTGAAAAGGGGACATGAGAGCCATGTTTAATTATTTGAAGGGATTTCATATTGAAGATGGAGTAAGCTTGTTTTCTGCTGCTCCAGAGACTAGGACATGGAGCAATAGATTCAAACTATGAGAAAAGAGTTTTCATCTAAACATCAGGAAGAACTTCCTGACAGTGAGAGCAGTCTGACAGTGGAATCTGCTGCTTGAGGTTTGGTGGAGTCTCCTTCTTTGGAGGTTTTTAAGCAGAGGCTGGATGGCCATTTGCTGGGAGTGCTTTGAGTATTTGTTCCTGCATGGCAAAAGGGGGTTGGACTGGATGGCCCCTGGTGGTCTCTTTCAACTCTGTGTTTCTATGATTCTGTGAAGCATGCCTGCATGACATGTAACCTGGAGAATATAGCACTAAAAACACAGTGACAGAGTTCTGGAAGATTTCCTTCCACTAATCATGGTGGCTGGGGATATTCTGGTCCAAAAAATAAAAAAAAAGAAACTTTCCCGAAGCCTCTCTTTTGTGGCTTGCCATTTTGGGAGGTTTACCCCATTTAGTAGCCAGCTGTCAGAGTGCACAGACCGGTTCTGAAAATGTACCGTGCCCAGGCTACCGCTGGCTGGCTCCCTTGGCCCAAGGAAAATGCAGCTGGTCCTTGATCTGCTCTCTGCTTTTCCCCTGGGATCAACACGATCCCAGAAACCTTGACCAAGCGAGCTCCTCCCTGATCCCTCCACCAAGATACCACATCATGGAAAGCCAGGATGTTGCATGGAAACCCACGTTCACAACCCTGTTGTGAATCTCACAGGACACCTCGGGACATTATTTTTTTTCCTAGAAGCCTTGGAGCATTGTGTGGCAATCTGACGAAAATAAAAATGTCAACAGATTGCTCTGTGCGCCTGCTGAATGCATTTTCTTGTTCTTCCCTTCCCTGCTGGTCAGATGGAGGATTCTTGGAGTAGGAATTGGGTACAATTCTAAAATTCTACAAATCTAAAACTGGGTATAAACGACAGGGTCCCATCTGGCAGAGTTAGGATCAACGAGGGCAATGACACCAAAAGCAAAAGGGGTGAGGAGGGGACAGGAAAAGAACGACACTCAGCCACCGAGTTCTAGTCAGCTTGTCTAACAATCAGATGGAATTGAATGGCTGGCCCACCTTACTCAGGAGCAAGTCCTGTTAGAATTAACAGACCTGGTGGAAATGGATAAATTTGACTTGTTTGATCAGGGAAAGGTCATCAGCCACTTTTCTTAAAGAATAGGAAAGCGTTACTGACTTTTTGTGGGGGGAAAAAGGGAAACGAAATAGTAATTTCGGGTTTTGATGATTACTAGGAAGACTGAATTATAGGAAGACGGGAAGTAATCTCAAAGTTAGTGAGGTGTGAATAGTATGTTTGTATAATTGCTGAGAAGAGAGTTGGAAGTCAACTTTTGTCTTTGTTTCTTTTTTCTTTCTTCAGGTATCTTTTATTGTACTGTCATAATCTATAATGATAAGATTTCAAAGGGATTTGCACGAAGGGTTTGTGTATTTCTGATGCATGGAATTTGTACCACAGAGCCAATGTGACCACAACCACAGGTTCGGCGTCTTAAAAACAGCAACACGCAAGCCATTCCTGAGGGGAGAGGCCTGTCGGCTGCCACTCAGCTCAGCATCCAGAGGCATCTTGCCTCCAGGCACCAGGCAGGGGAAAGACCTCCTGCCCCCTGCCCTGTTTGTTGGTCCTCTCCCAAAGGCATCTGGCTGTTCCCCACCAAAACCAGCTTAGGAGGACCCGCCTGGGCCTGATCCAGGCGTTTTGCTGAAGAGGACGGGCCCTTCAGGAGGCTTCTCCTATGCTGCTTTCTTGGGAGATGCTGCCCCTCTGGTTAATGGAGGGAGGAGCTCAGCCGCACGCCACCCTCTGAGGCCCTGACCCACACTGCAGCTTCTCTCAGGTTCCTCTGTTTCACTGCAGCTTCTTGGCTCTTTAAGATGGACCCCGTGGGGTGCTGTTCCTTCCAGGAACAGACTGAGGACATCTAGCCTTCCCCTGCCTGCAGAGTGGTGCCTCTTCCAAGGAGCGGGGATTCCCAGCTTTGCAAAGGGCCTTCCCAACAGATAGCCCAGGTTGCAAGCTGTGCCTCTCTTTTTCTTTGCCACCTGCAGACATCAAGCTACTAGGGTTTTGGAAGACGGGTTGGAATTGGCATTCCCTGGTGCCGTTTGGAAGTGGGGCTTGCTGAATTTCTGCCACCCAGAATTGCTGGCTTCAGGGAGCCGCCTTTGGTCCTTACCGAGGAGACAGTCAAGCCGTAGGAGGTTTTGAGTCTTGGGGAGTACCTTGAAGTCAGACCTTGGCCGTGCAAGCCAGTGCCAGGAGTTGGGAGGTTCTGGGCTGGAGCGAACTCAAAATGTGCGTTTTCTTTTCTCCTTAGTATGTTGCCGCTCTGGAGGAGATGCTCCTGGCATTGAAGAATCACTCAAGGTGAGTCCCTTGCTCTTGGATCCATTGGCGCTTATGCTCCAAACCAGAGTTGAGGAAATGGCCTTTTTTGGACTGCAACTCCCAGAATCCTACAGCCAGTGTGGGCACTGGAGTCTGGGCACTGCAGCACCCCAAAACAGTTTCCAAGCTGTGCTCAAAACAGACCCTGTGAGGAGTTCCAGGACAGGAGAGAGATGACGGCCCAGCAAGCCTGAGACTGTCTAACATTTACTTCCAGACATAGAGTAGAAATATCACCATTAATAATTGTAACAGAAAAAAAAGTTGTGTTAACGAAAAAAGGTTAGTAATAAAAAGTTACAAAGTATACGTTTACAATGAGCTATAACAATTTTTCATACTTAATTTTTAAACAATTTAAGCTAAACTTATATGGCATAATCAAATCTAAGGAAACCACTCTTTACTAGCTATTTATTCATTGTAAATCTTAAGATGGAATTATCTTCACTCTGTTTCTTATCAGCAGTTTGTATCAAATAATTATCTTACATTTATTTATTCCTGTATTTCTAAACTCTTTTGAGTCTTCTTCAAATTACATATGTATATATAAAATATTCAGCCAGAGTGACATGAATAAATATTTTACCACCCACAATCTTAGAAAAGGAAGTTATGGGGTGGCAGGGAAATTTATTCCCTAGTTACATTTCTGTCTCTTCCGTGAGCTCACAGCAGCATCCATGGCTCTTTTCTTCCTTCCCACTTTGTCCTTCCAACAACCCTGTGAGGTAGACCAGGCTCAGAGATGGAGGGAGAGAAAGAGACTGGCCCAGGTTCTGGTCCGGTCCTCTTAAACACTGTGCCACCCCTGCCCTGGGCCACCTTGGCAAGGGTGCTGCCAGCACTTTTCTGCTGAATTGTATGGGGTCTCTTGGTTGCCCGACCTCCCATAGTGAGTCTCTTGTCTCTTTCCACCACCTGAGGATGTGGGAAGGGAGTAGGGGGTGTGGGGGGCTCCTCTTGGTTTCCTCTCTGCAGTGACTTCTCTCTGGTTTGTTGTCCCCTTCCAGCAAACCTGCTCCAGAGGTGCTGAACGAATACTCCCGTAAGGTGGACTTTTTGAAGGGGCTGCTGGAAGCAGAGAAGCTGGTAAGGCCCTTCAGCATGGCTCTCCCTCTTTTCCCTCCTGGGACTCTTTCCCAGGGACTCTTCTTCTGGTGTGGTGTCCCTCCCTCCCAGAGCTCACAAAATTAATTTCAACAGAGAGAAATGTAAGGTCAGAAAAAATGAAATGCACAAATATTGGATGGGGGACGTGTGGCTGGATAACAGTATGTGTGTAAGGGATCCAGGAGTCTTGGTGGACCACAACATGAGCCAGCAGTGTGATGTGGCAGCCAAGAAAGCCAACGCGATTCTTGGTTGCATCGATAGGAGTATGGTGTCCAGATCAAAGGAGGTAATGGTACCACTCTATTCTGCTTTGGTCAGACCTCATCTGGAATTATGCTGTGTCCAGTTCTGGGCACCTCATTTCAAGAAGGGTATGAACAAGCTGGAACGTGTTCAGAGGAGGGCGACCAAAATGGTGCAGGGTCTGGAAGCCGTGAAGCCCTCTGAGGAGCAACTGAGGGAGCTGGGGATATTTAGTCTGCAGAAGAGAAGGTTAAGAGGGGACATGAGAGCCTTGTTTAAATATTGGAACGGATGTCATGTCGAGGAGGGAGCCAGTCGGTGGAAAAGAGAGACTATCTAAACCTCCAGAAGAGCTTCCTGACGGTCAGAGCTGGCAGTGGAATCTGCTGCTTCCTCTATGGAGTTTGGTGGAGTCTCTTCCTTCTTTGGAGGTTTTTAAACAGAGATTGGATGGCCATTTGCTGGGGGTGTTTTGAGTGTTTATCCTGCATGGCAGAAGGAGGTTGGACTGGATGGTCCCTGTGATCTCCTCCAACTCTTACTATTCTATGATTCTGTGATTCTCTCTCCCAGAGCAGAGGAGGCCCAGTCTCCAGCATTCAGAACCAGATGCCAAATGGGTCCCTTTCTCTCTCTCTCTCTTTCTCTGTGCCTTCCAGTCGTCGTCCTCCGAAAAGGCCCTGGCAAACCAGTTCCTGGCCCCCGGGCGGAACCCCACCACCTCCAAGGAGCGGATCCCAGCCACCAAGACGGTGCACCTGCAGACCAAGGCCCGCTACACGGGGGAGATGAGGAGCGAGCTGTTTGGTACAGTATGTCTCCTGGCCAAAGCTGCCCCTGTCCTCCCCCTCCAGACAGGGCCCCTTGGCCCTTGACTCCCCCCCCCGAGCATCACTTGGTCCACACCCCGCCGGTGCCGCCTCCCTCGTCAGCTCTTCATCTCTCTCTCAGCATCTGTCTTGCCCCTTTGTTCTTTCAGTAAGAGAAATTCTTTCCTCCTTGAGAGCAAAGCCAGGATGGCAAGCTGAGTTGGGCTGGGCCAGAATGGACCACGCAACGGTTGGGTCTGTGAGGCTGGGACCAGCAGAGAGCCCTGAAGCTGGACTGGATGGACACCCAGCAGCTCCAGTGGGAGGCCCACAAGTGGGTTGGGGCTGCAGCAGCCCCCTCATAATGCCCAGAGGCATCTAAATGAGTAGACTCTGGTCCGTGTGGTGGCAGTGAGTTCCGCAGTGTAAAGAATTCTGTGCCAAACCTCCCCATTCAGCTTCGAGAGGTGACTGTCTTTCCTCACAGCAGGCTTAATTTCACATCCCTCTGCTGTGCTCCTGTGTTTCTTTGGCTTTCTTTGGCCCACCCGCTACTCAGCAGCTTAGAGGTGTGTAGAAGCAGGAGAGTACGTGCTGCTTCTCTGTCTTGAGCTCCCAGAGAAGCCAGTAATGAAACGCAGAGTCTTTCCCCATGCCAGCATTTTACTATTGAACGCTTTCTTTCTCTTCTCTCTCCCCTGCCCCTTTGCTCCCCCCCCCGCTTCGTATCAGGACCCCTCCTGTGCCTCCGGTAAGTGCTTAGTGGCTGCTTCTCACTGCTGAGGTTGCTGGATGAAACCCTTTCCAAGACAATCCAGCGAGGCTTTTACAAATGAGCCTCGCAGAAGGCTTTTTCCACCTG
The DNA here is from genome assembly GCA_030412105.1 of Cyclura pinguis. Lineage (NCBI taxonomy): Eukaryota > Metazoa > Chordata > Lepidosauria > Squamata > Iguanidae > Cyclura > Cyclura pinguis. The sequence continues at coordinate 8,531,079 of CM059614.1, read as the reverse complement.
GCTGCTGGCTGCATCTCTTGAGGTGCTGCCTTCCTTCTTTCCTGCCAGCCAGCTGAACCTAGGAACTGCTTGCCCCCTTTTTCCTTCCCCATCAGCAGCTATGGGGCAAATGCCTCTGGAGATTCTGCCCAGCTTGCCTTCCTCTCTCCCTGTTCCTTACTGGCTGTCAAGACTCCATCAGGGCTGTCTGTCTGAGACATGACTCCTTGCCAAGGAGTTCCGCCTCCCTCTTGCATCTCTCTTCGGCCTTTTTTTCTGTCTTGCCAGAGAAGCTCATTGCCGGGTCACAAAAACCTTTTTTCCTTTTTCTCTCCCCAGGTTTGGAGGAGGCAAGTCTGAGGAAGCGCACGTAAGTGCCAGGAAGCACGCAGGGGGCCCTGCAGACTGCAAGGGGGAAGCAAAGGGGAAAGAAGGGAACCTGTGCCCGTCCTGGGGTTTGGTAAGAGTAGAAGGAGAGAATTCCACAGTTGGAAGGGACCGAAAGGGGACATCTAATGCAGCCCCCACCAGTGCAAGAATCCACGGCTAAAGCAGCCTTGAGATGTAAATAAATATTCCTTCACTTATTTGTTTGTTTAGAGTGTTTATAGCCCACCCTTCAGCCAGAAAGGCTTACAATCTGTTAATTTGACAATTCCTTGCCCTCAGGCTTACGGTCTAAAGTCTAAAAAGACAGGCGATGCAATAAGGAGGGAGATGGTGGCGGGAGAGGGGATAAAGCCTAGCAAAGTCTGGCTGCTCTTCTCTCCCTCTGGAGGCTGGAGCAATGGGACTTGCGGCAGAGGGAGCCCCCGCTTCCAATATGGGCCCTTCCAGTATTGCAAAGCTCATGCTGTCCAGAAGTTCTTCTGAATGTTAAGTTGGGATCTCTTTTCTTGAATCAGTTGGGGTGTCGGTCTTTCCCTCTGGGCCAACAGGAAACAAGCTCTCGCGCTGTCCTTCTTGTGATGGCAGCTGTTCAAATCTTTAAGGATGGCTGTGTCGTCAGAGCCCCTTTCCATTTCCTCTGCTCAGTACATGAACAGCCTGAGCCAATGCCCCATCCAGGGGTTTTGCTTGTTAAGGGCCTTGTAAGAGAGGCAGTTTTTTCCACTACTTCCTCCGGGGGACGGTGGAGTTCCGGTTCTTTCCTGCCTCTCGAGCATCCATGCTGTTCTCTCCCTTCGCCAAATTTCAGCACAAAGGAGAGTTGGGATAGATCAGTGTAGCCATTGGCATCTAGCCAGAAACTGGGAATGTTAACATTTAATTGTTAGAAAATCCGTGGAACTTAGACATTTAACTGTTATTTATATTTTAGTTTTAGGATTTTCAGAGCTCAGTGAGAGTGACTAAAATTGGCCCCTAATGGGAGGGCTCCTTAAAACGAGTCACAGATTGAATCAACACGTAGTGGCACTTGTTACCTAAAAATGTAATGTTGTTGGCAATTAATGATTAAAATAACAAATGTTAAAATTACTGTTGAAATTGTTAAGGAGTAAGAAGTTAACTTTTGACCGATCATTTCCCAGCTCCGTGGTTGGGTCACTCAGGGATTCCTGTCTGCTTCACGTGCTCAGCCTTATGCCTTGCTTGGCGGGAGGCACAGCTTTGCCCCTCTGTTTCCTGGCCGCTCTGCTGGTTGGTACCGTTCTTATCGCCCTGAACACACAGGCCCAGGGGTCTGTTCTGTTTTTGGAAGCTCAGTGGGGCCTGGCAGTTTGAAGGGGAGACCACTAGCAGGGAGGCCTCAAGAGTCCAAGACAGCCAGGAGGCCTCCTTCCTCTTACCCCTGAAGCCACCCTCTTGTACCCCATACCAGTCTATCCTGAGCACTCCTTCCTGTTTGGAAGATGAACAGGGCTGGGGCTGGGTGGTATTTCGAGGAGAGACCCCCAGGGAGGAACCACGAGGGGACCCTCAAGGAGGGCTGCATCCAGGAAGAGCGTGCCATGGCTGCTGATCAGTGGCCGTCCTGGGCCAGAGGGACCCCGAAGCAGCTTCTTGTCTCCAGAGAGGGCAAGGAAAGAGTCTCACCTGGGTGAAATGGGCCCAGGGCCCTCCAAATATTTGAAAGGATGTCATATTGAAGAGAGAACGGGCTAATTTTCCACTGCTCCGGAAGCTAGGACAAGGAGCAACGGATTGAAACGGCAAGAAAAGAGATTCCACTTAAACCTCAGGAAGGACTTCCTGACAGTCGGAGCTGTTTGGCTGCCTGGTAATGTATTGGAGTCTCCTTCTTTGGAGGTTTTTAAGCAGAGGCTGGATGGCCATCTGTCACGAGTGCTTTGATGTGAATTCTTGCATGGCAGAAAGGGGTTGGACTGGATGGCCCCTGGAGACTCTTCCAACTCTAGGATTCCACTCCAGATAAAGGCAGCTCCCTGTCTTCCCAGAGACACTGAAGGTTGCTCTGAGGGCTGGTTGTCTGTGTGTGCCCTGCTGTTCTGGAGAGCCCCTTCCCACAGTCTCTCTCGCTCTCGCTCTCTCTGTCCGCAGGACCCCCCTCCCGGATGAGAAGCAGTCGGGGGCTGAGCTGGACGCGGTCCTCCAGCACCACCACAGCATCCAGGAGAAACTGGCGGAGGAGATGCTCCACCTGGCGCGCAACCTCAAGAACAACACGCTGGTGGCACAGAATGTCATTAAACAAGACAACCAGGTCAGAAATGGGCTCTGCCTGCCCCCCAACTCGACCCCAGTCTCCTCCAGGCCCTCTTGTCACCCTCCACGGTTGAGCAGTCGAACTGTCCCGGCTCCATCACCCTGTGGAATCCTGGGATTTGTAGTTTCTTGCTGCCTCTCCAAAGTAGAAGTTGGAAGATTCCATAAAAGGCAGCTGTGAGCGTGGGACGGGGGTTAACACGGAATCAAAGGACAATAACTGTTTAGTGTGGCGATGCCCCCACAGGGAGAGGCAGGGGGGCCCTTAACAGGCTCACCAGTGCTTCCAGCCCACCCTCGCTGCTCTTCAGAGCATTGTTGTTGTTGTTGTTGTTGTTGTTGTTGCTTTTGTAATTTATATCCTGCCTTTTCCCAGGCCAGGACTCACAGACATTAAAAACAAGGTAGTTAAAAATTCACAGAATACAAAAGTTAAACAGTGATTAAGCTAACAAAACAGAAAATTTAGATCTTATTAAAACTGTAAACTATTAACAAACACAGCAGCGCTACGAAAATGACAAATTGTAAATTCAGCAGATTGTGCAAAACAGAACAGCTTTCAGCTGTTTGTGGAAGGGGGGTACGGTGGGCGCCAGTGGGGCCTCTCTAGGAAGGGGAGTCAAGAAGAGGAGCCTGGGGGGCAGCCACTGAAAAGGCCCTGCCTCCCATCTTCCCACCAGCTGTGCCTTTGAGGGTGGTGGGACAGAGGGAAGGTCCCCCCCCCAGCAGATCTCAAGGGATGGGGAGGTTCATAAGAGAGGTGGTGGTCCTTCAGGTACCCTCGGCTTGAGCCATCTGGGCTGTAGCTGCGAAAAGGCCAAGACTCGAACCTCAGTTCCTCCGGAAGAGGCTGGGAAGGGAGGCTGTGATCTGAAAATGGGGGGGTGGGGAGCCATTGCAGCTCCCGGGCGGGAGTAATTCTGGCCTAGCTGGCCCCTGCAGACAGGGCTGCTTCCTGCATGTGACCCATGGCTGGAGAAGAGCTTGGGACACTGGCTGTGGTGGCTGGGAGGGGATTCTGGGAGCTGTAGTCCAAAAGGGAACTTTTCCCAGGCTCTGGGATGTTGCTGGGGTGTGTCTGCAATCCCTTGGCTCTGTTTGTTCCAGACTTTGTCTCAGTCGCTCCGGCTGGCTGACCAGAACTTTGAGAAGCTGAAGGACGAATCGGACCGCCTGGAGCAGCACGCCAAGAAGTCCGTCAACTGGCTCCTCTGGCTGATGCTGATCGTGGTGTGTTTCATTTTCATCAGCATGATCCTCTTTATCAGGATCTTCCCGAAGCTGAGGTGACCGTCCCTTTGGCATGAGCCGCGGGGGCTGCCTGGCGCCTCCGTTCTCTCAGCCCTCTTTTTCATTCCCTGGGACCCCAAGATGCCTTTCCCACTGGGTAGGAAATGCTCCCCTTCACCCAGCCTGTGGACCCTCTCTACCTTCCCCTGCCCGTTCTGGGTGAGGCGGCTGCTTCGCGTGGTTTGTCTGTAGGCCACCAAAGGCCCCTGGAGTCAAGGCGTGAAATCCCTCACATGCAAAAGGGGGGGCACAGAAGCCTTGAGGGGTGAGCTAGAGACCCTCCCTTCCAAAACCTGCCGAGTCCCCCCTTTAACTGCAGGCCCTGTTTTGCCTCTTCCTCCCGTGTGGAGCAGAAGGCTGAAACAGAAGCCAGGGTGGGGCCTTTTCTTCCCACCCTTCCTGGACCCAGCAAATTCCCTGCTTTGTTTTTGAGGGGTACAGGAACAGTCCTGCATTGGTAGCCTCCGCCTGAGGTCCGAAGTTGTACGCGTCACGTGCAGGTTTGCCTCCCGGCAGCTGCTTGTGAGGCGGCCGCCTCTCTCACAGACACTGCTGGGTGGGGACCTGCAGTCCCAAAGCGTGGGGCAGAAGAAGGGAACTAGGAACGCAGCATCCACCTTCCGTGGAATAAAAGCCAACTCCTGGCCTGGGCTGCTAGAGCGGCGAACCTAGAATTCATTAATTATAGAGTCTCTAGAATCCTGACCCCTGGTGGCAGGGCCCCTGCAGTCACCCTTCCCTCGTTGGGTCAAGAGAGTCGACGGTGGGACAGAAATGGGAATTAGGCGGCCCTCCAGAGGCCTGGCCTGGAAATCCCAGCACCTTCCAGCTGGCACAGCTGGTGGTGCGGAATGCTGGGACCTGCAGTCAAACAGCAGCTGGAGGGACCCTGCTGTCTTCATCCCGTGGAGGGGGAGAGAGGACTTCAGCTTTGCTGTGGGGAGACTGACCGAGACCCAGACAGTTTTCCCCTTGCTAGCAGCCCCGGAGGCGAGCAAACCAGCCACGTGGTTGAGTCTGTCGGAGGCAGCAGCTTCCTCAGTGGGGCCACATTGCGAGCAGGGTGACCGGGTGGGAGAAGGACAATCCCTTCAGGGTCTTTGGGGGTGGGGTGGTCTCTGCCCGCCTGCCGTGGTACCAGCTTTTGGGTGCTCTTGGAATGATGGGGTTGTGTTGTTCTCATCTCAGCGCAGAAAATGTCTCTGCCTGCTGACTTGGAAGCAGTGGGTTAAATATTCAGTGTATCTCCAAACTTGCCCTCATCCCAACTTAAGCATTAAAATCTGGCTTGGCTGTTAAGTGTATGTCGTTTGCCTTAATTTGGAGTTTTGGGGAAGATGCTGCCAGGGGTGCAGATGTAATGAGATGGCATCCCTATCCCTGGTGGGGCTAGTTTTGGGGGCAGCTTGCCTTGTGAGCCTAGGGGAATATGACCGAGATCTCAAGCAGGGTCAGCCTTTTAAAGTCCAGGTCTTTGCCAGGACAGACAACGCTGCCTGGGATCCTAGCAGTTATTATTTATTTATTTTGCTCATTTATATCCAGCCGGTTTCCCGAGAATGGGATTCAAGGCAGCTTACAGATTATTAAAGCCAGGAAGGCAGATTAAAGCATAAACAAACAGTCATAATCATATATCAAGGACATCTAAAAACATTGGTAAATATATATAAATAATAAAAAACAAGTGATCTCTCTCTCTCTATACATATATATAAAAGTTATCTGAAAAACCTCAAAACTCATATAGAGTTAAAATCTTTTAAAATTTATTAAAAGGTGGACCAAACAAAAACCTGATTTCTGATTCTGTGTGTGGTTGTGAAAAAAAAAGGAAGAAAATCAGCTTATCTGAAATGTGGTGCCGGAGGAGAGTTCTGCAGATACCCCGAACTGCTAAAAAGACAAAACGAATGGATCCTAAAGCAAACCGAGCCTGAACTCTCCCCAGGAGCAGAGGTGGCTCAACGAGGCTGTCATGCTTTGGATGCATCGTGAGAAGAGAGGATTCCCCAGAAAATTCAGTAATGCTTGGTAAGGTAAAAGGGAGGATCCCATGACACTGGGTAGATTCACTCCGGGAAACGCCGGCGGCAGGCTTGCCAAGTTTGCAAGCCCTGGAGGGGGCGGTGGATGACCAAGGCTCTCAGAGGTCTCGCATTCATATTGTTGCCGTAAGCTGAAGTAGACTCTGTGTCAAATAATGAGTAAAAAAAATCCATGGCACAACATCGAAAGCCCATCACGGTCGATTCCTAAAAGGTGGAATAGGAAAGTTCCCACTCGCCCAAGCACGGAGGGAACCATCTTTAGGGAGGGAGTTCCAGAGTCTGGGCGCAGCCACCGAGGAGTTGCCGTCGTCCTTGTTCCCACCAAGCACGCCAGGGGAAGGAGCGGGACAGAGGAAGGGGCCTCCCCCTCAAGATTTTATTGCTCAAATAGTTTCATCTAGACCTGAGGCATATAAGACTTTATAGGTTGTAAACGGTGCTTTCAATTGTCCCGGGAAACAGACCCACAGCTTGTGGAGCTGCTGCAGTGAGGGAGTTATATTTGAAGGGATGTCACGTCGAGGAGGGAGCCAGCTTGTTTTCCGCTGCTCCAGAGACGAGGACAAGGAGCGGTGGCTTCAAACTGCAGGAAAGAAATTCCAGCTGAAATTTCCAGGAAGAAATTCTTGATGGTCAGAGCTGTCCAGCCGTGGAATCTGCTGCTTCAGTGGAGTGCAGTGGAGTCTCCTTTCTTGGAGGTTTTTAAGCAGAGGCCGGATGCCCGTCTGCCAACAGGAGGGCTTTAATGTGTCTTCCTGCATGGCAGAAGGGGGTTGGACTGGAGGGCCCCGGGGGTCTCTAGGATTCCATGACTCTATGACTCTGAGACCCCAGTTAATGGTCTGGCTGCAGGTCTTTGGGCCAACGGAAGCTTCCAAGCACTGTTCAAAGGCAGCCCCAGGTAGTGTGTGTTACGGTAATCCAGCTGGGATGTAACTAAGATGTGTGTCACCGTGGCCAGATCTGACCTCTCAAAGAATGGGGCAGTTGGCCGCCTGGCGTGGCCTTCTCTCCTCCAGCCGACTGGCGGCTGCTCTCCAGGGCATCTTCAGGGACAAGGAAGGGTCCTTTCTGTCACCTGAGTCCTTAGGGGGGAGATGCTGTCCAGGGTCGAGCCTGGGATGCTCTGGGTGCAAACCACGCACGGGACCAACCCTGAGCAGCTGCCTTTGCAGCTTTGGTTGCTGTGGCAGCTGGGTTCTGCCATCCCCACCTTTGCTGCCGCCGCCGCTGCCACAATAATGGGAGGAGAGACACACACAGCAAGCTAGTGCTTTGTGACTCAACCGTCCCTTGCTCCTGGGAATGTCTTCCCTTCACACGTAACGGGACAGGATCTCTGTCTGTCCTGCCATTCCTCGGCAGCGGCCCCTCAAGGAAGGAAGGCCGAGGGGACGGGACAGAAAGGCGTTCCCATTCCCAGGCTCAGCCCTTGCTGGGCATCGTGAGGCACAGGGGAGGGTCGCATTCCCAAACCGCCTCCTCTAAGCGTGGCTGGTGACGGACACGGATATCCTCTGGCGTGGGAGCTTAGTGGACGGGCCCCACGGAGACACGGGCAACAAGCCACTGAGCGCGTGGTGACCCACACGTTGTCGGCTTGTGACCCAAGTGGCCACAAAAGTATTTCTGAGGATGCAAAACATCCCTCTCTCTCATTCACACTTCCAAGGTATATGTTCCAATTATATATTTTTTATACATTTGAGATAGTTTATACAGTGACAAATACCGTCTATAATGCATTTTGGGGTTTTGTTTTTTAATGTTATACCAAACAGGACTCCAAGGAGAGTAAAATCCATGTAATTAATCGGGAGCGAGTTTCCGCAACTCGGTGCAAGGGGAGGCAGGCCGGAGGTTCAGCCTCTCGAGGGAAAAGGCGGCCAGTCGAATTGCGTCATTCTTAGGGGGTACCTGAGGGCACCTCAACGCAGGGGAGAGTCAGGCGTGTTCGCATGCCGCGGGCGCAACTCTCTGTTTGCCTTCAAACACGCAGCGTATTTTAGCCTGGCACAGCCTGAAACAAGTCGCTGGCACTTTGGAATCAATACAAAGAGTAACGGCGGGGACCTTAAAGGCAAACAAATGTGGTGTGCCAGTCAAGTTTTGTGACCCTTAGGCCGGTACGGAAGGAGGGCCGCGCCTCTTGAGCCCTCCGGAGTCCCTCGTGTTGCGGTGGTGCTGCCTTCGTGCACCTCAAGGCAGGGAGGGGGAGAGAGCGAGCGCCTGTGCGTGGAGTTCATGCGCTCCGCTGCCCCTCGCTCACCTTGCAGCCCACCAGGCAGCAAATATGTTTCTTGAGTGCCCGAAGGGGTGCAAATGAGTTTCGGAGTGTCCAAATATTTCTGCGTGCCCCAAATGGGGGACCAGTCATTCGACGTCGCCGTCAAATGTGACCACCGGCCAAAGGAGGGCTGAGCGGGCAATACAAACACGGCGGCATCCAAATCGGGGAGGCCCCGTGCGGTTTGCGCGCTAAAGACGGGCAGAGAGCTTCCAAGCCAAAATGGGGAGACCTGCAGGGCTTGGTTGTCATAGAATCCTAGAGTTGGAAGAGACCCCCAGGGGCCATCGAGTCCAACTTCCTTCGGCCATGCAGGAACCCACATCCAAGGCCTCCCTTGGACAGATGGCCATCCAGCCTCTGCTTAAAAACCTCCAAAGCAGGAAGAGACTCCACCATGATCCACTGAGGCTGCGGATCCCACTGCCGAACAGTTCTGACCATCAGGAAGTTTTTCTTGAGGTTCAGGTGGAGTCTCCCTTCCTGCAGCTTGAATCCATTGCTCCGTGTCCTCGTCTCTGGAGCATCAAAAACAGACTTGCTCCATTTTCGACATGACATCCCTTCAAATATTCAAACGTGGCCATCTTGTCCCCTCTTAACCTTCTCTTCGGCAGACTAAACATCCCCAGCTCCCTCAGCCGCTCCTCAGAGGGCTTCCCGGCTTCCAGACCCTCCGCCATTTTGGTCGCCTTCCTCTGGACCTGCTCCAGCTTGGCCATCTCCTTCTTGAAATGAGGTGCCCAGAACTGGACACAGGATTATTCCAGGTGGGGTCCGACCAAAGCAGAATAGAGGGAAAGCATAGGAAAACACAGCTCTCATGGGCGCAACAGAAACCGGATGGGACAGAGAGAAACAGTGGCATGCCGTGACTTCTGGATTTCAGAGTGACAGGAGCCGCAGGGACGGGTGTACCTGTTGCTCAGGGTGTCGGGGAGGGCGTTAAGCGGGTCCAGCGAGCCAGCTGGCATGGGGATGATTCAGCCCAAACTGGATGGTCCCCTGCTCAGTGCGCTTTGGTGGAAGAGAGCAACCGTCCCTGCAGGATCTCTCCTCTATCGGCCGGTTGTGATTTTTAGGATAGCCGACCCTTCCGCGTGGGGTGGCTACTACTAATATCACCCCCCCAGCATTGTCCAGCATGTTGCTTTTGGATAAACGGTTGCACGGCCCATGCCGGCTCTCTGCCTCTACCTCCGTGGTATAAATAGAGGTGGCACTCTGCACATGCCTGTGCCACCTCTGCTTCCAAGCTGGGTGGACTAGTGGCCAAAGTTGGTCCAAGGCAACTAAGGTTGCCTCCCTTGAACTGACTGCAGGAACAGAGGCAGAAGATAATTACACAATTAAGTTTGTTAACTACTGGAAGATTGCCAAAAAAATAAATAAATACGGTTTTATTGCACCAACCAAATCAAGGGGCACCTTTAAGGGCAGCAAGTTTGTTTGGCAGAGGCTTTTGTGGATTGCAGCCTGTTCCGTCGGAAAGGAAGAGGGCAGCCACGGGCAGGAATGTGGAAACGCTGATGATGAAATGTACCTTTTGGGTTTCGTTTCCCCCAAATCCAAATATCCGGCAACCGAGGCAATGCTCTGGACAGCTGTCGAAGTGCTACAGGCCACGAAAAATTATTATGCCAAATGAAACCAGCTTGTCTTCAAGGCGCTACAATAAGATTGGGTGGAAAGGGCAATAATAATAATAATAATAATAATAATATAATGGTATTTCTGCATCCTCATCTACAGGCAGGGCATCTGCCATGGCTTCATGGGCAAAAACAGGTCCCTGCTTCCAAGGATCATACAGTCCAAAAGAGCAAGGAGAAGAGGCGTTCAAGCAGGCGGCAGTTCCACAGGCTTGGAGATAAAATTAAGGAGGTGAGGGGAAAAAGTTACATCTTCATGGAGGGCACTTATTAATATTTCTTAGTGACATTCAGTTGCCCCCCCCCCACCCCCAAAGAGCTGAGATTGACTTACAGGGCTCCTTTTTTCTCCCTACCTTACCTTAACAACAACCCTGTGAGGTAGTCAGGCTGAGTACGAGAGAGAGTGCAGGCCATCGGATGCGGGGGACCGGCAATTAAATTCTTCCTCAGTGTGCCCGGAACTGGCACCATATTTGTGCCCGTTGGCTTTAATGGCTTCTTCCCTTCCTAAAAGGAGGGGCGGCAGCCAAGCCTTCGGGGTCCGGCCCCAGCCCTGGGGCACCCCTTTGGGGAGCACGGACCTCGTGCGTCTCATGTGCCTCCGTGGGGATTCGAACCTAGATCTTCCGGCTCCAGTCACTGGTCCCCATTGCCTCTCGCCATCATTCTCCTTGGTTACGAACGTTTAGCACCTTGTCCTGCGTAATTAATTCATTAATAAGTCAGTGCGCCTGGTACTTCCGGTGCGAATACTATTCATGCTGGGTTTCGATTAGAAATATTTAACTGCCTATTTTTAATAAATTAATACCCTCCCCCTACATTTTTATCAATCCATTCCTGTATGAATAATACATAACATACACATACAATTATAGAGAAAGATATTCTCTATAATTAACAAATTAACCCATGCTGCTCGCAACTAATTACGATTTGCAACAGCCTCCACTCGTCTCGTAAATAAATAGCCAATTAACCTGCCTCTGTTATTCTCTGTAATTAATAAGCTAACCCCCTGGAAGTCTTACCAAGATAGGAGTTGCGGCTCACATCATCCCCTATCAGGCTTGGATGGAAATGGACCGGCTCTGCACGGAAGAAAAATTGTATTTTATTTCCAGGACAGTTCCGCAAGGTGTGAAATTTAGCAAAATTTGTTATTTCCACCCCGAGCCCTTAAGCACAGTTTGCTTGCTGTGTGCATAAATCCACACCGCTGCTGGCACAAAGATCTAATGTTAATTAACATTCAGATAAATTTAAATTTAATCTCAAATCCATTTAATGCTCTCTCTCCTTCCCCTTGTTATCAATAATGAATGCCCCCACCTGCCTCTTTGCTATCGAGGTTAATGATTAATTAATCCCTTTCCTGCCAGTTTTTTTAAAAATCTGTTTTAGATCTGTTTTTAAACAATGTATTTTATTTTTTTTATTTTTTCTGGGGAGCAGAGAAGCCGTGAACAAATATAAATTAAGTGTTCATGCCAAGATGCTAAAAAAGAGAGAAGTTTATTGTACGTAAAACAGTGTATGATGAGTGGCCTGAAAAAGATATTTCATATAAAATCGGCTCGGATAAAGATTCGTGAAATAGTATATAATTTGGGGGAAATGCAAAACAAGGAATAATAAAAGGGGAGAGGGTTGAAAAGGTGGTGGTACAAATGGCAAAAGTGATTTGATTTGATTTTTGTTAGTTGGAAATTTTGATATAAAATTATAAGAAAATAATACAATAAAAATAAAACAAATACAAATACAATAATTTTAAAAAATACGCCTTTAAGGGCTAAATCTAATTTTATTCTCAGCTCGAGCTGCTGAAATGGACTCGTTTATTTCAATGGGTCTACTCAGAGGGTGTGCAAAAACATGGATCCAATCCTAAATTAATAAAGACAGCTATGCTAATTGGGCCCCCCAACCCGTAATGAGGGACCTGGGACCCCTTCCCACTCCTCATTAGCTGTTAATATTATTATTAATATGGTAGTTATTCCTCCACCCCCTCCGTTTACGTTAAAAGAAGACTTAATGAGAATTAGCAGCCCCCGTTAATGAATATCTGGAGGAAGTGGGGGGGGGGTTAGGTGCCGCCCCCATTTAGATATTAATTAATTAGATATTAATGACCACTTCCTCAGCAGCTCCTTAATAACGAATTCCTGAGGGAGAGAGCCCCGGGCGCCTCGTGGCCCGTTAATAATTATCCCGCCGGCGCCCGCTCATCCAGGATCGAGGGTGCGTTCCCCTCCTCGGTCCTCCTGGTAACGACCAACGCGTTGTTAACGAGTAACGGGAGGGAGGGGGAGAAACCCTTCGCCGCTAATTAAGGCGTTTGTGAGGGAAGAAAGGTGGCGTCTCTCCTCACCGTTCCTGAGGAACGCGCTGATAACGACCAACGAGTTGTTTAACGAGTAACGGGAGGGGGGCAGAAACCGTCAGCCACCCCTCAGGAAGGCGAGGAGCCCCCCCTCCGGCCTTTAACAGCAATTATGGCCATTACTCGCGGGGCCCCGAGGCGGGGGAACCGGGGCCGGCCGGCCGACCCCTCGGCGGCCCCCTCGCCCCGCGGGGCCAGCTGGGCCGGGGCCTTCCCGTCCGGGCTCCGCGCGCCGCCTTTTCCCCTCAGAGTCGGCCTCTGCCCGGCCGAGGAGGAGGCGGAGGCCGAGTCGGAGCGAGAGGGGGGCGGCCGGGCCTCGCCTCAGCCGCGGCCTCCTTTCCCCGCCCCTCAGCCGCCGAAGACGACGACGACGACGACGCCGCTGCTTGTTTACCGGGGGCGGCGGCGGCGGCGGCGGTGGTCCCGTGAGGCGGCAGGAGCGGAGGCCGCAGCTCTCGACAGCCCCGCTGAGGAGACCCGGGATTGGAAGCAGCGGCGGCGGCGGCTGCGTCGTGGTCGCCGTGGTCGCCGTTTGCCTCCCGCCGTCGAGGCGGCGGGCATGAGAGAGGAGGAGGACGAGGGCCCGCCGAGGAGGAGCGGGAGCGGAGGGTGCCTCAGCGGCTGACGGGGGCAGAGAGAGGCGGGCCCGCTCGGGCCATGGAGGGTCCGGCCGGGCGGCGGTGGGGCCCCTCGCCGGGCCCGCCGCTGGCCCTCCTGCTCGCCCTCCTCGCCCTGCTGCTGGCCGGGATGGGCGCCCGCAGCCGCGCCGAGGGTGAGCCCCGGGCCCGGAGCGGAGGGGAGCGGAGCGGAGGGGAAGGGGGCCGCCGGCGACAGCAGCGGCGGCGGCGGCGGCGGCGGCAGCAACAACGAGGAGGAGGAGGCGTAGTAGTAGGACTGGTCGTAGTGTAACAGTAAGAGGAGTTGTGGGGGGTAGGAGGAAGAGAAGAGGTTCCTAATCGCTGCTTGGAATGGTCAGTAGGCTCATTTCACCCGTTGATGTACATATCTAATGATAGGCATAATAATAATAATGAAGATAATAACGATAATAGGAGTGGGGGGTGGGAGGAAGAGAGAAGCGATTAGGAATCGCTGATTGAAATGGTCCGGTAGGCTAATTTCTTCCACTGGTATACATATCTAATGATAGGCGTAGTAGTAGTAGTAGTAGTAATAATAATAATAATAATAATAGTGATAGGAATTTTGGGGGGTAGGAGGAAGAGAAGCAATTCATAATCACTGACTGAAAGGTCAGCAACACGTTGATATATCTATCTAATAATAGGCATAATAATCCTAATAGGAGTTGTGGGGGGTAGGAGGAAGAGAAACAGTTAATTACTGGTTGAAATGGTCAGCAGTACATTGATAGATCTATCTAATTACAGCCGTAATAATCATAATAGGAGTTGGGGGGATTACAAGGAAGAGAAGCAGCTGAGCATCACTGATTGAAATGGTCAGTAGGCTAATTTAATCCATTGATATACCTATCTAATGATAGGCATAATAATAATAATAATATAATAATAATAATAATAATAATAATAGTAGGAGTTGTAAGAGGTAGGAGGAACAGAAACAATTAGTACTGATTGAAATTGTCAGTGGGCTAATTTAATCCATTGATATACCTATCATTAGATAGGTATATCAATGGATTAAATTAGCCCACTGACAATTTCAATCAGTACTAATTGTTTCTGTTCCTCCTACCTCCTACAACTCCTATTATTATTATTATTATTATTATTATTATTATTATTATTATTATACCTATCATTAGATAGGTATAATAATAATAATAATAATAATAATAATAATAATAATAATAGGAGTTGTAGGAGGTAGGAGGAACAGAAACAGTTAATACTGATTGAAATTGTCAGAGGGCTAATTTAATCCGTTGGTGTATCTGTCCAATGATAGGTATATTAATAATAGGAGTTGTAGGTAGGAGGAAGAAAAGCAATTATATTCATTTTTTTGGGGGGGGATACAGAAAAGTTTATTATGGAGGTACCCCACTTTGTTATCTGGTGAAGGAAATCTCAGGATTCCTTGCATTGCAGAGAATATACAGTAGCTGCACACCACCACAATTCATTAGAAGCAATTATATTCATAATAATCGCTGCTTGAAATGGTCAATAGGCTAATTCAGTAAATTGATCTAGCTATCTAATAATAACATCAACGAATATTGATGCTAGAGAGGACCCCAGCCCTCTTTCCTGGGTCTTGGGGTTGGCTAGTATTATTATTATCTTTATTTAATATCCCACTTTTTTTCCTCAGAAGGAAAGGACTCAAAGCGGCTTACAGTCCTTTTTTTAAAAGAAGACAACGTCGTTAAAACTGGGCCACACAAAAGTTGAAAACTGGCAGGCAAAAACTTTTCTTTTTAAACAGGCTTTTATGTAAGCTTGGGAGCTTCATTTATCAGTTTGTTTTAAACTGAATATTATTTTAGGTTTTTTTAAAAGATTTTATATATTTTTAATGTTTTTAACTGTTTTTATATTTTAATTTATTGTTGGAAGCCACCTTGTGTCCCATTCTAGGGGAAAGGCAGCATGCTAATATAACGAATAAGTAAAACCCAAATTAAACAGTAATAAAGTTAAAATACATGTTAAAAACAGCTAATGAATCATAATTAAAAATAACCAGCATCTGCTACTACAGTAATACTAGGAATAATGGAGAAGTTTTATATCCCCCCCCCCATTGCAAGCCAGCTGAGTAGTGAAAGCACTAATAAGGCAATTGGTAATTATGGCCAGGTTTTGAGATTTCTCTCCCAAGGAGGTGGGAGCAAGAGCAGGATGCTGGCTTGCCGTTGTTGTTGTTGGCTTTGCTGATAATGGGGAATGTGGGAAAGGATGTCGTGTTGAAGACGGAGCAAGCTTGTTTTCTGCTGCTCCGGAGACTAGGACATGGAGCAATACATTCAAACCGCAGGAAAGGGATTTCACCTAAGCACCGGGAAGAAGTTCCTGACGGTAAGAGCCATTCGACAGTGGAATATGCTGCATGGGAATGTGATGTAGTGTCCTTCTTTCGAGGTTTTTAAAAAGAGGCTGAGTAACCATTTGCTGGGGATGCTTTGAGTGTGTGTTCCAGCATGGCAGGGAGTTGGATTCAATGATATTTGTGGTCTCTTCCAACTCTAGGATACTATGATTTGGGAGGGATTGTTATGAATAGATTGGAAGGAGTAGAGGAGGGGGTTTGAGTGTCTCTTCTGGGTATGGGGGAGGCCAGCACGTTGGTACTGGAAATGTCTTTGGTGGCACGGGGCATCCCTTATCTGAAAAACCGAAATGCTCCAAAACCCGAAGCTTTTGAAAAATGGAACCCAGTCTTCTTCCTGTAGGGAATTACGGGCCTCCCGGAATAAACGGGAAATAAATGCCTTGCTCTTCCGTAGACAGTTTACGGCCGGCCAGTGGGCCGGCCGGCTGAGAGGCTCTTGTGCCGTTCAGGGTGCAACAAGCTGGCACGGCTGGGGGCAGAACGTGAGCCGGCACACGCCTCGGAGGGCTGCTTCCCTGGCTGAGGTGGGCCCGCAGGGCAGGGCACAGCTCCTCCGGGTTCGAGGGAGAAGGGCGATAGCAGCGTAAAAAGCAGGAGCGGGGAAGAAAAGAAAGAAATTTGGCAGCACTTTTAAGACTCGCTGGTTTTTATCTTGGCGTGGCATTTCGTGGGTATAAGCGGTCGTACTTTACGGGGCCCCAAAGATGTTACGTGGAGTTGTTACTTGAAAAAGAGGGGCGAAATCATACTTGAAACGTGGTGCTCTTGTGTGCTTTCTGTGCCGTGCGTGTTCCAGGAAGCAGTTCACGTGGAGCTCTGGGCAAATCTCTTATGAGCATAAATTTATTTTTCTTGTCATTGTTGGAAGCAATCTCGTTTGATAGCATTTACGTTGTGGTGTTGTGACTGAGAGCAAGTGTGGTTTATTGGTTATAAATGTTGGACTATGACTCTGGAGGTGAGAATTCGAATCCCTGCTCAGCCGTGGCAGACGGTGGGCAAGTCACACACTCTCAGCCTCAGAGGAAGGCAAAGGCAAACCTTCCTCTGAACAAACGTTGCCAAGAAGAACCAAGGATAGGGTCCCTTTAAGGTTGCCGTAAGTTGGCGTGTAGAAGCAGCAACAAAAATTGTGGCTGAGCTCTTTTGTACTCGAAAGCAGAAGAGATGTACAGGTGCAGATATTAGCGTCGCGGTTGTGCATGTGTGTGTTGTGGAGGGAGTCTCTTTTTCTTATGCTTTTCTATTAGGCTTATCTGATGGTGCTCCTGGACCCCATACTTGAAGAAAGTTCCGAGCAGGTCAGAGTTGTTGGCTTAATAAAGATGTTAAAGCGTTTGCTAACCTTACAGATTCCTGGTATTCTGATTGTGTCGGAACTTGCCAGGGCCTGGGCGGCTGACCACGGGGACCTCCAGCCAAGGATTCGGAAGGACGGGCAGGGCACGCGGGTACAGTTTGGTCAAAAGAGCCCCCTGGATGATAGTCCCGTTGATTTCAGGGAGGATTGTTTTTTTCAAGCTCATACAAAGTTTCCGTCACCAAAATAACGAACCAAAAAGGGTTTGAGTGGATTTTGGGCTATGTGTGAAAGTGCGAATGTTGCTCTACAGGAGCCTTTGTGAATTTCATTATTTGTGAGGTGCGTGCACCTGCTCCCTCCCATTTCCCTCCTCCTGTTCCCTTCCATTTTGCCAGGTGCGGAGAAGAAAGACAAGCACACCCGAGCAAAAGGCAAGGGAATGGGGTGGCATGCAC
The DNA here is from genome assembly GCA_030412105.1 of Cyclura pinguis. Classification (NCBI taxonomy): domain Eukaryota; kingdom Metazoa; phylum Chordata; class Lepidosauria; order Squamata; family Iguanidae; genus Cyclura; species Cyclura pinguis. Next base: position 8,513,955 of record CM059614.1, on the reverse strand, counting down.
GTGCCTTCTCTCCTCTGGAACTCCGCCTTCCTTCCCCAAGCGTTTTGCCGCGGTGCAGAGGCAAAAGGCAAGGGAATGGGGCAGGAGGAGCCCTGAAATGTTCTGAACCTTTGCGAAAGTGGAGGGGTCACCATAATTCATATTTCTGAGTGTTGTGGAGCCCATGTGTCCCTCCTATTGCTAACGTTGCCTGAACCCCGTGGGGTATTCCTGCAGCTTCTGTTCATGATCCAATTCCACTTTCTACTGGACCCCCAATGCTTGCTTGGTACCCTAAAAACTCATCCTGGAGGCTCACGAGACTTCACAAAGCGGGTTTCTTCCCCCAGCGTGGCGCACTGTGGGGTGAGGATGAACTCTTGTCTCTTCTAAGTTGCGTCCCCAAGTGCAAGTTTTCAACGAGACGGTTGGGGTGTTCCGTTTCAGCACAAAATGAAAAACGTGGGATGGGAGGGAAGGAATCCCACAGCCCTTCTGAGGCTCAGCTGGTTTATTTCAGCAGGAGTTTCGTGGGTCTCAGTCCCCTCCTTCAGAGGCACAAGACTGCAAAGCACAGGTTTGGCTCTTGCCCACAGTTTATTCAATAGCGTTTCTGCTTCGTATTTCGTTTCTAGGCATCTTGGTGGTTTCCCCTCCAAGCAGCAGTTGCTACGGTCAGTAGGGACGGTCAGTGTAATGCCGATGGCTTGCCGGAGAAGTGGACGAGGGGAAAGTTAAGGGGGCTGATGCTCAGTGTACCTTCCTGTGGGGGGCAGGAGGGGTTGTTGCCTGCTTTTTTTAGCTCCTGAGGCAGTCTAGAACAAGAGCAAAGGAGCGAAATATAGATAATATATGTGTATAACTAAAACCGAACCTAAACTGAATTAAGACTAAAGTGTAATAGCAAAACCTGTTATTGTAAACACATCCTAACTGCGCTAACTGATTAGAGCATGAGAGAACAAGTCACACCCTCAGCCTCAGGACGGCCGTGGCGGCAGACCTCTGAATAGTAAATCTGAACAGGAAGGTCCCAAGGGAGGCTTTGTCTTGCTGCAGGAACTCGAAGGCAAATGGGCATGGTTGTTGTGGGAGGGGGTCTCTGTGAAGCTCTTAGCCCCTTTTGCGGAGGCAAGTGAGCAGCAGAGGGGTCCCGATCCCCCTTGACTCCAACCTGGTGGGCAGCGGGGGGGTCATTCTTGTGGTCCCAGTGAGCTCTGGAAGCGCCTCTGGTCCCTCCAAACCTCTACCCTTAGCTTGAGGGCATTTCCAGGACCACAAGGATGACCCCCCTCCCCAGCCCACCAGCCGGAGAGAGGAGGAAGCGGGAGATACACACATGTGCTCCCCCATTTGCAGGTTGGAGGGAACGCCTACATGCTGAGAGCACTCCATGGCCCTTTATTTATGGGGTGGGCCAAGTGTGCCCTCTCCCCCCCCCCCGTGCTTCTGTGGTCCTCAGCACTTTCAGAGTCCCCGGACTGAGCTTTTTCTGGCCCAAGAAAGAGACCCTCCAAGGCTTCCTTGTACTGCTTGATTTGCAAAAATACCCATTTTGAAGAGCGAGAAATGGACTTCTGGCCGTGTTGGTGGTGGTGGGTCTCTGCAGCACCGGAAGGTCCTGGGTCCTGGAAGTGGGCCCTGGACCTGCTGCCATTGCCCACTCCTCCTATTGCGTCCGTGGAGGCCTGGTGACTTGGGGGGAGGGTCCCTCCTTCCTTCCCTCCTTGCTCTTTATTCCTCTTCCTTTCTCCCTAAGTCCTTTCTTACTTTTTTGTTTATTCATTTTTTTACACAAAATAACATAAACTCTTAACATTTTTAACCTAGACATAAACTGAAATTAAAACACTATAAACTAAATAAAGAAAAACAGTTAGTTTTTTAGTGGGTTAAACACTAACTTTCTTACTAAGTAAACAGTAACATACTAGAAGACAAGAGGACTCTGACAACCCCCAGACTGTAATGAGAAAGATAAAATGGGAGGGGGGGACAAAAAAAATTATTATTCTAGCTTTGCAGCTTCACCTAAACAAACTGCTAATAGCCGTATCCACACGATTGCCTTGTTTGATTATTCAAGAAGTCCATAAATGGCTTCCCGTCTTTCACAACTTTTTCAGCTGGTTTATCCCTTTAAACCCACCTTGATTTGACTTTCTGTCCCTCCTTGCCGTGTTTCCCAACGGAATTGTCTTTTAGCAAGGGTCACTTTGCTGATAGCATTTTAACAAAAACGCCATTGGGATTTTGGTTTGGCCATTGGGGCCGTTTGGGCTGCTGTGCTGATAATTGAGTTCCAGGGGCAAAATCGGCGTTTGGTAAGTGGATTGGCTAATTATTAGCTGCTGAGGAAATGAAAAAGAAAAAAAACCCCAGCAAAGTGACTCCTGTTTTAGGAGATGCCTCCATTTGGCATAGATGTTGTACTTGCTGCCTTTGAGTCCAGTGCCTGATTTTGGATATCCAGAACATCGAGATGGAGAGGGAGAAATTGAGGTGCTTTTGTCTGTCGTGCTCCTTTTTTTGAGGGGGACTGGGTGGCTTTTCTGGAGGCATCTCCAGTTCCACCCTGTGACAGTGCAGGTTAGCTGATGGGGATCTCTTTCTCTTTTAACTTCTGTTATTTATGAGCCTTATATGTGGGCTGTTTGCAGGGTTTAGGAAGATGTTTTGTGTTTGGGGGAGGAATTAAGAAATGGAAGTCCTGTGGGGTGTTATTCTCCCACCACCCCAATTCTCACAGCAGGATCTGGCGGCTGAGTAACAAGGACATGTTTCCATACCAGTGAAGTCCAGAAAACCCTGTGCCACATTTGCCTTAGGGTTGCTGTAAGTCAGAAACAGCTTGAAGGGCCACGACAACGCCAACAACAACAAAGTGCATTGTATTGAACTGGAAACAAGCGGCGCCCATTCAAAGCAGTCCTTGTTCCGTAAACTCTGGGAAGCCACCTGCAAAGGTCCGGCTTTCATTGGGCAGGGAATACAAATAACACATGGCTTGTGTTTAGGACAGGCACATTTCTGCCCAGGAAATTGGAACTGCAGTATGAACAATATTTCAGAGAATTGGAGGCGGGGTGTTGTGTAGAGAGGCAGGGTTAAGGGAAAGCCTGTTTTTACATTAATCATGTACCTGTACCAGGGGAACAGACAAATACAACAAAGTTTGGACTGTGGCACTTCTCCTCAACGTATGGAACAATCTTCTTGGCTTTCCTTCCCTCTGTCTCTGTGTCTCTGACACGTACACACATGTGCATGTGTGCGGGCGCACATGCACACTTCCAGGGCAGTAGTACCCATCTCTAGCCTGAAAAAGGGGGAGGACATGAATTTTTTTGAACAGTCCTTTTTTGAAATGATCACCCTTTCAAAATGCCTATTGAAAAGTAGAATGCTGCTCAATTTTTTTTAAACCCATGCTTGGACTTTTGGTCAATTTCTTGAGGCAAGAGCAGCTCCTTAGGGAAGCACCTCTCTCTTCCCCCCTAAAATCCTGTTCTTTTGCCTTGCTAGATTGCTAGGGGGGATCCCATTCCTTCTCTCTCTGGCTTTGTATCTTTATTTTTTTGTTGATTATTTATTGGCTTTAAAACAAGCAAGCTGACAGTCAATTACAGTTGCAATCAAAGGAACTGAAAAGAAAGATAAACAAAAAAAACCTCCCTAAAACTAGATCACAGTACTAACACACTAAACTAAAACACTGAACGCTAACTAAGATGCTAAATACTAACCTTCTAAAACACAAAAGGGTAAACAATCCTACTGGAATTCCTAGTGTCCACAGTCACAATTTATTGCGTTGTTAGATTTCTTATTGCTCAAAAGTCCATTAACGGTTTCTGGTCTTTCAGACAATCTTCATTTGGCTTCTCCTGCAAAACCCACATTAGTTTGGCCAGTTAGGATAACTCGGCCAGCTCGGCTTTGCAGCCTTTGAGAAGGACGGCGGCAGCCCTTTGGCTCCGGAGGAGGACGGCCTTGCCACCCTGTTGTGGCGCTCTGTGCCCCGGAGGTGACTAATCCTGGAAATATGCCCACTTCAACCTCGTCTCCTGGCAGCCTGCATTTGGTGCCAAGCGGTAACAGCTGATGAAGTCCATATGTTCTGGGGCACAGGGTGATCTCCGTGAGTGCCACCTCTTTCCCCCACGTTTTGCTCCTGATGTTGTGCGCACAATCCCTCCTTCAGTGTGGGGTTTAAGGTGTGTAACAGGCAGCTGCTGCCATTTGAGTACCCAGAGAGAGAGAGGCGGGCAGGCGGATGGGCTCCCTTTTGCACCCAGCGAGGGCTGATGTGACTTAAGAAGGGCTTGGGATTAAAATAAACGCCACTGTCTAAATGAATCCAAACTTTAGCTATCGTCCTCTTGACAGGCAAGCTAACTATTATGTGTTGTGACGTGCTCATTCTTCATCTTCTGGCCCTGGGTGTAGTTTCTCTTTTCCAGCTCCCTCGTTTTGTTTGTTTTTGTTCTGTATAGGGGGAAAAAAATGAGGCAATTAATCTGAGAAATCCATTTGGCAATGGCTGTCTCAGTCTCAAGCCATTTCTAAAGTGTGTTCCTTGAAAGCATCTGTGAGTTTTGACTCAGAAAAATTTTACAACTGTGTGGGTGAAAATGAAAACGTGGGTTCTTGCGTGCGAAGGGCGATTGCTTTAGGACAGCAAATGTGTTGAGTCTAGGGAAGGAAGAGCAGAGCTGAAGATCTGCGGTTGCTTTTCAGCTTCGTATTTCGTAATAACGAGACCACGGAGATACCACAGCCTTAGAACATGGGGATAGGTCAAGGGGGTTTTTCACAAACGATGTGATTCCCTTTCCCCCAATCTAGGTAGCATGTCACCTAACAGTAGGTATGCACTGGAATTAAATTTTACATTGAGAGTTGAGGTGTTTTGCTTTGGGAAAGCTGAGATTGTTTCTGCGTTTTCCAGAATGGTGTGCGTCCTTCTGTCTTTTACTGCTTCCCCACAAACACTTTGAAATGGGTCCCAACCCACCCACCCCCACAACCTATATTTCTAAACTGCTGGCTGCATCAGATTCTAAAATGGCTTCTCTTGAATGTGGCATCTGGAACACGAAGGGGTATAATTGTACCCTCCGTGCCTACATATCTGTAGCTGGCTATATATAAAATAGGGAGTCAGAGTGGCCCCATGCCAGGGGTTTATGGACAGCATTTTTTATGCAAAGTGTGGGATGGCACTTTGGGGCCTGAGCTGTGCCAAAAAACAAAAACAAAAACCTGGCTCTCATCTTCTCTGTCTCCCTCCCCCTGCTCCCCCCAGGACTTTACCTCAAATTTCCCATAACCTCTTTTAATACGGAGTGGAAGCAACCTTAGAAATGTTTTGGGGCCTAGTTAAGCAAAGTGGAAGGAAGTGCCCGGCAGGGTCTTGGCTGGCAATGAGGTTGGGGGCCTGTCTCACGAGGCTGCTGGGGGTGGGTCTGCCCCTCGCCGGCCCGTGTTTCCGTGTCCCCCCCCCCCCAAGCACATAGCACTGCCTTCCTTTTGGGAACCGGCTGAACGTACACAGCCACGTGCCCCTTCAGAGTCATTAACAATAGTATAAAAACAAGGCTGTAAACAGAGCACTCAGGCTCAGTTCAATAAAACTTTTCCATGCATTTAAAAGTCTCTTTGGAGAACCCTTGTTTAAGAAAAGGTGGTGTGCAGAGGAAGCTTGACGGATTCAGGCTTGAAATCAAGCTGATGTTTTGCTTCCAAGTAACATTCGGGTTCCGATTGTTCAGGCAGTCAGCTGTGTGAATTGGCTTTGGTGGGGGAAAGAATTGTTAAAACCGTCAGGCAACTGTTTTCCAGCCGTTCTCAGCGTTGCAGGGGCGGTGTGTTTTGGTTTGGAGTGGTGGGGTACGCACGGGGAGAGAAGCTAAAGTGGGCCTCACTGGCAGACTGTCATTTTCACCTTTGCCCAGTGCCTTGCCTTTTACGGAAGGCTTTGGGCTTATGGCTGGCTGGTGAGCCCAGGCGTGAGGGTCTTGGGGCTACGGTGTTTTCAAAAAAGCAACCCCTGCGGACAGGCATTGCCGTTGGCTGTGTGTCCTGTCTCCTTTGGTGGCCCGCGGCCTTCTCTTTTGTTCTCTGGGCCTTCCCCGTGCGCAGAGATCCAGCAAAGGCCCGCATGAGTCATGAAGATTTGTTATCCGGCTTGTTTACTATAAACACACTCTGACGTTCCAGAATTGCCCCAGCAAAGCGAGCGCTTTGACTTCGCTCTTTGATACCTCAAGGGTATGCTCCCAAGTGAGCTTATATAAGAAGCTTTGCTCCCTCCCTTTGAGACTTCTCCAGGGAAACAGAGGTCGGAGCACTGCTTCCGACTCGGAGTTGCCTCAAGTGCAGGGAAGGGGTCTTGCTTTTTGTGGGCGTGAAGAGCAGGGCCCTGTCTGCCACCGCTGACTTGGGGCTGCCTGTGGGGTTGCCGCACCTGGCGCTTGCAGTCCGCATTTGCTCTGCGGGTCAGACTGGCCAAAGAGGTGGCCAAAGGAGCCTCCCTTTGCCTGTTTCCCAGATTTGGAGCTGCAGGGTCATCCAGAGCTTTGTAAGGCTGCAGAGCCATTACTGTGGGGGTTTGACTTCGGTTCTGCTGCTGTTCCTTTACTTTATCTCCCAAGGCTGGGACTTCTTGGGCTGAGGGCTGGACATTGTCCACCTTGCAGGATGGAGAAGGGGCTGGGCTTGGGCCCTTCCCTTTCTGTGGCTCAGCGTCGGCTCTTGAGTAGGCGCAGAAGATGGGATGCTTGGCTTCCTGGGGGCCTTGACTTTCCTCCCTCTCTTTCTTTCGCCGTCTAAGAGTCAAAAACCAATCCAGTTGCGAACTCCTGCTCTTGAAAAAGTGGGATATGGGGGTACTCTCCGCACTGCCTCTCCACACGCTTACTTGCTGGTCTGTGGATTGTTGTGTTTTTGGTTGAGAGTAGCAATGTTTTGGGGAGGGTAGGAGCGTGACAAAAGGACACAGCATTGCCAACTGGGATTTAGCAATTATTCTCATTTCCCTCTTCTATTTTTGAGTCTAAAAATACTAAAGAGATCTCACATGCCACAGGCAGTGAAGACAGCCCTAGGAAGTCTCTTCCATTTCGATGATTGCCTTTGAGCAGGAAGCAGGGGGCTTCTGGGGGACATAACCCCCCTCATGAAGGCTTCAGAGGTGCCGGAATGGGTGGTCAGTGGTCTCAAACGTTGTCCAGCCCAGGACACGCCCTTCCCCTTTGGCTAGGCTAAACAGCATGAGACCCATTTTACGTTGTAACCACAGGCGTCCATAAGACTACCTTGCCCTCGGTTGAACCATCGATTGGTCCACCGCAGTAGTACCTCTTTTGCTGGCAGGAGTTTTCCGAAAGAGCTCCTGTTTTCCCCATCAGTTGCTACTCATCCCTCTATGTGGAGATGCTAGATACTGAACCTTGCACCATTTGCGAGCCGTGTTTGCCTTCCAGGCCATCCACAGTCTACCTGCAGGCTTCTCTTTTGGGTGCTCTGAAGATAAGCAAGTGAATGACGCTCCTGGTATTTTCAAAGCTGCGCAGAAGGGATTTCAGATTTCAGTCACTGGGGAGGAAAGCGGCACCAATTGAAGTTTCCTCATGAGGCTGCCGAAACCAGTGGTTTATAACCTCAGGTCCCCCAAGATGCCGTTGGACTTCTACTCCCAGAAGTCCCCGCCAGTATGGCTGATGGCACAGGATTCTGGCTATTGTAGTTCACCAGAGCCTGAGGACATAGAAGTGGGAACCACTGATCTTGGTGGTCTCGGTCCTCCAGTTGAAAGACCAGCCAAGAACAGTCTTTTCTTGTGAGGGTTTCTTGGTCCACACCATACTACCTGGAAATCCAAAAGTCTTTTCTTTTATACTCCCTCCCTGGTCCAGAATCCAGCTTGGTTTTCTGGCCTTCCTTGCCTGGTACCTTTTAAGAAAAGCCAAGGAGAGACGTACTTACTAACCTTGAAAGCTGTAGCAGAACTGTCTTGACAAACAAATCCTTAAGGGAAATAGAACATTTGAGATAATCTTCTCTTATCTTAGCCAATCATTCTGCCAGCAGAGCCTAGGCCAACCAAGGTCCTTCGCCAGCAACTGTTTCTGTGACTGGCAGCCTGGCTGTTTCGGGAGTCCCCGTTCTTGACCTTCTTTCTTCTTCTGTAGCAAAGGAGGCGAAAGGGGACGGCTAAGCTGACAGTAGTGAAATCACACGCACCCTTTGCACCAACTGCTTTGCACATGGACTGAAGTTCCTTCTTGGTTTTCCTCTTACATGGTTGGTCAAATTGGGGGAAGCCTTAGTCCCTTTCCCCTGCCCCAAATTGCACCGTGGAGCGTTGTGGAGTTTCCTCCTTCTTTGAAGGTTTTTAAACAGAGGCTGGATGGCCATCTGTATCCCTGCATGGCAGGATGGGATTGGACTGGATCGCCCTCGAGGTCTCTTCCAACCCTAGGATTCCAATCCCTTTGTGTTTGCAGTGGTGGTGAAAAACTCCTCCTTTCCCTTGTTTATTTAATTTTTCACTATCCTGTACCTCTTCACTGCAAATGGACTCCCTCCGCCTTAGCTGGCCGTTGGTAGATGTGAGAACCAGTTGTGGGACACCCCACAGCTAAGGCTGGGACGGAGCGGGTGTGTTGCACGAGTAGTCCTGGAGCTATCTGAGTGAAACTGGCTCGTGAATTTTTTTCACTACGTATTTTGAGGAGGGGCGTCTCGGCCTACATTTGCATTAAAATATGCAAGACGTGTTCAGTGTTTTCAAAGGAGAATTAGGCAAGTTTGTTGTGTACATGTTTGTTAAAGATGGTTGGTTATAGTCAGGGCAGTTCTGTCACTGAATGCCCAGGTTGAGAGGTGGCGGGTGGGACAGAGATTGAAGGGTGCGTTCTTGCCCCCACAATCTGCCTCAGATGGACCAGGTTAGACACAGTGGGCAACAAAACAGCGGGGAAGATTGTTCCCTCTTAGTGTCATCTGTTTGAAATCAATCTATTTTTTTAACACAAAATTTTTTCACCAATTATGTGGGTTTTTTTTTAAAAAAAACACCTTACTGGGGACAAAATTTGCAGGTTTTGGCTTCACTTTTTGCAACAACTGCACTAGCGACAACAGCAGGTTTAAGTGGATTCACGGAATTGCCCTGAGCCCTTTCTTCCTGTTGCCTTTAATGGTGCAAGATGCATGGAGCGTTGCTCTAGAACTGGGGGAAAGATTCCGCGGATGATTTACAAGACAGCTTGGTGGTGATGCAAAAAGGAATGCTCTTGAGCAACCATATTGTTCCAGATTTCACAGTAGCGCTGCCAGGATAACATTTTATTTGTAATTAATGGGTGGTAAATGGGTACTGCCGGAGTAGCTTTCGGGTATTCCGACTGGCTTGCGGTCTCTCTCTGAAGCTAGCCTCACCGTTCTTCTTGGAGGAGGGATGGGGGCTAAACGTTTGGCTGGCTCTCCCACAGTGGAGTGAAGTCTAAATCTGACCCAGGTTGCACACTCAGCCTAGCGGAGCTGCAGTTTCTAAATGTTTTGCAGCAAGGAAGGTTTAGACAAGGCAGGTTAAATATCTTTTTGAATGTTTTGTTTTCATGCTTGAATTTTGTGGGTATTTTTTTTCCCTCTGCCAGCAAAAGGGCGCACAGCAGGGTGGTCTAGTTGGGCACCTCGGGCCTGTCTGGACCCAAATGGTGACATTTTATCATGGAGAAGCATGCGTGACCTTTGTGCAAATTGGGAAGCTTGGCCTGCATTGCCTCTGGTTTGGCTTTCCACTGCTTCTTTCCCTCTAAGGCACATGGGGAGGGGGACATGGAGAAGTGCAGCCCACTCCCCTGTGCATTTACACAGGAGGACGTTCATCATAGTTGGTTTGAGCATTGGACTACAACTCTGGAAGCCAGGGTTCGAATTCCTGCTCCGCCCTGGAAACCCACCAGGGGGCTGTGGGCAGGTCGCACTCTCTCGTCCTCAGAGGAAGGCCGTGGTAGCAAATTCTCTCTGAATAAATCTTGCCAAAAGGACCGTGATAGGTTTGCCTTAAAGTCCCCATAGCTCTGAAATGACTTGAAGGCATACAGCAATAGCATTCTGTTGTGTTGAGCTGATGGATTCCCAAGTCAGCAGGCGCTGGATCTGAGTGCTCCAATTCCTACATCTGCTTGGCCCCTTCTGGGTAAAACATGCGTGCCAGAAGGAGGTTCAGAAGCACTGGAAATGTGTTTTGAGCTCTCTGTCAAGGATAGCAGTTAATAAACGATAGCAGTTAATAGGTAGGTGCTCAGCAATGGCACTGGGATGGCTGTTCCACTTGTTTGTATTTCTAGTTTGCAATATATTTCCAACTTGCAGATCTCAGGGCAGGGTACCATCAATAAAGTCATGTTACAGCAAATTTAAAACAATTTAAACAGTGGAAGCAACTTAGGCAGTTTAAGACAGTTTTATCTCAAGCAGCATAAAACCCACAGGGTGATGGATCAGAACTAAGACATGATCTCAGTAGGCCACAAATGCTTAAAACCTGACACTAAAATCCCGGCACTGGAGGTGCCAATTGGGCCTCCAAAGGTAGGGCGTTCCCCCAACTGGATACTGCGGCCCAAAAAGCTTTCTTGCTTTTCCTGCTTGCCTTTAGAGAAGGGAGCCGAGGGAAAGCTATCCCTTGAAGTCAGAGGACGGTTGGGGTGACAGTGGTAGCACTGGTTGTCTGCAGTCACGGCTGACACTGTGCCTGGGCCTCTCAGGCAGCGGGCTGGCTATGGGGCATTTGTTCCCCAGGAGGAATAGAAAACTTCCATGGTTAAATAAGGATCTGTCCCCTGTGACTTAAAACCATTAGACGTGGTCCTGCCCTCTGGGGCAGCAGAGAATAAGCCTCCCGTCTCCTCTCCGTGGCTTAGGAAGCATAGAAGCAGTCAGAGGTGAGCTTTCAACCCCAGCAATGGCTCTGCAGAGCAGCCTTTGGTTTGCTGCTAGGCCGGAGACACACAGGAAGGAAAGTGAATTCCATTGTGTTTGATAGTATTTCAGGCCCCATTTTGATCCCCTATTTGGATGCTCTGGGTGCTGAATACAGGTGAGGAAACAGTGGCCGAGGAGATGAACTGTGGACCACTGCTTCCCTTCCTGAAAGTATTGATTACTTCACCATTGCCTGCCTGGAGTCCGATGTGAGCTGTGCTGCTCGTGTGGACGCCTGTCACGTGGCCTCTTCGCTGCTTCAGGTTTCGTACACTACAAAACTCTGTGGTCTTGCTTTGCTGAATGAGTGCAGCTTCAAGCAGCACCACAGAATTATAGTTTGAACAGTAAAGTTACCTCAACTGTTGGGAACACACAAACACCTGAGAGGAATTGCCATCATGCGTAATTTGCTAATGGGTGGGCCCCAAGCGTTTGTGCTCTTTCAGTTTTGGGCGTATTGCTGCTGCGTGTTTACTGTGGGGCTTGCACATGATAGATACACCAAATTGCCCTAAGCATGAGTCGTATGCATAAATAACTCCGTTCTCCTGCTGTCTGGTTGGAAATATACTTCAGGAGGAAAAAGCTCGAGAGGCACCTCTTGAGAGTTGGAGAGCTGGGGTGCTAAACTGAATCTCCGGCTGAAAGTGGCTTTATCAGATAGAGATTATCGTGCCGAAACCAGATCGCAGGCACGCTGTGCAGGAGAGCTGTCACAGAGCATGCCTCGTGCCACAGGCTAGAGGGGGTGCTTAGAGGAGGAACACACCGTTGCTCAGCAAGCACCAAAAAGTTCATTTATTCCATAACTTGATTCCTCAAAGCTTGTCTGCCCTCATGGTATTTGAGTCGGTCTTGATAAAGGTATTGCCCGGTGGTCAATTTTGGACCTTCACCCCAACCCCTCAGAGAAAAGTATGGCTGTTGTGGGTCAAAGGGGTCTTGTAGTTCTGTTGTGACTAAGACCACTTCCACACAAGACCGTTATAGCGCTACGATTCCACTTTCAAAATCCTATGGAATGCTGGGGTTTGGAGTTTAGGCAGGGGCCGACCGGCTTCTCCCTAAACTGCAAACTCCAGGATTCCGTAGGATGTTGAAAGTGGAATCATGGGGCTATAACAGTCTCGTGCGGAAATGGTCTAACTGAGAGAAAGAGGTTGGTAGCATAGACGAGTTCTATTTTTGTATTGCGTTGTACTTTGCAGCATAATGTATAGGTGTTGTAGTGGTCATGGTCTTTTTTAAAGGAACGGTAGGAGTTCCTGCACCATTTCTCTGAGATGGAAATGGTTGAGTTGGGAAAAACCAATTAACACCCCTCTCCACAAGCACACATTTATACTTCCATTCTGCAGGAACCAAGAAGCTCAAAGTAATTGGCTTGTTTTTGCATTCCATGGATTTGTCCTTTGGACTTGCCCTCTGAAAGAGCGCCCAAAGCCGGAACCTTTTCCCTTTTGTATTTATTTCAGCATTATGAGACAGTAACACAGAGAATGAAGAGATAAGGATCAGATTAATAAACTCATTACTTTATAAATTCCTCCCAGGACATTAAAAACATACACACCCATAGCTCTGACAGAACAGACCCAAGGTGAAGCAAGTTCTAGTACTTTTGTGCCACTCAGGAATGGAACCAGTGAAGTATGTCAATGTAAGTTTTTTTTTAAAGCATAAATCAAAATAAGATTTACAGATTAAAAAACAAATGATTCTAGTGGGGTCTGTGCATCATGCACCTTGCGGAGGTTCAGCCAGCAAAATGTGGAGGGTTTTGCCTGGACTGGTCGTGGCCCGTATGCCTCAGCCTTCTTTGAAGCACAGACCACCTTTCACATCCTGAATCTCCATCCAGTAGTTGCCGGATGGATGGATGGATGGATGGATGGATGGATGGATGGATGGATGGATGGATGGAGGGCCTTTGGGGGCAGGCGTTTGGGATGTTCAGGGGAAGGCTGAAACATGGGGAGAAGATTGTAGCCCTCTCCATGGGTGCTGAATTCCATGCCAGGCAAAAGAGAAGCCCAGAAGCATTGAGGGGCAGGGTGGGCTTCACACTTTACATGGCTGCAGTTCCACTGTAAATACTGTGGTTCCATCATCCTGTGGGATCCTGGAATTGGCAGTTTAGGAAGGGAGATTTAGAATTCTCAGCCAGGAATCACTTCTGTCTCTCACAAAACTACAAACCCCCGGGTCCCATAGGTCAAAGACTTTGCAGATAGGGTGGAACCTTAGAGCTGTAGCTGTGTTGTTTGAAAGGGTTTGCTTTATGGCCACCTCGGAGGTTTTCTGCTACTGCCTCTTCAGTGGAAGGTAGGCAGTCTTTGCAGAGCTGTGCTCGGTGGCCTTCATTCCGTTGTGGAAAGCAGTTCGTTGGGTCCGGGTGTCAAAAGACTTCCTTCAGCATTAGCATCACCGGCTCCGTTTTTTGCTAGCATGCAGACTGGGGTGAATATTTGTTTTTGCTGTTGACAGTTATCACTGTAGCCCATCTAATGGTAAACATTCCTAACAGTTGGGTTTGTTTCTTTACAGAAGTGAATGTCTCATACTGGTGTGGATGCCCTGAACATGGCAAACCATTGTGGTGGTTTTTGTGGGCTAGCAGCTTCCCTTTGCCAGTGCAAGCGATTGGAGCAGAAGCGCTGCAGCTTTTGCTCCATGTTTGCAGCTCCGGATGGAAGCAGGGACGCTTGTGCTTGTTCATTGCTTCAGTTTGCCAGCCGTGTGTAGCGGAAAACCAAGCTCTGTCTAGCAGGGCTGGGAGGGAAAGTGTTTGTGTAATCTCCAATGTATGTTTGCATATTTGGACCAAGATCTAGAGGCTTAGAATTATGCCAGAATTCTGCTAAATTAGGTCAGTAAACATCCAGGTTTTCAGTTGTTTTCATAGAATCATAGGGTTGGAATGGCCATTGAGTCCAACCCCCTTCTGCCATGCAGAAACACACACTCAGAGCACCTCCGGCAAATGGCCACCCAACATCTCTTTAAAAACCTCCAGAGAAGGAGACTCCACCACACTCCATTGAGGCAGCAGCAGATTCCACTGTTGAATGGCTCTTACTGTCAGGAAGTTCTTCCTGTTGTGCAGGTGAAATCTCTTTTCCTGTAGTTTGACTCCATTGCTCCATGTCCTAGTCTCTGGAGCAGCAGAAAACAAGCTTGCTCCATCCTCCATATGACATCTCTTCAAATATGTAAACATGGCTGTCATGTCACTTTTTGACCTTCTTTTCATTGGGCTAAACATACCCAGCTCATAGAGAATGGTTTCCAGACCCTTCACTGTTTTAGTCACCTTCCTCTAGACACGTTCCAGCTTGTCAATGTCCTTCTTGAATTGTGGTGCCCAGAACTGGACACAGTATTTGAGGTGGAATCTTTAAACGTTCAATTTTTAAACATTCAGTTAAAGTATGTTAGAGTCCTGGGGTTCCATGGGAGAGCGTTTCACAGGGTGGGAACAGCCACCGAGAAGGATCTCTCCCGTGTCCTCACCAGGAGAGCCTGGGACAATAGCAGGACTGAGAGAAAGCCTTCCCTTGCTATGGTTTGGGTCTCTGGCAGGTTCATATAGGAGATACGGATTTTCAAAGGCTTGCCAGAGGATTTGCTAATTCAGGAATACCTGTGTATTAGAGAAACTGCTTACAAAATGTGTGAATTTGAGATGGTGCGTGCAAAAAGGCAGATATTCAGGGAACTGTGCATAAAAGTGTTCTGTTCAATGAGAAATTAATTGCCGAAAAATTGAAAAAAGTATGCACAGAAATAAAAACAAATTAAAATGTATGTATTTTTGAAAGATGCACAGAAGAAAGACTGTTTTTAATCTATAGTCTGACGCAGGTCTCTTGTAGAACAAGCTTAGCAGTGTAAAAGTAAGAGCCTGGGGGAAGCTTTGTCCACCTCTGAGGAGCTTGTTTAAACATTTGTGACACTCTGTCCCCTCCCACCCCCATCTTTTTCTTCCCCCCAGTTTGTCCGAGCATCGATATCCGCAACAACGTCACCCACCTGAGCCTGCTGGAGAACTGCACTGTGATTGAGGGGCACCTGCAGATCTTGCTCTTGTTCCACACCAAGGCCGAGGACTTCCGAGACCTCAGCTTCCCTCGCCTGACCATGATCACGGACTACTTGCTGCTCTTCCGGGTGTACGGCCTGGAGAGCCTGAAAAAGCTTTTCCCCAACCTCACGGTGATCCGAGGGACTCGCCTCTTCTTCAACTACGCTCTGGTCATCTTCGAAATGGTTCACCTGAAGGAGATCGGCCTTTACAACCTGATGAACATCACCCGCGGGGCCGTACGGATCGAGAAGAACTATGAGCTCTGCTACCTCTCCACCATCGACTGGTCTCGGATTTTGGACTCCGTGGAGGACAACTACATCGTCGAGAACAAGGACGACAAGGAGGAGTGCGGAGACGTGTGCCCAGGCATCACGACGGGGAAGAGCAGCTGCCCTCCCACCGTCATCAATGGCATTTTCATTGAGCGCTGTTGGACCTACGAGCATTGCCAGAGAGGTAGAGTTGTGGCGGGTGCAGGCTGTCTCTGTCCTTGCCCCGGCAGCGCCCCGGGTTTCGAACCAAGTAGCCCTATGAAGGGAAGGGCCGTTGTGGCAGTTGCATGGCCCTTCGAGGGCTGCGCAGACCCATAAAATATAGGGTGGGGGAAGTGGCTGGAAGTCCACTTCTGGTTTGGGTTAAAAATGAACATTTTTGGCATTAAACAGCATGGGGCCCCAATAGCCTGCTCAAAATGTGAATTACTGCTTCTGGGAGTTTCCACTGAGATGCCCTTCATACCCTTTCCCCAGAAAAGGAGCAGCCTGAGGGAATCTGTTTGGGTGTCAGGGTCCACTCAGAAAGCCTTGGTGGCTTCCTGTGGCCCCAGACCCATCCTTGGTTCCCCACCACCACCATTGTTTATTGCAGCTGTCCCATAATCCACATAGGTTCACCTACATTGGCTGCAAGAGACAAAATGAAAGGGCTCCAGTTATTTACAGTGCCGTAATGTTCAATCGGTCTGTTGAAATGCATTTTGGTTTACTACAAATCAGAGAGTGGACTAACTGTTTTTAGGTGATAGATTCGTCGTCTTCTTCCTCTTCCTCCTCTTGTTTGTTAGTATCTGTTCTGCCCATTGGGACCTCCACAGGAAACGACAACAAATCTATTTTAGAAGATTATTTGAAAACACAAACTCCTTTTCTAAGAACAGTCCGCCCTTTTCCTTCGAAGCTAATTTTAGCTGTGTGCAGACTTGATCAATTGATCCAATTGTCCGGTGATCTCTTTCCAAAGCAGCCGTGGCCCCAACACCTCCATTTCAGGTGCCGAGGGGCTCTTTCCTCCTTTTCTCCTCTCACGGTCCCAGCAGCAGGAATTCAGCTGCAGTGCAGGGATCTGTTCTGATGGTGTGGAGTTGCTTAGGTTGCACATCTAGTTACCTGAAGGTTTTGAAACCCAGTCAGGTAAGCAGCTGCTGGCAGCCAAGCTGTCCAGGCATGAATCGTCAAGCAGAGATAACTTTCTGTGTCTTTTAAAGACTTGGGTTCCACCCAGCTGTTAGGTAGGACATGATTGGTGGGGTGGGGCCGGATGCGGGGGGAACACCATGTGGAGCAGGGGTGCATTCATTGAGGCCGGGATCGGTTCCTCTGGGTGTATCGGCAGCGGTTTTCTAGGGTCTTAGGCAGAGAACCAGAGAGAGGCCTGTGCCGGTCAGCTGCTGCCCTTTCAAGCTAGAAGTGCAAAGGAGTTGACGCACCAAATTTTGAGACCAACCCAAAAATCAGTTGTTTTTGTGTACCTTCAAGTCATTTCTGACTTAAGGCGACCCTATCACTCGGTTTTCGGGGGCTGAGAATGTGTGATGCTCCCAAGGTGGGCTTCCACGGCCAAGTGGGAAGTCAAACCCTGATATCCAGGGTTGTAGTCAAACCACAACACCACGCTGGATCTCAAAAGTCAGTTACCTGGCTATTTTGCAGCAGAAGGCATCCCCACTGTTTCTGGCAGGCCGGGTGGCATTCTGAGGAATCGGCTCCTGTTTGCCCGTGGGGACCAGCCAGGGCATTGCCAGCCCTCACTATTGAGCAGATGCTGTGGTCTCTGGGGCCGCTGTGACAGCTTATGTGTCCTCGTGGTTGCCTGTAGACCTCTGAGCCCCATTCAGAAGAAGCCTGGTTCTGTGGCCCTCTGGAAGAACTTGGTCTTGCCTGTAGGGATAGATGCCTGTCTGTTTAAAATTCTCAGTCCTGGTTCTGGAAGCGGCGTTTCTGGGAGAATTGTTCAGTTTGGCACACCGCTCACTTCTGTGTGTACTTAGGGCTGTGTCGAATGATTTTCTCCCTCTTGGTAAGATGTCTGCCTGCCTCCTGGGATATCTGGATGGCATCTTCCTCAGATGTGGGACAGGCTAGTCTAGAGTGTGGGGTCCACGTGCAAAAGTTTCCCATTTCAGTCCCCCAGAATCTCTCCCCCAGCTAGGCCTCTTTGCCAGAGCGCTCCATCCGCCTGCTAAACCCGGCTTGGGGAGTCTCTACCCCTCGAGATGTTTTGGATCACCAGTCCCACAGTCCCTGACATACAGTCTCACACTGGCGGGGGCTTCTGGGAGTTGAAGTCCAGTGGCACCTGGAAGGCCTTTTTTGTGGAGGGTCTTTCCTCCCCACAGAGCGCTTGCCTTGTGGGCGGAAAGATCCTGGTCCCATCCCTGTAATATTCAGTTCCAAGGACAAGGGAGCCCCTCATGGGGCAGACATTTACCAGAGACATTTACCAGAGCCACGGTGAGACAGAATTCAAAGTGCTTCCATGCATTTTTTTAAAAGAACCTTTTGCTCCGGTCTTTGGGAAAAAAAATGCACGGAAGCACTGTGACTTTGGACTGGAAGATTTCTTAAAAGGCCCGTCTCCCTCCTAAGCAAACCAGCGCCCTGACATGATGGCAGTGCATTTGTTTTTTCAAGGAAGTTCAGAAGCTGCTTGTGAATGGGTTGTGTCTACGTGCAACCTGGTTATCTGTAAAACTTTATCACGTTGTTCATTTGAAATCTCTTGTCAGTGTTTTGGACTTGCCAGGAGAAAGAAAACAAAGACTTTGGTTTTGATTGCTTGCTAAACTCATTCTTGCGTTTGCTTACCCACCCAGGCTGGCATGGAGCTTCTGTTTTTCATTTTTTTAAGAAATGTGTTTTACAAGGCCAAAGCATTTTAAGTGGCAGCGCTTTACAGTTGATGTACAACTTGGAGAAAACTTTAACCAACAAAACCTTCTTGACCTTGCTGTTTATGTTTGCCTTCCAGCTTTAGTCTGCTTGTCCCCCAGCTCTGGAGCGTGCAGCTGAAAGGGGGTTGCATCTTCCCCCAGATTTGTGTGGCACAGGCCCCTTGCAACAACTCTTATATTCTTGCTTTCCCTCCAGTCTCACACCCTCAGCCTGTTTACTGAGCACTTTGAGGGGCTCCCAAAATGTTGATTTTAAAAGAGGACCCATGGCATCTCTCTGTGCACGTTTCCCAATGTTTTCGTCAACAGTTCTGTACCACAGCACCACCCCTCTGTGCGTGGTCTGTCAGCCCCCACCTGATCCCTGTCTGTCTTTAGGTCTCTCTCTGCCATGGCAGACAGAAGGTGCAGCTGCTGGCTTGCCCTTGAATTTTGACAAGGAACGGCTCATCTCAAGCACCTCCGTATTTGCCCATTTTGTTGCCTGGCCGCGTCTTCAAGTTTGGTGCATATCTGTCTTTCCAGTGGAGGAAGCAAGTGGTCCTCCCTGAAAAATGGAAGTCTTACTTGCTCCAGTTGTTGTTGATGTTTAAGTTGGTCTTAATATTTTATCAGGTTTGAATGTCCTGCTGAATTTAGGTGGACAGCCAGGAGGAAATCTAGAATGAAGCTGGAGGAATGGAGCGTGTGAACATGGATGGGTTGTCAGTAACTTAGAGAGCCCCGTCTCTGGTCCCCAAAGATCTCCCTGATTTGTAGCTTCCTAGTTGCTGCCATTACTACCAAGTCCTGCCTGTGAGAGAGTGTTAAAGTTCAAACTGGTAGGGGTGTGTATCTGGGAAACTGTGTCCCGTATTGTTTACTTAGGTAGAAATATTTCTTAGCAACCATTTCCTGTGACTTCTTGTTCTTGTTCTTGTTTTTTTTTAAATGTCCTGGGAATTTTTCTGTAATCATAAGCAGAATTTAATTGCCCAGCTACTTTTCTCTCCCACCCAGCCTCGTCCTCGTGCGCGGTATGGGAAATGGCGGCTAAAGATAGCTCCCTGTTTAACTATGGCCCATTCACAAGGGTGTGATGTTTCTTAGCACTTTTGAAATGTACACAAAGAAATATTTCTTGTTGCTAACGTTGGAGCAGACAGGGGAAAAAATGCTTCTTGCTTGGAGATTGATTTCTGGGGTGCTGGAAGGAAACAGGCAGGTCATTAATTGCAGATAGTGTCTTTTCCCTTGTTCTGGCAAGGGGTGAGTGCAGTAGAGCTTCCTTTGCCACCTCGTATCAAGATGAGTTGGCTGGACTGAGCAGATCTGGCATGTAAGAAGCTGCCCAGCACAGCATCAGTAAGCAGGCGACAAATGAGCATGGAACTTTACAGTGGCAGTGTGCTAGACTGCTGTTGTTAACTTTACAAAGGCCTGCCCTAGGAGGCAGCATGGGCATTTGGTTTCATGTTGGATTAACAGCACAAGTTCTGCAACGCTGACAGTGGTGTTATTGTACTGTGTGCCTTCCAGCTCTTCGTGACTTGTGGAGACCCTGAGGTGAATCTGTCACAGGGCTTGCCATGGCCTTCCTCTGAGGCTGAGAAAATGTGACTTGGCCTAGGTCTCCCAGTGTGATTCTGTGGCTGAATGGGGATTACAGCCCTGGTCTCCCTGAGCTCTAGTCTAACATTCAGATCACTACACCATGCTGGCTGTTGTCGTTGTTGTTGTGTGCTCTCAAGTCGTTGTCAGCTTATGGTTAACCTAAGGCAAATTTGTCACAAGACTTTCTTGGGAAAATTTGTTCAGGGGGGTTGCCTTTGCTTTCCTCTGAGGCTGAGAGACTTGCCCAGGGTCTTTCAGTGGCTCTGCCAGGATTCAAACCCCAATCTCCTGGAGTCTTAGTCCAACACTCAAACTACTTACATTATGTTGGCCCTTCTTATTTAAGTGTCAAGTGTATACTGACTTTGCTGTTGTTGATGCAATGGTATTAGGCTCGTAGTGGGACTGAACACCTTTGAGGGGCACAAAACTTTGCATGACTTGCCTCAGCTGCTGAAGGCGTAGCACAAATTCCTTAAAAGCTGAAATGTTAGGATGTGCAATTCAGAATTGAAACTGGACAAGCCTTTCTGCTTCCTTGCCCCACTGCGGTGGCAGCTGCATGGCAGGTCCAGCCAGGTCCATCTTCTGTCATGCCCTGGGTGGGTGGCTGGAAATTAACAGTGGAACGGCAGCAGCAGCAGTGGTCCATGGCTGTCTTGTTTTCTTTGCCGTGCCTGCAGAATCGTGTGCATTGTGTGCTTCCCCGCTTACCTGGAACACACGCCCTTGCCCCGTGAGCTCCTCTTGCTTGTACTGTGGCCTCTTGCTCTGGAATTCCTGTGGAATTTTGGTTATGTGGCCGTGCTGGAATTGCCCTGACCCACCTCTGTTACTGTCAGCTGTAGCTGGAGGAGGAGAACGACGGCTTTTCCTTCTGTCATCCATGGACCCTTATGGCAAAAACAATCACATGGCAAGCTAGCTTAACCTGAAGGAGTATGGTGCTAGCAGAGGGTTTGATTTGAGTGTAGAGGCATCTGAGGCCTCAGCTTCCTTCCGTGTGGCTCCTTGCAAGTGTCGCCTGCCCCCTGGACGGGGGAGGAAGGCTCCCCAGCCCAGAGGGGCTTCTTAGGCAGAAGAGTCTTTGCTCCTTTGGTCAGCAGGGAGGCCCAGGAAGGAAACTCTCGAGTGGCTTGTGTGTGACAGAGGAGGTCTTCCCCTCGTTCCAAAAAATAGCGAGCAAAGATGGAGTGCAGCCTAAGCTGTTTGGCTCAAAATAAAGACCAGGAGGGAGAGGCCCGGTGGGGATGTCTGACCTCCTGCCTGGTGTGGAGAACATTGGTCAAAGATGCTTTTGTGTCCTCCTCTCGTAATCTTAAAGGGGGAGTCCGGAGGAAGGAAGGTGCCCCTGGAATGCCGGCTCAGGCCATTGGTGGCCCCCTAGCTTTGATGCCCTTTCGCAGAAATGCTCTGCTGCTGCGTTGTGCCTGTCTTTCTCACTGTATGTCTGTCATTATATGCAATGGTGTAGTAAAATGGTATCCCTTACATAAAATGGCAAAATCAAAGTTTGCTTTTTGGATTTTTTTTTTTTTTTTGCAGGGGGATATTTTCAAGCTGTGGTTGGTTGAATCCATGGACACAGAATCCGTGGGTATGGGGGTCCCGCTGTATTTTAGTTTTAAGATCGGAAACGGCAGTGGCTGTGTCTTGCAGAGGTCCTTCCAGGCTCTCAGGATGGAGGAAAATCCATGCCAAAGCACAGAAACCCCACGTGTGAAAAGGAGTGAAGCAACAAGAGCAACCTCAGGCCCTGGTTGAGGGGAGGGCAAATCCCCTGCTATGAGCTGTATGGTATTTTATTAGCAGTGTTTAGCAAGGAGGAAAACAGCTTCTTGGCCTCAGCATTCGGATCCAAATCCGCTTGCCTTTTGGAAGTATGAAGTGAAGCTTGCTGGCAAGCTTATTGTCCATTCAAAGGGCAGGTCACAACCTGTAAAACCCCATAAGGCGTAGGTCCAGGCTTTTCTGGCGGACCGTAATCTCCCAGTCTGAGCCTGCCCTGTCCCTGAGATCCACAGAAGGGGCCTTTCTCTCAGTCCTACCACCCTTACAGGTACAGTTGATGGGAGCATGGGAGATGGGGGCTCCTCAGTGGCTGTCCCAGAGTTTGGAACCCTCTCCTTAGGGAGGCTAAAACAGCCTTCTCCTTGCTCTCCTTCCATTGGCAGGCAAAGACTTTTCTATTCAGGGAGGCTTTGAGGACTGAAGGCTTTTAACAGGGGGCTCTATCATGTTGGATTGTTTTAAATGGTATTGTTTAAATCTTTTTAGAGTGTATGATTTTAATATGGCACATAGCTTAATTTGATTTTAAATGTTGACTCTGTATGTTTTTAATTGTAGTTTTCTTAACGTGTAAGCTGCCTTGAGTCCGAGCCTTGGGGAAAAGTCAGGCTATAAATAAAGTTAACAACAAAACAGTGCTACTCTTTGGGGTCAGGGCAAAGGACGGCTTTCTTCCGGGCCACCCAGCTGTTTCATCCGAGTGTGGTGACAGAAGAGAGGCCTGCCGTTTCCTTGACCGTTGGGTCTGGGGTCTTGCTTTGTCTTCCTCCTTGGAGTGAGAGGCTTTCTTGTGTGTTACGTTGCCTGTGCCATTCTCTTAGTAGCAGGACTGGTTCCAGCATCTGTCAGGTCCAGGTCCAGATCCAGTTCAGGCAAAATACAAGGGAAGCTTTCCTGGAGTTCTCGCTGTAAAGCTCTTCAGAATCTAGAAAAAATAAATGCAGGCTCCTTGAAGGCCAAAGTTCTGCCTGTCAGAATGAGTTTATACAAACTGGAGGCATAAAAAAAAAAAGGGATTCCCACACACACCCATTACCCCAGCCACTTGAGTTCCATAAGGAAAAGAAATTTCCCTGGAAGAGGCACTGTTTTGTGGCAGGGGGGAGGGAGGAGGGAGAGATAAAATCTCCTTTCTGAAATGCTAAAACAGGATAAATTAATGAACTGCTGAAATTCCAACGCTTCTGGAACACCCGTGGTTGCAAAGTCTTTCACATGCTGCGGTTTTGCAATCGCATTGCGTAAGAGGAGTCACTCTCTCTTTCTAAAGTTTTTGTGTTCTCAGCAGATGCCATGCAGAGAGAGGGCTTGTGGGAACCAGAGCAGAGAGTGGCACTCCACGGGCCCGAATTCTGCAGAGAGGAAGAGAGACAGAATGAGAGAGAGAGAGAGAGAGAGAGATGTGGGCGTGGGGAGGGTGCCTGTTGATAAATCTTGGTCCAGTCTTCAGTGCGTGAATGAAAGGAACCTTCTTCTTAATTCTCTATTCTGGAACAAAACGCCCATGACAGGGCCCAGCAGCAGCCACACAGGGACCCGCAGCAAAAGCAACTGCGAACTAAACAGCTTAGCTTGCAGGGAATCTCTTGGTCTGGAGACTTGGCATCTCCTGTTGAGAATTAATAAAGGGCTGGGGAAAGGTCCCTGCAGGGAATTTCAGATTATTTTGCCCTTTAATAATCGAGCTACTTGGCAGTGGCAGTGGGTCAGACAGAAACACGGCTAGACCCAGGCGAGCCCCTGTCTTTCCGTCTCTGCTGCTGCTAAGACACCTTGTGCTTCAGCCACAGTCACTTTCTCTCTCTCTCTCTCTCTCTTACGCATCTGTTGTCCATCTGGGTTTTGGTCTGCCTTGCATTGTTCCCAGTGTGCTCACCTTTTTCTCTGGCCCTGCCGTGCGTCTGTCTGTCCCCTTGGTTTACTCCATAATTTAGGTGATCTTGTTGCCGAATCATGTCACGTCTCTCCCTTTTTCAGAACCTTAAAAGAGGATTGGAGCTCGTTAGGAATGACAAAGTCAGAGCTTTCCACTCTTTGACGGCCCTCCGCCGCTGCCGCCTTTAGCCAACAGTCTCCTGACAGATTCAGCCCATTGTAGCGCTGGTTGTTCTGCACAAATGGGGCATTAATGCTAAATTGCCCCTCATAATAGAAGCTTGGATGTTCAGCCTCTGTTGCCTCGGGGCAGCTGTGGCTCATTTGAAAATCTAGGGCTACGTAACACACACGGGGCCAAATGCAAAGTCTCCAGTGGTGTGCGATCACCCCTAAACGTCCCCTCGAAACAGCAATGCAGACCCCAGGTGTCCACTTTTGAGGGAAACTGGAAAGGGAATATGGAACAATGTGTCTGAGAATGAGTTGTAAATGTGATTCACTCCTGGTTTGTGGCAACCAGTGCGATGTAATTTCACAGCTGCTCCAGCATCGTTCCAGCTATTTTGTTTTCTGCACTCTGATTGCTGTGCTTTCCCCCTCACGGTTGTTCTTGCAATATTGGTTTAAAGAAATGGTGTGTTTAGAGGGTTTTCATTTACTTATTAATTTCGCCCTACCTACTAGTGTCAGACTTTATGAATATCATTCTTTTTTTTTAAACAAAAAAGTTTTTTAACGAAAAAGTTTTTTTAACAAAAACTTGAAGTTGCAAGGAACCTCTGCTGAATGGGAAATACCTTAAATACCTTGTAGACCTCTGATTTTATCAGTACAGGCAGTTACTTCACTGATACAGATCACGACTCTTCCTTGTTACCTTTTGTGTTCATTTTCTGCATCCACTTTGTCACTCCCTGTCATTGCCCTTCTGGTGCTGAGCTTCTTTGCCTCGAGCGAGGCCAGTCCTCTAGCAGCAGGCAGGCAGGGCAGACCACCCCTGGGGCCGTGGACAGGGCCTGCCCAGCTTGGTGGAACCGAGCAGAGAGTGTTCTCGGCCACAGCCACCCCACAAAGTGGCAACTGTGAAGGTGGATATAGGAAATGTGTCTGTCCAAACTTTGTAGGCACAATCTTGGACACAAGGAAAGGCATTGCTGAGTTATCCTTCTTTTTAAAAAAACCTACCTACCTGCTTATCTATGTTACTAAAATTTTAGAATCCTAGAGTTGGGAGAGGCCCCGAGGGCCATCCGGTCCAACCCTGTTCTGCCATGCAGCAATACACAATCCAAGCACTCCTGACAGATGGCCACCCTCCAGAGAATGAGATTTACCCACTCTCCGTGGAGGTAGCAGTGTATTCCACTGCTGAACTGCTCTTACCCTCATGAAGTTCTTCCTAAGGTTTAGGTGGAATCTCTTTTCCTGTAGTTTGAAGCCATTGCTTCATGTCGTAGTCTCTGGAGCGGTATAAAACAGGTTTGCCCCATGTTCCATGTGACATTCTTTCAGAGATTTTAAAAATGGCTATCATGTCACCTCCTAACCTTCTCTTCTCCAGGCTAAACATTCCCAGCTCCCTAAACCATTCATCATAGGGCTTCATGGTTTCCAGGCTTTTGACCTTTTTGGTTGCCCTCCTCTGGACACGTTCCAGCTTGCCAATATCCTCCTTGAATTGTGCTGGCCGGAACTGGACACAGTATTCCAGGTGAGGTCCAACCAAAAAGGAACAAGAGTAGTAACATTACTTCCCTTGAGCTAGACACTGCATTCCTATTGAGTCCTGTATACTCCTGTTTGCAGGTAATTCCAGAAAGTCACGACTGAAGAGTGCTAAAGGGACCCAGTGCGGAAGCAACCTCAGCCAAAGCCTCAGCCTTCTTTTACGTTCGGTATGCTTCCCTCTTCCTCCCATGCAGGCCCAGTACTTGGGCAGACTCCATCACTATAATGCCACCAAGATGAACTGATTGTCTTCCAGGGTGGGGATCCCTCTGTCCTCTTCTTCAGAAAGGGAGAAATTTGGCAGTTCTGATGCCACCAAGATGAACTGATTGCTTTCCAGGGTGGGGATCCCTCTGTCCTCTTCTTCAGAAAGGGAGAAATTTGGCGGTTCTGATGCTACTCCTGCAGCCTGCTGGCAGGGGAGGTTTTTGTCTTGTTGTGTGTTTCAGTTCCCAAAATGAAGCTCTGTCGTCTGCGTGAGGAGGCTGGGCTGGTATAACAGCAACCCTTCTCCAAAAGTTTGTGTGGGTTCCTCCCTGCCAGCAGGACTTAGCAGCAGAGTTTGGGAAAGATGTTCCGGAATTACCCTGCCAGGATGTCTGGTGGTAACCACGCCAGCTGGGGGGATTCTGGGAGTTGTTATCTAAAACAAGAAAACATTCTCAGGCTCTGATCTTAGCATCTCCTGGTCCCTGTTACTTAGACCTTAAAGCACCCTCAGTTTGTAACATTTTCATATAGCAGGCTGAGCAATTGTGGAAGGGTAGGGCTCAGGCCTTCTGCCTCTGGCGGGCACCATTTTGTTCAATTTTCAACCTATTTTGACTGTTTTTTCTATTTTAGGACTGTAGAAATAGGGGTGAAGGTGGCAGATGAGTGAAAGTGGCATGTTTTACATGATTTTGCCTTTTCAAACAAAAAGTCACCTGAAATCATCCTGGAAGCTTTTTTTTTTTTTTAAATGGCGGTGGGGTTGTGGACTATTAAAGTGAGGCTCCATGAGATCCACTGGCCACATTTACCCTCACCTTGCTGAGCGTTTCTCCCTGCAGCCCCACCAACTCACAGCCTGGCCTTCCTTGGTACTCAAGCACATGTGACGCTGTGAAGTGAGTCAAAGAAAACAGTGTGTTTCTAAAATATATATATATATATAAAAGAAAAAGAAAGCAGTGCATTTTTGGCAGCTGTCCAGTGGATCTGTGCCCACTAGCTTCTTACCAGCCAGGTATCTTGCCCATGCTCAGAGACATCTCTCTTTTGTCAGGAGGCTTGAAAGACCCCCCCACTTGATAAGGAAAGGAGAAATGGCCTTCTCAGCTTTTTGTCCCAGCTTCTTGTCTGAAACTTTTGCTGAGCAACCATCTCGGAGAGGTTCACCTTGTGTCAGGCTGGTTTGTAATAGGAAATCTCCTGATTTTAGAAAAATGGTTGGCCTGCTCTTGATGGAAGCTCAGCTTTTATAGGCCCCAGCCTGACCCATTTCAGACTGTAGAGGGGAAGGCAGGCAGGCAACAGGATTGCCAAAAGATATAAGTAACATTTACAGAAAACATCAGGGGGTCCAGTCCTTATTCCATTTGCCAGTAAAGAGGCAGACCAGTCAGTTCTGACTTATTTATTTCTTCAAATGCGTGGCTCCCTCCCCTCTTCACATGACACTGTTAGGGCTGGGTACCCAAATAAGGTTGCTCAGCACTCCCTTGATGGGCAGGTGTGTGCGGGGGGAATACAGTGTCATTCTCCATCCACTTCCAGAGGCCTGGTCAAAGAGGTCTGTTTAGATCTGGTGACAAAATGAATACAGTGAAGGGCCATCTTGAGAGGTGAGGGAGGGGGTTCACCCCTTAGGGGCCACCACAGACACGGACAGCCCTCCCATGGACCTTAGCTGGCAGCAGTACTGCTAACAGGGCATCCCTGTTAGGTCTACGTGAGATGAGCAACGATATTTGGGACCCATATTATTCATTGCCTTATGCGTTAACATCAGGAAAGTGGCAGCTGCTCCAGATCCTTTCGTCCTAGGTGATAGGTGCAGTCTGTCTGCCACCCTTGGAGCTGCTGTGTTCTACACTAGCTGCAACCTCTTCTTGAGCAGCTCGAGGTCAGCGGTCAATGTATTTCTGACTGGGAAGGGCTGTAGCCTACAAACAGGTGGGAGCTAAGCTAGGCACCCACACCCAGCCAGAGGAGTTACCTGGGCCTCAAGGGACAGAGATATTTGTTGGTTCGATTCCTATCCTTCCTTCCTGCCACAGATGGGACTCAAGGCGGACAGTGCTGGTTTAAGGAGTGCCCCCAAGCCACATTCCTGCTTCCTCCTGGAAGAATGCAAACCCATTCTCAGAACAGCCTGTCTCGCCACTTCCCTGACTTGTGAGCCTGGAACGTGCAGTACAGCCATTCTCGGTCTGTCGCGCTGACCACAGCCCCTCACCGCTCCCAAACAAACAACTGGTCAGTCCATGAGCTCCCCTTTGATTCAGATGAAAGGGAGACAGAAGACCCAGCTGGGTGTTATCAGCATATGAGGGCTTCTCCCTCCCCAAATCTCCCTGCAATTGTCTAGAGATGTTGAGTGGCGGGGGGGGGCAACGGTCTGGTCCCCAAACTGCCTTCGGCCCCCATCCCCAGAGGAAGGGATAGAACGAGGGTAAGCACAGCACCTCCCTCTGCTCCCTCAGCCTATAGGAACTGGTCCAGAAGAAGGCCATGTCTAGTCGCTTTCTGATCGAAGGTATCCAGGACTTCTGAGGGATGAAGGAGAAGCAACGGGGCACAGCTTGTGCGTCCCTTTCCTGGACTGAGATGACTCTAGGGCCTCTTCCCCCACTGAGACACTATGAGCAACCAGGCAAGAGCTCTTCAACACTTCCTGCTCCAGGGAAGCTTGAATCCCAAGTGAGGCAGATCCCTGGGTGTGGCTGGGGAAGTTCCTTGTAGCTCCAGTCACTGCCCTCAAGTCCCTGATTTCTCAGCTAGTTGCAGAAAAGGATTTTCGGTGAAGCAAAGTGAGACTAAAGCTGTCACAGTGTCTCCTGTGGGGAGCTGGGGTGATTCTTGGGGAGTGTGAACCATTGCCCACCGTGCAAGCTGTACCGTGGGGTTTCTTTTAATCTCTGTCCGGACCTGAACACAGCTGGATAGGAGAGCATGGCTCTGTGCTGGGTGTCATGTCCTCCGCCAGTGAGTTCCTTCCTCTTCCCCCGACTTGGGAAGCAGACGCAGCATCGTGACTTCAGAACTTCTTTGACTGCTGGACGTGCTGAGGGCACCAGGGCACCAAGTGGAGTCAGAGGCCACAGGGCTACCGTTTGGTGCACTGAATCCAAGGGGCCGGTTTTTCCTCGCCTTTATTTTTAGCGTGTGAACTGCGTATTCAGAAGCCGAGCCTCAAACAGTTACTTAATTAGGTTGTGGCAAAGATTAGGCAGATGTTTCCTCCTTGCTCTGGGTGCAGCTGGCTCTAAATTCCTGTGAAGTGGCTCCTATGACTTCAGAGTGTGCTATTCTTACCTCTGCTGGTTTGATCACACGTGTGTTATATGAGGAAAGGGCCTTGATGCTCTCCCATTTTCTCTGTAAAAAAAATAAATAAATACATTGTGGGATAAACCCAATTTAAATCCTGACTACAGTAGACTTGATGAAATGAGTAGGGAACTAGATGGTTACCACTTATACATAAGCTTCATTGGTCAGAATTAATTGAAATAGTTATGAATGCACAGCCTACAGTTCCTGGTTCATATTCATGATCACTGTGTAAAACACTAGTTTAGGGAATACACAGGGACAGTCAAAGTCCTCCACGTTGAATCTGGAATGTGTCCAGAGGAAGGCAACAAAATGGTGGAGGGTCTGGAAACCGTGCCCTCTGAGGAGTGGCTTAGGTTTGTTTAGCTTGACAAAAAAAAGATTAAGAGGTGACATGACAGCTGTGTTTGAATGTTTGAAGGGGTGACATGTTGAAGTTGGAGCAAGCTTGTTTTCTGCTGCTCCAGAGACTAGGACACGGAGCAATGGATTCAGACAACAGGAAAGAAAGATTCTGCCTAAACGTTAGGAAGAACTTCCTGACAGCAAGAGCTGTTTGGCAGTGGAATACGCTGCCTTAGAGTGTGGTGGAGTCTCCTCCTTCTTTGGAGGTTTTTAAGCAGAGGCTGGATGGCCACTGGCTAGGGGTGCTTTGAGTGCTTGTTCCTGCCTGGCAGAAGGGGGTTGGGCTCGATGACCATTATGGTCTTTTCCAACTCAATGGTTCTATGATTACCAGGCAGCAGCTGCTGCAAGTGGCAAGGGGCTACTGTTCCCGCCCCCCCCCCTCCTGTGAGCAGTCTCTGGGGCAAGAGAGAATTGTGACAAGGACCCAACTTCTGGCTGTCACACCACCACAGATTGCTTACTGGAAGAGGTGGAAACGTCAGTCTTCTGCGTCCTGATTGACAGAGTAATAGAGCCCCGTCACTCGCAGCAGCTGCTGCCTGGTAAGTGAGGATCAGGGGGTCAAGTTATGTTTTTTGCACTAGGTAACTAAGGCGGCTACGTAGCCATGTTGGGAATTCAGTTGAGTGGGTCTTCTCTTGTTTGGGATTAAATGTGTGTAGCCCTATAATGTCATCCTTTTTTTTTTCCAGTTGAGCAGGAGTTCTTTCAGCTCCCTTTCCTTCACAACTTGGATGGAATGGTGGGGGATGTTCCGTCTGGTGCAGTTGCTTTGGGGAGGGGCGGCATGATATCGCTTATAATATTAAGGAGAATACAGAGACGCCCCTTGCCTCCTCCACCCCCAGATACCAGCATTTAGATTTGCATAAGCCTTCTGCAGCCGTGGAGGCGACCTTTTTGGAAACTGGAGTGTGGGTGTGTAATGCAACCTCGAAAATTGCAGGCTGCTTTGGAACTGAGACAGGACTCAAGTCAAATAAATAAATGGGTGTTGGGTGGAACGCAGTGAACCCAATGGACCTCGCTTGATTCTGGAAATGACACGGCACAGGGCCAGGTGAGTGCTGAGGTTGGGCTCTACAGGAGGGAGTTCCAGGGGTCCTCAGGTGGGGCTGGGACAGGGGTCCGCCCGACCCCTTGAGGGCTTTCTTCCCACTGATCGGAGCAGACCGGACTTGGGCACGGTGGACCGATCCAGTTCAAGGGACGGCAACTTCCTGTGCAAAAGGAAAGTGAGTGCAGAGCATAAAGGGGGGGGGTGAAATTGGAGCCCAAAGGTAGCCATCTTTTTGACCCACAGCACGTGCCATGTTTTGGCCTTTCTCAGCATTAGAAGAGGGTGGTGGTGAGTGTTGCTTCCTGCCTTCAGGATGGCTGAGCTGCCCTTTATTCTAGAGCAGCCGGACTCCTCTTGGTACCAGGTTCCTCTTCCCTGCTATCGATGAGCTGTGTGTGTTGGGGGGGCTTCCTTTATGGAAGAGAGATTTGGCGGTTGATGCCATTGAGCCGATGGGCTCCCTTCAGGAACCATGACTCCCATGAGGGAAAGGCCTCAGTTTTGCCACCGGCCAGTGTGTGCGTTGGTCACACTTGCTTTGCGTTCTTTATTTTTGCTCTGGGCAGCGATGAGCTGTTTTCTTCAGTGTGCCCTGTGGGGGTGGAATGGCGATTTGAGCTTGGGAGGGGAGTGTGTGGGGAAGCAGCCGGAGCACGGCTGTCCAGAGCCCTGGCCGCCGGGCCGGAACTCTGCCCCTCTGCTCGTTCGTTCGGCAGGCGGCGACGGCGGTGGCTGGCAGCCCTGCCTCTTCCCTCAATGGAGCCTCTCTGGGCTGGCTGGAAAATCCCCGGATCCAAGGCGGGGAGGGCGCCTCTTTCTTCCCAGATGCCTCAGTTGGCAAATGGGAGAGAGGGGTGTGTGTGCGTGCGTGTGTGTGCACACGTGCCAGGTTTTGCTCCCTGCCCCTCAGCACTCTCTCCCTCGCTCTCGTTCTCTCTTTTTTAATTGACCCTGCCAACTAATAAAACATTTCATCCGCATTTTCAAATGCTTTTATGGGTTTTTAATAGCCTTTTTGCAGACCAGACAGCAACCTAATACTCCTGTTGAACTAACCAGGATTGTTAAGTAATTGCAGGATTGGGATTTATTTAGAATCTGCCTCGTGTGGGGTGAAAGCACCTCCGGCTGTTGCATGTTTTTCATTTTCTGTTTTTATCTTTATATCCCAGATGCACGTCTGCTCCCCCCAGTAGCACAGAAGCCCCCCTCTGTTTTTCTCTAACACCCCCTCCCCAGTCGGGTGGTGGGGGGTTACAGGTGGAAATCTGAAGCAACATGTGGAGATCTGCTTTCTCGTGATCAGCCAGCCTGCAAATGACTTTGATCCTGGTGGTTTCCTCTGATTGACTTTTGGCTGCTGAGATCTTTTGTGCAGGGATTCCTTCCAAGATCGCTGAAACCCCACGACACAGACTTGTTGCCTAGGAATCTCACCCCCTTACTGGTGCCAAGGAGGAGCGGTGCCATGATGCTGTGTAATTCTTTTGTTAGGGGCTGGGATCTC
This sequence comes from Cyclura pinguis, assembly GCA_030412105.1. Classification (NCBI taxonomy): domain Eukaryota; kingdom Metazoa; phylum Chordata; class Lepidosauria; order Squamata; family Iguanidae; genus Cyclura; species Cyclura pinguis. Next base: position 8,482,211 of record CM059614.1, on the reverse strand, counting down.
CCAGTAAACCAGGCAGGTACCCTTGCTTTTTTTGGGGGGGGGTCACTTTTCTCCGCAAAGGGCTTTCTGGACCCTCCCCGGCTGCCACAAATCCCCCTTCAAAACATGCGTCTTGTTCTGAAAGAAACTGGGAGAAGCTTTATTGTACTCTGTGAGTTTGCGTGTGCCTGTGTACTCAGTTTAAAGTGTGAATTCATCCTCCCAGAAGCTGCTTTTCTCTAGCTAGAAAATGGTGGTTAGGGAATCTGAAGGCCTCGAGGGCCATCAAACCACCCTCAGGAGCTGCCCTTTGCCCGGCAGGACCCCCCTCCCAGCTTTTCTTGAGCCTCTGCAAAGGGAAGGGAAGGTGTAGGGGAAGAATATGTGTTTCAAGCAGCGCCTCTGCTGTGCCCCTGATTTGCAAGCCCACAAAGGGATCCCAGATAGCTCTGTGTGTGTGCATATGTCTTCAAGTTGCCTGTCAATTTATGGCAACCGCATGAACATCATAGAGTTTTCGCAGGCAAGGAATCCTCAGGGGTGGTTTTGCCAGTTCCTTCCCCTGGAATAGAGCCTACAGCACCTGGTCTCCTAGCTAGTTATGTTCTTCTCTTTTTTGGAGAACACTTTTCCCTCCTTTCTTCCCCCCTTGAACTCCTCTCACCTCCCAGCTATAGGTTGTCGTCGGTGTGTTCTCTCACGTCAGTTCTGACTCTATGGCAGCCCTAAGGCGGCCCTATCGTGAGGTTTTCTGGGGCTGAGAGTGTGTGGTGCACCTGAGGCTGCCCACAGTCGCAGACCATCACTGGCTCTCTAGGTTTCCTGGGGCCAAAAGCTTTCCAACCGACTCGTTGCTCCACGAATTACTCCTGATGCTGAGCAGCTTTCCTACACCACTTTCTAGCCTGGAGAAAGAAGGGGTGCCTTCCCCTTTGTGCTGCCAGACGTATGAGCATCGCGGGAAAGTCCAGGGAAGAGCCAGAGCTGCCTTATTTTTGCCTCCCCCTGAACCGAGGGTATCCCTCCTGATGAATTTCCTCACTTCCTTGACAGTGCTATTGCCTGAGTTCCTACCTGCTTCAGCCTGAGGCAGAGAGCCATGTGGCTGGCGCGGAAGTGTGTTGGTGCTGCCTCCGCTTCCTTACCCCTTTGGGTGGTGTTGGGGCCCCAGCCCCGTGGGATAAAGGGGCTGAGTTTGAGGGTGCAGGAGGGATGGGGAGGGAGGAGACGGTTCAGCCCCGACGCCTCCTGTGTGTCTCGGAAGCAGATGGCCCCGGCCGAGAAGAGGCTGGCTGGGAGGGTGGACGAAGAAGCTGCCCTCCCTCTCTCGCTCCTGCGAGCTGGCCCTGGGGCCTCCGCATCTCTCTTGCCTTCCGTGTTCACCTCGCGTTGTGGGTGTCGAACAGCAGTGGTGGCAGCTCCCCTTTTCTTGTCCGGCCATCTCCCCTTTGCCATGACTGACTTGTGAATTTATTTATTGAATTTATATCCCACCTTTTTCCTGAGAGGGGATTCAAGGCAGCTGACGGTAATTTTTTTTTAAAAGATTAAGATAAGCCATTATTTTGCAAAAATTAAGGAAGAATTAAACAATAATGCAGGTTGAGTCTCCTTATCCAAAAATCCAAAAGCCTTCAGGCTACAAAACTTTTTTTGCTGCCAGCTGCCTGCTTCTGTCTTTGTGGTGGCGGCTGCGGCACTCCTTGTTGCTCGTCTCTCGGATCCTCCGTCTCTTTTTGCCACCAGCTGAGAGAGACTGAGGATCTCAGAGATGAACGGATATTCGATCTGAATTATTTTTTTTTTAAAAAATGATTAATGATTAAACGTGAATCTGTTTACATCTGGAATGTGGCAAGTCTGGCTGGCATCTGTTCCTTATTTCTGGGACTTTGGCACCTGAGGAGGCTGTCTTGAGGGAAAAGCAACGGCCTGCTGAGCCTGGGGCTGCTAGCCTGGGCAGGTTGGGGGGCTGGGGAGGAGACCCACCAAGGCCCCAGACCCCCTGGAGGCAGAAGATTTGCCTGGGCAAAGGCAAGCAGGTTGTTTTGGGTCTGAAACACTTGTGTGTCCCATTCTTCTTCGACCATTGTTCAGAGTCAAAAGACTTTGTCTCCTGTGGGGTGTACAAGTTGTTGGTCACAACTGGGCAGCAGGAGAGGGGGAGTCTAGTCTGGAGGGCTTTCTTCGTAGGTGGCTCTTTTCTTTCTCTTGCCTAATAATAGATTTAGGCTGGGAGACCCGCAGGAACCAGGCAAAGGTTTCTGCTCCCAGTCCTGGGGAAACTTAGGCCCTTTTGCTTTGTGTGTCTTCAAGGAGCCCCACGAATTTCACTGGCTTTTCTTTGACAAAGAATCCTCAGAGGTCTTTTTGTCAGTTTCTTCTTCTGAAACGGAACCTATACCGTCTGGCATCCCGTGGTGTCTCCTATCCAAGTACTAACCAGGGCAAACCCTGCTTAGCTTCTGAAGTCGGACAGCCTCTGGTGCAGGGGCTGTTTAATGCTGCTATGGCACCCTGTCTGACAGAGTTTTTTTTTTTTAACTGTGACCCCCAGGATCTTACAAGCTGTGGCATCACAGAATTGAAAGGTACCAATTTGATGCCATGAGGCATCTGGTCCAGCATGGGAAGTTCACCACTTAAGCCCCTTGAGATGTGGGCATCCAGCCTCAGTTTGAGAAATTTCCACCGAAGGGGCTCTGAGAAATCCTCTTCTGCTGTCAGGCAGCTCATGCAGTCAGTGAGTTTTTCCTGGCGCTCTTGCCACTTGGATCTAGCAATTCGGGTTCTGCCACACAAAGTAAGCCACACAAAGTAAGCTCACTCCATCTTCCACACGATGGCAGCTCTTCAGATATTTGGGAGTCATAGTACAGAAAAATAACTTTTGCAAGCTCTGTCCTCATGCATAGTGAAACTGTCGCTGTGGTGCTTCCACATGGCCAGAAGGATGCATTCTTATATAGTATTTTTTTTTATTATTTTCAAAATTGTAAGAGTGCAAAAGAGAGAATTGTTGGGAGACTTGAGGTTGCTCTTGGGATGGATGAGGAGGGGGCTTCCCCTTCTCAAAGAGGACTGTGTATGGGGGGGTTTCATCCCCCTCTGAAATTGTCATCCCTGGGAGAGGGACGTGTCACATTGATCTCCATGTTTTCTGGGTAAACACACGGTCTTCCTGCTTCCAGTTCATCCAGGTCATGGTGTTATGTCCTGAACATGTATAAACAACAGTTTACTGCTTTTTTAAAAAAATAAATGACCTGACTGGGGGTGGTTTTGTTGCCCCAGAGGTCTGTACAGAGCATTTTGATATTTTAGAATCCGTCCAAAGAATCTCTTTAGGGCACGCAGTTTTGGGGGGAGAAGCTGGAGAAGTTAAACAGATAAATGGGGAGGGGGCAACGGGAGTAAGGAACTGAGACTGTTAAAGTCGAGGAACTTGAATACGGTGTATTATTTCTGTGGAGCTTGCTCTTAGCCGAACCTGCCACTTGTACGAACTCTCAGGCCATAAAACATGTATCGGGAGGTCAGGGGTCTTCCTAACACTTTTCCAGATCCTCCTCCTGCGGCGGCTGTGGCCTTGTTCCCTGCCAGTTTCACCTGGTACCCCTCCTTAGCTTTCCGCCATACTCCTTCATCCGTTCGGGAGCTCCGTCCTCCTCTTAATATCGCCGTGTCAGCCTTGATTTGGGCCAAGCAGGAGGAGGGCTGTTCGTTCTGCCTTAGAAGGGCTACTGTTGTCGTTCTGAGCCGCCATCTTAGTCTCTTCTTGCAGATTCGTTCTCCCCCCTTATAGAGTGCCTCACTCGTATACGCTGGTTTCTTGTGATACGCATTTGGAATTTCTGAAATATACCGAGGTTCCCTGACACTTCCGCCTCGCTTCTGCCTCTGAACGATTCCTAGTATTTACGCTCCCCCAACCCCTGCTGACAGGCAGCGTTCCTTGTGGATTTGATTTTGTGAGCCAGCTCAACATTTTGACACTGGAAATGTGGGTAGAACGCTGCTCTCTGCAAAGATCTCTCAACAGATCACTAGGATGTGCCATGCTGACTCCAGACGTGCCGGCCAATGGCGGGGGGGGGGGCAGGTGCGTCCGGGTTTGGCCACTGGATCCAGTTCCCCTTTCCATTCTTCTGTGTCGCCACGTGAGAGGGGCCTTGTTGGAAATTTGCTGAATATTCAAGATGAAAACTCGAGTCTTTGGAGGAACTGGGAATGCCTTGTTCTTGTGCGTTTAGGTGATTTTGTACCAGGATGTGTTTGGGGGGGGTGGCGTGGGGGGGGTGAAGGAATAAATTGATAGTCACCAGTAAAACAAGACTTGCCATTATCACCATTTGTAGCCACCATTGCTTCTTTTTCACAGGGGAGGTTGAAGTTTGGACTGCAGCTTCTCAAATCCCTCACTGTTGGTCCTTTTGTGTGGGGCTGATGGGAGCTGTAGGCTGAAACATCCTGACCCTTGTTAGAGAAGGACTGGTCTCGCTGAAGAAACAGCAGCATGGCTTGAGGAAGAGTAAACCCCGTTTCCCCAGCTGTTTAGAGTTCTTTGAGCCTCCCAGTAAAGTGTGTGGGTAAAGGTGACCCAGGTGACCTTGTTTACAGGGCTTTCAAAAGGCCTTTGTCCAGGTCCCTCGCCAAGGACCTTGGAGCAAAGTATGGATATGAAGCTGGTTAATAAACAGGAAGCCAAGAGCGGGAGTGAATGAGACGTTCTCTCTGTCCTGGGGTGCAAACAGTGGGGTCCCCTGAGGATTTCCTTGGGCATTAAGATTGTTCACAAACTGTCCTGAGCCAGGGCAAGTATGACAGAATCATAGAATCATAGAGTTGGAAGAGACCCCAAAGGGCATCCAGTCCAACCCCCTTCTGCCAGGCAGGAAGACACAGACAGATTTTTTTGACAGATGGCCCTCCAGACTCTCTTTAAAAACCTCCAAAGAAGGAGGAGACTCCACCACATTCCGTTGAGGCAGCAACCTATTCCACTGTCAAACAGCTCTTACTGTTAGAAAGTCCTCCTAATGTTTAGCTAGAATCTCTTTTCCGTAGTTTGAAGCTATTGGTCCATGCCCTGATTTCTGCAGCAGCGGATAACACGCTCACCCCATCTTCTGTATGACATCCTTTCAAATATTTGAACATGGCTATCATGTGCCAGTTGCATCATTAGGCACACCGCAGCTTCTGATTGTCCTCTGCTCTTCCCCAGTAGCTCACTGAGCACCATCCAACCTGGGAGTTTCATTCTTTTGGCATTATCTTTTGTTTCATTTCGAATTTTGTCATCATAGAGTGTCCATGGTAAAAGACATTCAACCGTGCCTCCTTCTGTATAGTAGTTAACAACGTTAGCTATACTGCCACTGCTGTTGTCTCTGAGAGGACTGCTCCAGCTTGTCCTTATCGTTCTTGAATCGTGGTGCCCAGAACTGGATGCCGGATGCCAGGTGAGGTCTAACCAAAACAGAATAGAGTGGTAATAGTGGTACTATCACTTCCCTTGACCTAGACTCTATACTCCTATTGATACAGCCCAGAACTGCATTGGCTTTTTAAACTGTTGCATCACACTGTGGATTCATGCCCTCATTCATGATGACGACACCTGGCTATTGAGGTTAAATCAGAAAGGGAGAGTGTGGAGTTCCAGAAGGCTTCTCTCCAGACAGCAGAGTGTGGGGAAAGTGGACATTAAAGTGGGGACTCCCGTCCAGTATAAGCAAGTGGAGAGGATGGTCAGTGGGGGCAAAGAAATCCTGGCTTCACTCAAACTCTGATGGGCCCTGAGCTGGCAGCAGCCGGGCAAGAAGGGGCCTTTGGAGTGTGAAGCTCGATGGACAGCTTGTCCCAGAGGGCTGTGGCTGCGGAAAAGGCAAATTCACCATTGGGCATCATTATGAAAGGGACTGGAAACAGGACGGCCGGTGTTTTTGTGCCCTTATGTTAATCTGAGATACAGCAGTTGTGATACTCTCTATGGGCATCCTGCACTTTTTGATGACTCGTTTTTTTGACATTCTAGTCTTTCAACCATTGTAAATTTTACCCATACCGTTCTTTTCAACACAGGGTCCACTCTTTTGTTGGTTCCTCTCCTCTTGCCTTCTTCCTGCTTGGCGAGCTTCCGGAATCCCCTCAGGTTCCCAAGAGGAAGAAGGCAAGAGGAGAGGAACTGAAGAAAGACTGGGTTCCACTTTTCAACCAGTTCCACTTTCTGACTGTGATCTGGTCCCTCACCCATCAGGTAAGTGGGAGATGCCTGTCCAGTTCTAGTCGCTGCGCAGAGGAGGGTACCCCAGCTGAGGAGAGGCTGTGATATAGATTTTGGGGGGACAAGATGAATTGGGAGGGGTCACCACTGTCAGTGGTGTGGAGAGGGTGGAGCAGGAAAAGCTGGTCTTGCTCTTCCTGCGGTCCCATCCGTCCCCTGAAGCTGAACGGCAAAGAAGGAGAGAGAGAGGAGGAAGGGTTCTTCACACAGAAGAGACAGCCCTGTGTAACTCACCGCCACAAGCTGACCTGACCGCTGACATCTTTCAAGAAGGGACTGGGCACCTTCCGTCAGGTAGTTCTCAGGAAGGCTGGGGGGTGTCGTTGCTCTTCTGTCCTGTCTTGAGGTTTGCTCCAGGGGGGTGTGATGGGAGAGCACCTGTTGGGGCAGAATGTGAGACTAGATGGCCTTCTGGGGTCCAATCCAGCCTTCTCAGGGTTAGGGTTAGGGTTACCATGGTGTACCTTTACCAACCCCGTGAAGTTACTACAGTTATTCTTGACAGAGTTCAGAAGGATTTCTGAGACAGGGAAACAAACTGTCTCTGCTGCATTTTTTGAAAACCTAAAATTTAGTGGTTTTTCTGCTCTGCCTCCAGGACTGATTGCAGTGGTTCCTAAACTTTGGTCCTCCAGATGTGCTTTACTTTAGCTCCCAGAATTCCTGATTGTTGAAGTTGGCTGGGACTTCTGGGAGCTGAAGTCCAAAACACCTGGAATACCGAAGGTTGGGAGCCACTGGATGAGAATAACAACCAGGACAATCCCTTTTGGGTCTCCTGTAAAAGCTTTTGCTTCCATCGAAGTTACAATTCGGCAGTTTTTAAAGAAAATACGATTGCGTGACTTCACAATTACCATTAATGAGTTTGCTCATGTGCCTTTGATTAAGATATCTTCCAGTTAATTCTTAACACTCAGTCGTTCTTCCCCTATATGAATGTTCACCTCGGCTTCTGGATTTGTTTTGCCCTCCGCTCTAAGATGGTACTTAGCTCAGGTTGGGTGGCATTTCCGTTTCTAGTTGCACTGTGGAGGGATTCTCCTGTATGTTTTGTGTGTAAATATTTCTAGCCATGATGTTTAAAGCCTAGAGAATACTGAGTTACATTTGCATGAAGCAGTGGACATGTTTTTCTCACCTTTTGGTTAGGTGTGCATGTGTCTGTTTGGTATACAAAGCAACACCATGCGTGGCTGTTAAGAATTCCTATAGTTATTAACTCTCCCCTAACAGAATATTGGCACTGCTCCCCGGATCCCTCCTTCCTTGAGTGGTTTACTGGGTGTTTGTGTGTGTGTGTGTGTGTGTCTTCTAAAAGCTGCAAGACTGGCAAATCCAGACACCAGCTAGGGAGAGACTGGCTTGCGAGAGGCCCGATCCCTTGATGCCCTTTGCGTGCTGTGTGTGCACAGTAAACATGGGACAATTAACTCCGGTGTTGTTTCTAGCTTAAGAAATGTTGAAGACAAATCACCCCCAAACCTGTTTTGGAAAGAACGGGCCTTTCAGTAGTAATCGTTAACAGAGCAGCCTGTCTCATGATCTTGAGGGAGAGGCTGACCACAGAGGGAGGAGAGCCTTCTGCCTCTGACTGGCAGCTTTGGATCCGTCCCCAGTCAGGGCCTCGGCTTAGCCAGAGAGGGGTATATGCTTTGTTTGCTAATTGGAAAAGCCTTGTGGGATGGGGAGATCTAGGGTAGCAGAAACATCTGGGCACATCACAAGTATTGTGCACCTTCAAGTTGCTTCCAGTTTATGACAACCCTAAGATGACTCCATCATGGGGTTTTCTGGGGCTGGAGAGTGTGCCACACTCCCAAGGTCACCTAGTGGGTTTCCATGGCCAATTGACCCCTGGTCTCCAGGGTTGTAGTCCAGCATTCAAGCCACTATCATACGCCAGATCTCCACAGGTTGAATACCCTTCATCAAAATGCTTAGGGCTTGAAGTGTTCCATATTTTCGACTTTAGAATAGAGTACCTTTTTGGAATAGCATCATTATGTCGTGTTCATTTGCATTTGGTGTTTTTGGATTTCTGGATAAGGGAGGCTCAAACTGTATACACAATATTTTTCATCTCTCTTTCTTCCTCCTCTGTGTTGTGTGCAGGTACCTAGTTTTACGTGGGTTCATCAAGAGAACCACTTTCTGCCTCTAGCAAAGGAAGGCCGTAGGGCAGCAGTTTCTGGCTCGTCCAGTGTTGTTGGACTGCAGCTCCCAGAATTCCTGGCTCCTTGGTCTTGCTGGCTGGGGCTTCTGGGAATTGCCATCTGCCAGCATCTGGAGACCAAGAGGAAACACTGGGCAATTGCCTCATGGAAGCTTTAGATATTGATAAAGCTCTATGGAGGTGGGAACTCTGTGGTAGATTCGGTTCAGTTTTTACTGAGTGATACAAATGACTATGTAACGCATAATGTGGCCTGTTTTGCCTTGGCTGCAAAAAAGATCGAAAGAGAGAGTTAGATGAAATTGCCATAAATTGTCATAGAGACTCAAAGTATTAAACTGCTTGGTTTTCATGTTGGTATTTTAGAAATTTAGGTTTTTTTACTTTTTATATTAGTTTGGTAATAACTTTGGCTATGGCTTGCAGTGCATGGGGTGTTTTTTGTACTTTTGTAGTCCTATACTTTTTTATCTTAAAGATTTGTGTACTCTACATATTTTAATTTCTTTGCCATGGCCTTTGGCTAGCACGATAAACATGGGGGGGGGGGTATTTCACAGGTAAATCTCTAATATAAAAATGAGTGTCGGGGCACCCTTGGACCTTCAGGTGGCTTTTTGTTTTTGCATTCAGCCAGCAGAAGTACCCCTTAGTGCCCAGCTTTTAGGAACAAGTAGCTGCCCTTTGTCCTCTTCCGGGGCAGAGGAGAGGACAGATCGCACTTTGTCGTCTCCAGGACTCTGTATTTCTGTCCAGTTTCCTCTGCCCGGAACCTCCACAGAGCTGCCCCAGAGGGCATCCCTGCTGTGCCGTCAGGCATGGGATCCAGGCTTTCAGACAGGCAGCCTTGCTATTTGGTAGCAGCCGGGGGACAGGAGTGGGGTGGGGGTTGCCTTCCAGGCCATCCTTAGCCTGAGGCAAGAGTGGAGAGTTGTGTGGGTCAGGAGGAGCTGGACCTCCATGGGGAGGGTTCAGTGGCTTGTTGCCGAAAGGCTTGGCCGTGGTCCCGTTCCCACCGCCCCCAGCCTTTGACACCCAGGTCTCTGTGCATGTCAGCGCATTATGGATCCGTTCTGCCCATGTGCCAGTCAGTGTTGGGCAAGCAGCTGTACTGGTACCCTTTGTGTGTCGAGGGGGAGCCAGGGGCACGCTCTTCTTTTTCTCTCTCCTCCACCCACCCACACACCTTGGCCTCTTTGCACCATTTTTCAGGTGGGGGTGACTTGCTTTTCTGCAACCCGCACTTTGGGGGTTCAGAGGCCATGCCGTAGTCTTTCCCACACCTCTCCTTCTCCTCCTCCTCCTCCTCCTCTAGCCTGCCTGGTCGCTGCCTCCCCATATGAAGAACCCCAGACCAAGCTGCCTGATTTTGCTGAAAAGAGAGAAGGCCTGCGTGGGCTGGGGGCTCCAAAGACACATGTCCCTTGATGTGACATCTGGGAAAGCCAAGACTGGAGTTCTGCTTTAAGTGTTGGCTGTAATGAGTTCATAGATGGGAACGCCACGAAGCGGCCAAGGCAGCCGCTTGAGAGGTGGAGCTTGGGGGGCAAGGGCAGCTGGGCACTTGGTGTCTTTGCATTCCCAAGGCCAACAGCCCTCGTAGTCCGCACAGCGAAAGGCACGATGGGGGTCCCTTGTGAGCTTCCACAGAGCGTAGCCGACATCAGCCGACGCGTTAAGGCTATCTAGATTACAAGAGTATAGACAGAACAGTGTGTGTCTGTGCTCTATAGATGACATAGAGTCTTGACCATGCTGACTTAGGCGTACCAGGGAGTTTGAGTCCAAAGAAGCAACTTTTCCAACTTTTCTGATATCAGGACACAGTGGTTAGTGAGCGGAATTGTTGATAGTGAAGCCAGAAGGGGGCAGCGGGAGGTGCCAGGTGGTCCTGCCAAGGACAGGTGCATTTGTCCCAATGGCCATCCTGGGAGCGTGCTTTGGAGGAAGTCTGGTGAAGTGCCAATGTCATAACGTCGCTGTCATTCTCAGTACTTTCTTGCACTTAATTTTTGTCTACCTTGTCTTGTGATTATGCCCACTGGCCATGTATGTCTACACAAGAGAAAGAGAGAGGGGACTCCTGGGGGCTTCTCCAAACATTGGGGCCCATGTAGGGCAACACACCGTGAGCTCTCCAGTTCCCCTAAACTGTTGGCCTCTCAGGTGGCATAGAAATCTTGTCCCTTTGGCTTTTTGGACTCTCCAGCTGGGGCTGTCCAAGCAGGAAGGTGAAACTGCAGGATCCAGTCTGCAGCTGCCCACGATCTTTCAGAATGCGTGGGAAGGGGAGGCTCTGCCCTTTCACCAAGTCACACACGTGTGGTCTGAGCAAGGGGCTACGTTACCCTTGGCGGCCCACATTCTGCCTCTGTGTGAGCCGATCAAGTGCTACGAGAGGGGAGGGGCGGGGGGAGGCTGCTCCCCCCTTTTCCCGGCCCCCCAGCTGGTTGTTGCCTCCGTTGTGGCGTCTTGACAGACCCGTTCATCGGGACGCCCGTGCTTCCTGCCCAGTGCACGGCGGCGGCGTTTAAAGCAATTCCGAGTCTTTCCAAGCTATACATTTTTCTCATTTTTTGTGGAAAGCAAAGCTGTACAGCTCCTGTCAAATCTTGTGTATGGCAGTCAAATGCAACGTGGCTTTAACTCTCCCCCTCTCTCCCCCCCTCCTGTGTGCGCAAGCGCATGCCCGCACACATGTGCGCACACATGCCGTTTTTTAAAATAGGAGCCTCCTTCCGAGGGGTTTTTATTAGCCCCAAACCCACAGGGAGGCCTGAGGGGGGTGTTCTCCCTCCTTTGTGTGTGCGGAAGGGGTTAAGCATGTGTTTGCTTTGTACAAGATAGAAAAATGTGTTGAATGGGTTCCTACCCCGCGCAGCCAACGCATTGGCTAAGGGTGAGGGTGGTTCACTTGCTGGAAGCATTTCCTGACGTGGATTTCGGTGGATCCGGAGCTTGCCTCTCTTCAGGCGTGCTGGTTGTTCTCCTGCCCAGGCTGACTCATTTCTCACCTGACTTGGCCATGTTCACTCTCCTCAGCCAGAAAACTAGTGTTTGCATTCCAGCGGGGCTAGCCTAGGATCAGTTTATTTTTTTTTTCATTAAAGAATTGCAAGAGGAGGACTTTGGCTTGCCTTCAGAGATCTCTGGATCTTCAACCGAGCAGCCCAAAGCTTGTTCTCTCTGCCCTTTGCTAGATGAGTAAGCTCCTTTCACGCCACTTCAGTCCACAGGCCAGCCTCTTTGAGCTGCATTTTGAGGATCCCTAGGAGCAAAGGCCAACCTGGTTTTGCAAAATTACCTGTGGAAGAGACAGAATAAGGCTCTAATGAATCAGAGTTGGGTAGGGGGCTGCTCTTTTGGACTACAGCTCAGAATTCTCACCTGGTCACGATTCTGGAAAATGTAATCTAAAAAAGCGGATTTTCCAAGCTTTGATTTCAAGAGGTTTGTGTGGTATTGGAGCACTTTCATATATGCATTGGTGCTCCCTGAAGCATGGACTCATTTGCATCTTGGCATCCCTCCCCAGCTCTCCATGGCAACATGGGGACCAAGGGGAAAAGCTTCCCTATGAGGTTCCAGAGCATGGACTTCCTCCTTTGCCACCCCACCATAGCATTTTGGATCCAACACCGTTGCCTGTTCAATTTATCTAGAGAACCTCTTGCTTGTACGCGTGGGACACAAATGGCCGTGTGACCAGCCACGGCGTTACCATTTCGGCCTCCAAAGTAGGGGGCCTTGGCCTCTCCATGGCAAAAGATTTGGGGCATCCTTTCAGGCAAATGTGGCATTAAAATGGCATGCGGGGAGGAAAGCACCAGTGCACCAGCCTTGCATGGCTACAGCGGAGGAGGAAGAACAGTTCTTGCAGAAGCCACCAGGATGCTCCTGGTTGGCTGAAAGAGAGGTCCAGCATGTTTTCCCTGTTTGAGGTCTCTGTGCAGTGCCTACCCCCAAAATGGGGATCTGTGCTACGGAGCTACATTCGGAGAGCCCTACTTTGGAAAAGCACAGATGAACAATCAGAGGATATCTCCTGCAGGAGTCCTTCATACATGGGATATTGACCAGGGCTGGGGAAGGGGGTGTTACCTTGTCCGTGCTTCACGCCCTTCACACTGTCCTGTTTTGGTTCAGATGGGACATAGGGGAAGGCCGTAGGGTGTTCCCCAAGCATGAACTCCTTTTGCTCCAGCTTGGAGCTAGTGTTTTCTGGACGTAGGGCAGGCGCTTCTGAGGAAACGTAACCCTCTGGAACTGCTCGGACATCCAGATTAGTAGCGTGTTTCCCTTTGCCTGTTCTTGTCCTTCAACTTAAGTGAATAACTGAGACTCTTTAGAAGTCACTGTGGCCAATCCTCAAATAATCCGAGAAGCACAGGAATCCTGCTTGGCTGGCTGGGTCTTTCTTCCCCCCACCTCGTCTCGTCAGCTTCGGGAGAAACATCCTTACTGTAGGCAGGACTGGCAGGACTTTGGAGGTTTGGGGTTTGAGATGGTGTCGCTCCAAATCTGTTTTCTCATATGGAATGTTTTAATGATTCCAAGTTGTAATTTCTGGGTCATGCAGTTATGGTCATTGTGGAGCACAAGTTCCTCCTGTCAGCGTCCTGGACAATGGTTCTGTTTCTCCATGGTTCTGAAAATTTGTCTTTGCTGCTCCTGTTTTGGGGCTTATCAAATTGGTGTTGACGGGCACACACATGCGAGGAGAGTAACTGGCAGCTTGCCCCTTTGGAGAAGGTAGCTAACCATTAAACTCTCCACCTTCAGGCTAGTAGGTCTAGCCTGAGCCAAGGACACTGTGCCTTTAACTCTTCTTGGTTATGGGATATCTTTCTTGTCCTGCGAAACTTTTTATTTTCCATGCTCTGGGCCCTAATTCTCTCAAAAGGTGTGCAGGGAGTGGTGTATGTGTGTTCACGTGTGGTGCCATCTTGCCATTTGGAAGCTTGCCTGTAAGGGCTTTGACGGTTTCTGCCGCATTCCGGAATCAGTTATCTTCCATCTTGAAACTGCCTGTAATTTAGTTAAAGCTGCCTGAGTTTTAGGAGCCACGAAAGACACCCATGAATGCACCCTGATGGTGTGAGCTGCTAATATTTAAAGGGAAACAGTGAGGCTTCCCTCTCCTTTGTGCCTCTGCCCTCATGCAAGGGACACAGTGACCGCTGCTTCTGAGAGAGCCCATCAAGCTCAGTAGCTTTCCTCCAGCAGTGCTCTGTTCCCAGCTTCCCTGTTTGCCCCCTTAGGTGTTCTCTGCTGCAGAAACATGGTGGTTCTGTCTCACTTTCATGACTGTCCGAGGGCCACCCAGTTAACTTTCGGGAGCATGGGACAGTGTGCTCAGGTGGAGCAAATGGGCAACTGGCAATCCTTGCCATGCCCAGGAACTGGCACCTGAGTTTGGCAGATAGATCTGGCTGTCCAGAGAGGCCTGCTTTCAGCCAGAAGCCGTGCCTCCGGAGAGCTGAATTCTGGCATTGGCGCTCAAATGCCTCCGTCAGTGGCGGAGGAGGCAAGGCAGTGGCACGAGGACCTTGCCTCTGGCTCCCCCAGGGTGGGAATGCACCATTGACACCGCTCGCCTCCCACTGAGCTGCTCCAGCTTTGCTTTCTCTTGCCTCTTCCCAGATCTAGATCTAGACCAGCTTGTTGGATTGCAACTCCTGTCATCCCTCACCGTCAGCAGGGTTGGCTAGTAGGGCTGATGGGAGCTGGAGTCCAGAAATAGCTGGAAGGCTGCCTGAGTCTCAGATTTTGGGAGAAAGGCAGGGTGCAAAGGAAGCAGAGGAAGAGGAGGTGGCCCACAGCTCTTCTCTTAGATGATAGGAGCAGAGTTCTGAGGGGAAGCTTGCACGGCGGCGTATGAGACGGGTCCCTTTTATTGTTGGTTATGTCCTCCTGAGGAGTGCTGAGTATCCAAAATAACCTCCTCGGAGAACGCATTCCCTCTTGAGTTCAAGGGAAGTTGCTTGGGAGGGTGGACAGAAAGTGCCAGGCCACAGGGGTTTTGACTGGTGTGAGGATGTGGCATTCTTTGTGCCGCATCGTCAGTAGTCACAAAAAGCAGGCTCTCATCCGTGTCTCCAAAAGGGCTGCTCTTTCTCGGGGAGTCTCACCTGGGTTCCAGGGGGTCTCTTCTTTCAACCACAGGGGTCTGGGGACCGAGGAGGCTGTGGCTTCTGGAGAGGGGCATTTTTCTTTCCATAACCTGCCTGTGCGCTTAAAACCCCCAAGCCCCGTGCAGCAGCCTTTGTCTTAAAGCCATCCTTCCTTTCGCAGCCCCTTTGTCTCCAGGAGGGAGTTCCTGCAAGGGATTGGGGGTTGCCTAGTTGTCTCCTGGGGGCAACTGCCATTTCAGCCCAGCTCCTTCTGCCCACCCTCAGCTGCCCAATCCTGCCCCGGCTGCTGCGGAGGGCTCCTTGGAGCCCCTCAGCAACCAGGGAGCCCTTGGCTGTCTTTCGACTCCTTTGCCCTTTTGTCAGCCAGAGGTGCCAAAGCAGAGCCCCTGGAGCTGCCAGTGATGTTGGGTGGGGGCCCTTCCCTTTGGGGGCTTCCTCTGAAATCCGTGGGGCGAACTGAGTCTCCTGCCCTGAGAGCTTCAGCCTGGGCTGAAGATACCAAGTGCTTGGAGGCTGTTGATGAAACACAACAGCAGTCACTCTCTCAAAATGTTTTTCTTTTCCTTTTCCACTTTAGAGTTTTGGCAGCGAAATGGGGCAATAGTCATCCCCTTTCTTCCTGCAAAATCATTTTTGCAGGGTTGGGAGAGCAGCCCCATGACTGGGAAGGGGAGTGCAGCTCCTGGTGTGGGTGGGTGTGTCTGGGGCACTGGGACCACCAGAAACTGGCAGAGACCGCTTACCGGGAGTGCTCACCCCTTTATTTTTTTCACCCACAGTGTGTCCTGCCACCTGCAAGTCCCAGGGCTGCACCCCGGACGGCCGCTGCTGCCACGCCCAGTGCCTGGGCAACTGCCTGGAGCCCGACGACCCCGAGAAGTGCGTTGCGTGTCGGAACTACGAGCTGGACGGCAAGTGTTTGGAGACATGCCCACCCAACTACTACCGCTTCCGGGGCTGGCGCTGCGTGACCTTCGAGTTCTGCCAGGAGCTGCACAACTCCTGCAAGACAGCCCGCGAGTCTGGCTGCCACGTCATCCACAATGGCGAGTGTGTCCCTGAGTGCCCCTCCGGGTACACCATGAATTCCACCAAGTGAGTTGCCCCCCTAACCCGTGGCTTGCCCCGGCTGTGACACTGTGGCAGGCGGAGCTGGTGTTTCCCTGGCGAGGGTCTGGGTGGGTCAGTTGGACTGTGCTTCTGTCCTCTGCCCACCAGTGGAGGTTTCCCTGAGCGTCCATTCACGAATGCAGACCCCACGCCCAAAGCCCCAGCTCCTGGGGTCAGAGGAGAGGAGAAATGCACAGATAGGAATGTGTTTATTGCGCTTGGAACACTTCAGAAGGAACCTGATGGTAATTTCAGGAGCTGGCGCTTCAGGCCGTGTGGCTTGATACTTCGTAAAGTACCCTGATAACTGTAATCCATTTAAGCCAAGAGACCATGAAAATTATTTCAGTAGGGAGCGTAGAGGGATTCCTATCCACAAAGAGAAACCCAGCTAGTCCTTTCTTCTAGAGAAACCTAAAGGAGAAAGAGGTGAATTTGTGGGAAGGCCGGCCTGTCAGCCGGCCAGGACACTTAAAAAGTTATTTCATTCGAGCAGATATGCACCCTTGTGCAGCATACAGAAGCTGATTCTGACTTCTACAAGAGGCCTGTGCAGACGGGGGCTGCATGAGAGGGTATTTCTGTCTCTCGATCCTGGTGAGAGCAGCCCGGCCTTGGCTGGCTGGGCTTTCCAAGCGGCTGTGGGCTGGAGTGCCTGCGGTTGCTCAAGCCCTCCTCTGTTGAAGTGACAAACATTCATGATGTTCTACATAAGGATGTCAGATGGGGTGGCTAGCAGGACTGATGGGAGCTAGAGTCCAAGAACATTTGGGAAAGGGCCATCCATTCCCACCACCCCTCTTCTGCCTTTAAGAGGGCCAGGACTGCCCTTTTGTTCCCAAGAGTGAGTTCTTAAGGTTGCCCAGCTACAGTTCTGCACCATCTCCAGCAACAACAGCAACAACAAAAAGCTATTTTTCAGTAATTTCATGTGAAAAACAACACCCATAAATATGCTTGGTATTCTTTTTTTAGATTTTAACCTCAGAGCTTCCCAGTCCCTCTGATGTTGGAGACCAGCAGTTGTTTTTCTCTAGAGCTGGTCTCTTCCAGTTCTAGGATTCTGTGATTCTAGTGTGCCAGGGAGGGATACTGTATTTCTTTCATTGGCTGGAACTGCCTCTTTCCATCCTGAAGACTCTCCACTGACTGGCGGCTGATGGCTTGATTGCTGGTCCAGGGACCACCCCTTTGAGTAGCAATGAACCGTGCTATTCCTGCGTGAATAAATGGCCACTTGTTACTGCTGTCATCTCAGTTGTTCTTGAAACTTGCCAGTTGCAAGGACAGAGTGGGAAGTGAACATGCAGACGCGTGTGCTTGCTTCTTATCCTGAGGCCCCGTCAGTTACGGCTGTTCCCTCCTTTCCTCCTCCTCCTCCTCCTCCATTTAGGAACCCATGCTTTCTGCCCTCTTGCTAGGAAGCAGCTGTGTGATTTCCCCTGTGTTCCCAGTGCTGAAACTGGAAAGCAGAGCAGAAGGCTGTCCCCTGGGGAAGGGAAGAGGCCTGTTAGGGCATTAGCAGGAAAGGGCAGATAATTTGCCAGGCACTGAAAACAGGCAGCCGCTCTCATGTTGGTCCATTTATCCTTTGCCCACCCATCTCTGGGAACCTTTCCACTCTTGCAGGTTCTTTGAACTGGTTCTGAAAGGACCAAACAGAAAGCAAAGTGACAGCTGCCACCCCAAGCAGTCCCAATGACCGAGGGCTCCCAAGTTGGTGGTTGGCATACACGAAAGCAGATTCCCACCCTTCTCAGCCTGCGCTTGGTCAGACGAGTGAGCAGCTCTTCTAAAGCTGGTTCTGTGAGGCAATGAGATGGACCTCCCTCTGTAGCTGTGGCAGGTCTTCACCCGCGAGCGCCCCGGGGCACAGGGCAACAGTTTTAACCCCCTTGTCCTTCCACCTGGTGGAAGGAGGCAGGAGAGGGCCTCCCAAAGGGAAGGATTGGCTCTCGTGAAACATCAGGTGTGGTTGCCGAGGACTGTGTCTCAGTTATGGCAGTGAGTTCCAACATCCCCTCCAAGGCTGGCTCAGCTTTCTGGATTGACCTGGCTGTTAGAAAGGAGAAAGAGGGAGAGAAAGAGAGAGAGTGTGCCCTTTTGGTGCCCCTTCCCAAAGACTCCTCTTTCTTTCCACAGCTTGTTGTGTACCCCCTGTGCCGGGCTCTGCCCCAAGATCTGCCACCTGGAGAAGGAGAAGGTCATTGACTCGGTGACTGCCGCCCAAGAGCTCCGCGGCTGCACTGTCGTCAACGGGAGCTTGATCATCAACATCCGCGGAGGAAGTGAGTGCCCTGACCTTGCTGGGCCGTGCTGCTTCGGGTGGTAGCCAGGGCTGAGGGGTGCTCGGCAAGACCAGGCCTGAAGAAACAAGGAGCAGAGGGTTAGGTGGGTGGGAGTCTCCCTCTGGTTAGTGCAGGCATCTCTGCCTCAGAGCTCAGGAAAATGCCTTCTTTAGAAGGAGGCTGTTATACCTAACCCTCCCACCCCACCCCAGCCAGTATAATTTGGAAAAGGTTTGTTTGCTTGTTTCTTTACTATATTTGTTTACCACCTTTCTCCTGGCGTGGGATCCAAGGTGGTTTCCAGAGATAAATTAAAGTACTAAAAACATTTAAAAACAGTTAAAAAATGTTAAAACATATAAAATCATTAAAAACATAAAAACAGTATTTGTTGAAAAACACGAGAATAAATGAAGCTCCCCAGCTTCCATAAAAGCTTGTTTTAAAAGAAATGTCTTTGCCTGCCAGTGAAAGGAAAGCAGGGAGGGGGCTTGCCTAGTCTCCTGTGGAAGAGAGTTCCACAGGGTGGGAGCAGCCACCAAGAAGGCTGTTTTTAAGCCATATAGTCTGAGGGGATTATGAGAGTTGTAGTCCAGAAAGTAAAAGAGCCAGTGTAGTGTGATGGTTTGGGCCTTGGTCTAGGACTCTGGAGACCAGGGTTTGAATCCCTGCTTGGCTGTGGAAACCCACTGGGTGACCTTGGGCAAGTCACAGTCTCTCAGCCTCACAGGAGGGCAGAGGCAAAACTCCTCTGAACAAATCTTCCCAAGAAAGCCTTGTGATAGGTTCACCTTAGGTCACCCTAGGTCGGAAGCAACTTGACAGCACACTGCTATAACAACTCCCAAAAGTAACTTCTCCCAGTTCTGCTGTATCTTGGGCTCCTCGAAGCTCTTTGCTAGTAAAGGTAGGGGTGGCTTGTTTTTGATATTGGCAGAACCTTCCATAGCTTTTCTTCCCCACCCTGTTTTCATTCCTGTGGTTTGCCAGTGTGCGTGGGTTTTTTTTACTGAGTGGACATTGCTTGTCCCCATTCAGGTTGGGGGGAACGGCCTCCAGGGCCTCCTTCACGTGGGCGTCGGGACCCTGCGGCCCAGAGACCGTGCCGTGCCTGATTTGAGTTCTCTCTGTCCAAATTCCCTCTCCTGTAGGTAACATTGCTGCTGAGCTGGAAGCCAACCTTGGTTTGGTAGAAGAAATCTCGGGCTACTTGAAAATCCGCCGTTCTTATGCTCTGGTCTCGCTCTCCTTCTTCCGCAAGCTCCGTCTCATCAGAGGGCAGGATTTGGAGGCGGGGTGAGTGTGGCTGCTCCAGGTCCCCAGCAGGGAGCACTGAGGAAAGCTGATCCCCAGCTGGGTCCTGATCGTCAACCCTGCAGCCATTGCAGACTCATAAGCAGGCCAGGCACCCATTAAAGGCAGAGGAGTAGGGCTAGTCACGTGCTGGGGGTGTTCTTTCAAAGGGGGAGTGGCACTGCCCTCCCTTCCTCTGCTGTCACTCTGTACAGGCTGCTCTGGAAAAAATTGGATCCCGTACTCATTACTGAGCTTGGCCAGCAACCTTGTGGTCATTACTTTTTGCAGCGTTATGACTCTGGAGATGAAGGGTTTGAATCACCGCTTCGCCATGGAAACTCACTGGGTGACTTCAGGGAAATCACATTCTCTCAGCCTCAGAGAAGGGCAAAGGCAGCAGATCTTGCCAAGAAGACCCCCATGATAGGATTGCCTTAGGGTCACCAGAAGTCGGCTTTCAAAGTGGAGAGACAGGATGGCTAGAAAGAACTTCTCCCTCTCAGCGCCTTCAAGTCACTTCTGACGTAGGGCAGCCCTCGCTTATCACAGGGTTTTTTTGGGGGGACAGGATTGGTTCAGAGGGGGTTTGCCACCATGGCTGAGAGAATGTGACTTGCCCAGGGTCTGAGCAGGGATTTGAATCCTAGTCTGCAGAAGCCTTTATTAAATAAATATTTGAATTTTTAAATATTGAATTAAGTCTTGAGGGTTCCTGGCGACAAACTATAGGGGACCCCCAGTAAAGCAAAGGTTAAGAACCACTGTCCTGGAGAAGGGGTGGGTCCCTTTCTGTGGACATCTTCAGAAAGAGTTCTCTGCTCTCGTTGGGAGTTCCTGCCTTGATTCCATGGCTGAGGAGGAGGCGGCCCTGGCTAACTCTAAGATTACCCCCATAAAGTAACATCTCTTTTATCATTTGTGCTACTTTTGAAACATGATTTTGTTCTACTTAGGAATAACTTGCTTGTGAAGAGTTTGTTTGCCCAAAGCCCAACATTTCTGTGCAAAAAATATTCTTGTGAAAATTCCTTTTGTGCAAACAAATTTTTCATGCACACCAAAAAAAAAAAAAATGCCTAAAGGAATAATTGAAAACCATGGAAAGATGTTCACAGACTCTCTCATCTCATTCAGTGGAGGCGGAAAAAGCATTGACATTTTTGTTCTTTCATGTGAGAATGAGATAAAGGCAGACTGGTATCACTTCTGCTTTCAGGAAATTCTGTTTTTGGGGCAAGACCTGGCCGCTGGGGGAGAGGTTGCACGTTTCCTTTCCTGGGATCCAGAACAACATGGGGGCCTCCTTCGCCTGGAGAGCAAGTGGATTTTCAGGCAGGCAGGGTTAGCACTGGAAAAAGAGCACCAGGGACCCTTTTCTTGGTTTCTTTGTTCGTAAGAAGAAAAACTTGGTGCTGATGCTAGTGCAGAAAAAGCCCCAGAAGAAGCAGGACTGAAATATCTGAGGTGGTACCTTCTTTCTTGTCACCCTGCCCTCGACAAGCAATTGAGGGTCTCTTGGTGGTTCCACATGGGTGTGATTTTTCTGCTTAGTGTCCACTAGGATCAGGGCCTTTGGTGCCTTTGGTCTCCAGTTCTGCGGAATGCCCTCCCAATGAGGTTGGGATAGGGCAGAGAAATGTATGGGGGCTGGATGCCAGAGTCCGTCCACGGGCCAAAATAACGTCCCGTTCTTCCACATCTTGGTCAAAACTGCAGTGCTATGCCCCCATTTTGATTGGGAACAGGGGAAGCAGAAACCATTTGGAGGAGGCCCTGGTGAGTTGAGGTGGGGGTGTCATAGTTTTCATAGAAGAAAAGCTTAGGGCATGATTTTGGGGGCAATTTTCACCAGAAAATTGTGCTGAGCATAATTTAAATGCAGGTTTTAGATGCCTGTGGGTTGCGCTCCCCCTCCCTATTAGGGCACACACAGAATGTGGGGTGTTAGTTGCAGTGAACACGACAACTCCAGCAGCCTTGCCAGCTGGACAGATTTATTCGCTGTAGTCCAGACTTCTGCAAGCTCTGGGCAGGCCGTGTTGTTGTGGTGTGCCTTCAAGTTCTTTTTGATTTAGGGTCGCCTTAGGATCACCATATCACAAGTTTTCTGGGGCTGAGAGTGTGTGATGTTCCCAGAGCCACCCAGTGGGTTTCCATGGCTGAGCAGGGTGCTGAATGCTGGTCTCCAGGGTTACAGTCCCAACGTTCAAACCACTACACCACTTCTTTTCAGTCTCTTGGTTGAAGACTTCTAACCGTAGTGTCCTGATTTACCAGAAATGCCACAATACCTTTTATTTCTGAAATCGTTGCCACTGTTGTGCCCAGTATTTGTTTAGCTTTGACCCATTCTGTGCCGCTGTGACCTCTTTGGCACGGGGCAGTTTGTAGGTTCGGCCGTATGACGTGGTCAGCTGGCACGTTAGTTGGCTGCAGCACCCACCTCTCTGCCTCTTTCTCTCTGGCAGGAACTACTCCTTCTACGCCCTGGACAACCAGAACCTCCGGAAGCTGTGGGACTGGAGCAAGCACAACCTCACCATTGCCCGGGGGAAGCTGTTCTTCCACTACAACCCCAAGCTCTGCCTCTCCGAGATCCACAAGCTGGAGGAGATCTCGGGGACGAAGGCGCGTCAGGAGAAGAACGAAATTGCACTCAAGACCAACGGGGACCAGGCCTCATGTAAGGAGGAGGGGACGGACAGAAAGGCAAGGGGCAGGTGGGGTAGGAGGGGGCAGAAGGGCATTTAGCATTACTGGGTTCCCTGGTGCTTGGGAAACCCTGTCGGGAAGAAGAACACAGAGGTGGGAACTTTGCATAGTTCTCTGCTGATGTTTGCGCATCCCAGGGTGCTTGGAGCAATCATTCTCTGTTGAGCAACACGTGGGGGGTTTGGTGGGGGAAAAAAACCCCACTGTGCACACAAAACCCCCCCACTGTTTCCAGAAAGAAATGTGGGGTTTTGTGCAAAATCATTTTTTTGGACACAAAGCCTGCCGTTTGTGTTTTTGCACACAGTAAGTTCCTAAAAAGTTCCTAAAACGTTTGGGATGCGCTAATACTGGGCAAAACCTGCGTGGAAATTTTCTTTTTTTCCTTGCTGAGGAGAAAACTAGGGAAATTCTTGCTCTGAGTGCTTGGCATACTAGGATGAAATAGCTGTTTCCACACCTAACAGAGTGATTTCCGCACTGTGGAGAGAGGAGGAAAGGTCCTTTCTGTGTAGGAATGCGTCCCAGATTGGTGTCAGACGCCCTGCGTGTGCTCATGGGCGCTTCCTTCTGCTCATATCAGCCCCTCCTTTGGGAAAGGTGCACAAGAGGTAGCAGTGGAAAGGTGACTCATGATCTCACGCCCTTTCCTGGTAGGGATGGTAGGGAAGACCAAGACTGCCGGGCACATGCCACCTGCCAGGTTAGCTTTCAGCCTGCTGTGAGGCAGGCTTTGGTGCCCATCTGGCGGCAGCTTTGCAGCGGCTTTTGGTTGCCTCCTTGCTCTCTAAGCAAAAATGGGAGGAGGCAGTGAGGCTTTCCTTCCTGGTGGGGCTGTGTGCGTAAATGTGTGTTGTTTTTGTCACGCCTTGGCCTCGCATGCAGGCCCGGTCTCTCTGTTGAGCAGCATCCGGTTTGTGTACAATGTGTATGTTTGTTCAGCCTCAGCTGTGAAAGAAACAACAGTCCCTCCCTCTCTCTCTCTCTAGTACACGCGCCTAATCTCCTGCCAGGCTGGCAGAACACAGGACAAAGTGTCCTCTCTCCCTCTTTGAGCAATAGCAACAGGCTGCTGTGGGCGTGTGTGTGAGAGAAAGAGCCCCCCTGCAGTATCCCTGAGTGATGCGTGTCACTCATTGTTCATTCCCTGGAAGGAGACAGAACACCCAGCCACCGCCACTTCTCTCTCTTTTTCCTTTTTTTAAAAACCAATATTCCAGTTTAGATCCATCTGATCTAGATCCAGATCTACCCCGACCAAATTTTGCAGTGGTGTCTCAGCTCCCTGCCTTCTGCTTTAGAGGCCGACCACCCTGGCTGCTGGTTTCTAGACCGGTGTCCAGTCAGGCCTCATCCTTTCCAGTCCTGGCCTCCTGTCCCAAGTTCCACTTTCTCTGGGGTGCCTCATTGTCATCTGGCATGTCCCCCAACAAAGGCACAGCTCTGCGTTGTAGCTGTTGGTGGTGGTGGTGCTGCTGCTTCCCCAAACCAGTGTCACCTTCCCTTCTGCACATCCTGGCGTGGTGAAAGGGCCGAGGCATTTAAGGCAGAGGCCTTTGGGCAGTTGCAGCTGCTTCCTCTGCCCTTTCAGTGCTGATCCGTGGTGCTGTCTTCCTCTGCAGGCGAGAACGAAGTGCTCAAGTTTTCCGTCATCAAAACATCCAGTGACAAGATTGTGCTGAAATGGGAGCCATACTGGCCGCTGGACTTCCGCGACCTCCTCGGCTTCATGCTCTTCTACAAGGAAGCGTGAGTGAAGGGCCGCTCTGCCCTGTCCATCCCCAGGCAAGGCCAAGCCACTTGGCTGCCAGCCAGCCACTGGGGCTGTCCTGCAGGGACATCTGCGTGTTGCCAGAAGGCCAGAAGGTGCCAACTTCTGCTCCTTGCCTCTCTGCACCTCTGGCAACCAGACCAGCCTCTGGAGGAAAATGTGCCAGTTGGCTACATGCAGAATCCAGAGGTTTGCAGCGTCGGGAGGTGAGCCAGTCAAACAGGGGAGATATGGGAGGGAGAGTTCAGGAACCTCCCAGAATCCTTCACTCCATGCTGTTTGCCTGAAGGGCTGCTGGAAGTTGTATTCCTCTTCTTTCCAATAACCTTCCCCTGCTCTGGATGCCTTTGAGGCCTCCCTCAGCGTTGCCACCACCAGAAGGGAGGAACAGAGGTCACCTGGGTGCCCCAGCAGGTTTCGTCCTTACACTGGTCACCTTCTTCTGAAAAGGTGGAATTTGCTTTACATGTTCCCCCTAAGTCGCTTCTGCACCATTAGGAATATACAGCAAACCTAACAGAATGGTTAAGAGTGCTAACCAAGGTTTTTGGTGAAGGAAGCAATTCAAATGTAGGGAGGTTGGCTTAGAGTTCCATTTAAAAAACTCAATGAAAATTAAGAAGAGATTTTTTGTTTTTTGGTAAAGAAAGAAATTAAAATGGAAAGCAAAATAACTGCAGCTATTTTTGAAAATTCATTTGTGCTCAATAGTCAGGAGACACCTGTGGGTTCAGGAGGCTCGTGTTCCTGCTCTGGTTTAGAGACCCCTGCAGTGGTAGCCGGTGGCTAGGAGGAGCCATTTTGCATGGCTACTGGGCTTGACCCTGGCACCTGAGTACCAGGGGAGTAGCAGCCTCAGCCCTACCAAGGCTAGCCACCCAGACTTTTCCCTCTTTCTACATAGGAACAGCATGGGTTGAACTGTGGGACTCACTGCCACTGGGTGCCATGGCGGTTGCCAACCTTTAACAAGGGTTTAGGTAAATTAATGGAGATGAAGGGGCCATTCATGATTAGAAATTAAGCACAAGAACCAGTCCACCTCTGTGTCTCATTTGCTGAAGAGAGCCTGTGTGTGTCCTTGCCAGTGAGGCAACTGGTTGGCTCCCGTGAAGCCAGAATGCTGGGCTAGAGAGGACTGTCTGGGCCTGGTCCAGGACTCTTGTTCTGTTCTGTGAGCGTGGGTGTCAGCCCTGAGGCATCCCCACAGCCACAGGCCAGTGTGATGGCAAGCAAATGCCTTCCTCAGCCGGCAGGGCTGCCGTTTTAGATGAAGCGGCGCTCACACGTGGGCCGTGTCTTTTGGAGTCACAGCCCCCTTCCTCTTTCTCTTGTCTGCCTCGGGCCAGGCCCTTTCGAAACGTGACGGAATTTGACGGGCAGGACGTCTGCGGCTCCAATAGCTGGACGGTTGTGGACATCGACCCTCCCCCCCGGCCGACGGATGGCAAGCAGCCGTTGCACCCGGGCTGGCTGCTGCGGGGCCTGAAGCCCTGGACGCAGTACGCCATTTTCGTGAAGACCCTGGTCACCTATTCCGACGAGCGCAAAACCTACGGGGCAAAGAGCGAGATCATCTACGTCAAGACCAATGCCTCTGGTGAGCTGTGCACGCCTGTCTTTGCGCATACACGCAGAGCTTTGTGGAGTTACTGGTTTGGGCTGCACCTCCCAGAAGAGTCTCCAACCAGCAAAATCTCCCTGTCAGCTCCCTGTCCTCCGAAAATTAACAGATAGGTTTAGCTACCCAGGGACTTGCTGCCGGCTTAGGTGGTTTTCAAGCCAGAGCAGGCAAGCCTCTGGAGGCAGGGGGCAGTGCTCACCTCTCTCCCATCCCACACCTGAGAATGCAGAGTGTGCTTGAGCAGTTGGAAGAGAAAGTATTTGGGTAGACACTTCTGGTTTTCTTGAGGAAGGATTTTACTGTTTTGGGAGGTTCCTAGAAAGCTGCCACTCCTGGAGGTTTCTAGAATCAGAAATGGGAAACTGTTGAGGGAAGCCCGTACGAGAGCCCCGTGTTGCCTGTCGGCCCTCTACCCGCCCTCCTGTCCAGAAGGGAGATGGAGCAGTTTTGTGAAGCAGGGATAAACCTACCATGGGCAATGAGCCAGGGTGGCTATTTTGGCACTTCCAGGTTTGGAGAGGGTCTCTCTGAATGCTAGAATGAATCATCAAGGTGGGGGACCCAGGTTCACCTTCTTTCTATCTTCCATGGACACTTCCCAGGGGCATCTGACATCCCCTATTGGAAACAGGGTGTCGGGGCAAGAGGTCGGGTTTTTTGCCTTGCTCCCATTTCTGCGGTGGGTGATTTCCCCTTTTTTCCTCTCTCTCTTTTCTCCTCCCCCAGTGCCTGCTGTCCCCACGGATCCGATCTCTGTTTCCAATTCTTCATCTCAGATTATTCTGAAGTGGAAGCCACCCTCTGACCCCAATGGAAACATCACCCACTACTTGGTCTCCTGGGTGCAGCTGAATGAAGACAAGGAGCTCTACGAACTGGACTACTGCCAGAAGGGTGAGTGGGGTGGGCTTGCTCCCCACAACTCCCACCTACTTGCCACTTGGGCACCCTTTGAGATTATTTTCGTGGCAGCCGGATAGCTCCCCCCTCCCCTGGCTGAAGTATTGAGAAGCTCCTGCTATCCTTAGTTTATTTGGAGGAGGTTGGTTGGACCATGCAGCCAATCCGTGGTGCATAACTTTGTTCTCTCAGGGAGGTGTTGACCCTGGGGGGTGATGGCTCAGTGCAAGGGCTGGGCAGTTTTGGAGGGTCTCAGTGCCATTTCTGCTCACACACACACACCCATGCAAACATTGCCCATTGCAGGTCTCACAACCCCTTCCCGCTGAAACCAGAAGAGGCGGGAAGTTGAGTCCCAAAAAAATCTGCTTTCACTGAGGAAAAAGAAAGAAAGAAAGAAAGGGCTTGGATGGGATCCACCCCGGGCAGTTAAAAGGCAGCCAGACTTCCTAAAACCATAGAATCATAGAGTTGGAAGAGACCCCAAGGGCGATCCAGTCCAACCCCCTTCTGCCGTGCAGGAAGACACACTCAAAGCACTCCCAACAGATCGCCATCCAGCCTCTACTTAAAAACCTCCAAAGAAGGAGGAGACGCCACCACACTACACTGAGGCAGCAGCAGATTCCACTGCTGGACAGCTCTGACTGTCAGGAAGTTCTTCCTGAGGTTCAAGTGGAATCTCCTTTCCTGTAGTTTGAATCCATTGCTCTGTGTCCTAGTCTCTGGAGTAGCGGAAAACAAGCCCGCTCCGTCCTCGACATGACATCCCTTCAGATGTTTGAACATGGCTATTATGTCCCCTCT
Source organism: Cyclura pinguis (assembly GCA_030412105.1). Lineage (NCBI taxonomy): Eukaryota > Metazoa > Chordata > Lepidosauria > Squamata > Iguanidae > Cyclura > Cyclura pinguis. The sequence goes on along the minus strand of CM059614.1, from coordinate 8,455,125 downwards.
TAACGTTCTCTTCTGCAGACTAAACATCCCCAGCTCCCTAAGACGGCTTCATGGCTTCCAGACCCTTCATCACTTTGGTCACCCTCCTGAAGCCTTTTGGGAATGTTACTCTTCATTCCTCTTATGGGAAAAAGCTAATGGCTACTGGGGACCCCAGGAATGGCTAAAACAGACAGCAGAGGCCCTGTCTGGTCCGTGGGCTATGAGCTGCCCACCTCAACTGAGCAGAATCCGCAGGGGCAAGGGCTGAGTTCCAGAAGGGGGCAGGAACCTGCCGAGGCTGTTCCCAGAAGCAACTAGCTGTTCATGAACCTCTGTGTCAGGAAGCAGAGCAGGTGGTGGCAGGCGGTGGCAGCAGCACCCTCCAGATAGCTACCAGACAGGTTGCCCCACACAGATCTGGCAGTGGGGGAGAGAGAGGATCAACTGAGCAGTGGGGGTGAGGAGCACCGGAGTTGTGCCTACCCTCCTTCCTTCCTTCCTTCCTTGAGAGCCTGTGATCTTCCTAGGGGTGCAATTCCTGAGGGTGTCTGAACCACTTGGAACCTGAGTTTTGCTGTGCCCCACCCCTCGCTTTGCAGGCTTGAAACTGCCGTATCGGACCTGGTCCCCCCCTCTTGAGTCAGAAGACGTCCACAAGCAGAACCAGAGCGAGAGCGAGGAGATCAGCGGGGATTGTTGCTCCTGCCCCAAAACTGACTCCCAAATCCAGAAGGAGCTGGAGGAGTCTGCCTTCCGGAAGACCTTTGAGAATTACCTCCACAACGAAGTGTTTGTCCCAAGGTAAGGTACCGGAGCGTGTCTGCTGGCTGCTCCCCCTTTCTGGCTCTGCAGGCCCTTAGGGAAGCCCTCACCCCAGACTCAGCCCGCCTCTTAAACTAACCGAAGAAACAAGTCTCCAAGTGTCCTGTTTGTGGCTGCCTCTCCATCAAGGTCTTTCAGGCATTTTTTTCCTCCACAGCTGGCCTTTAAAGGCGCCGCGTTTATTTTATTTTACTACCTTTCTCCCAACATAGGACTCAAGGTGGCCTCAGCTTTTGCAGCATCTTCAGAGGAGGTGGTGGAATGCCAGGTTCTGTTGAGCATGCGCCCCAGCCTGGGGTGGAGGAGTCAGGACCCCAGAGCAGACCCGGGAGCCATTTGCCTTCCCAGGAACTTCAGGGGGAAATGCCCTAATAGGAAAGGAGGAAAAAAGGCGGGGGGGGGAGTGGCTGCAAGTCTCTTTCCTGGGTGATTGGGGCAGTCCTTTGGATTTCCAACTATGCAGGGGTGTTAGTGCTTCTGCAACCTGGAGAAGAGGTCAGTCGCTGCTCCTGGACTCTTTCAGAAGAGGCAGATCACCTTTTCTTAAGGCCAGGGTTTCGGTGGTTTGGGGTTGCCCCTTCCCTACCCCACGGTCTGGTTCTCCTCCTCCAGCACCAGCAGGGCAATCACCTTTCGTCTCCATAAGAAAAGGGCTCCAAACCTGTCTTGGAATTGGGGAGGGATATCTGGAGATGCATTTCGTTCTAGGCAAAGGTGGTCTTGGCCTTTCTCTGTTCTGGGAGGCCTTTTCCCCCAGCTCACGCGGACCTCCTTTGTTATGTGGGCATACATGCCTTGAAGTCACCTATTGACTTATGGCAACGCCGCCATGAATTTCATGGGGTTTCTTAGGCAAGGAATATTCAGAGGTGTTCTTACCAGTTCCTTCCTCTGAAATAGAGCCTACAGTACTTGGTACTTGTTGGCAGTCTCACATCCAAGTACTAACCAGGACTGGCCCTGCTTAGCTTCCAAGACCAGGCAGGATCTGACACATTTATGCTGCATTGTTATTCCCAGAAGGGTAGATGGGCGAAGATACTCCTACTAGCCCAATTCTTCTCCTTGTGTAAGGTGGGCAAGGAAGGGCCCAGACGTTCTGTGCACAGACCAACAATGGGTTTTACTTAATTTTTTTCATCCATGTAGTTTATAGCGTGCTTTTGTTCCAGTGACTCAAGGCAGCTCACAGCAAAGCTGAAAGAAATAACAGGTTAAAGCATTTAAAAGTTACTATGTCAGTCTGCCATCAGTGCAGGATGGAGCTTGGGAGACTGAAAAACGCGGCAGTGGAAAGAAGTGTGGTGTCACCCTTGGAAATCTCCTTTCTCTCCGTGGCACGCCTGTGAGTTGCCCAAGGCTGCCTACCTGAATGAGAAGGCCTTTGCCTGCTGGGGCAAGAAGCATAGGGAGGGGGCCGAACAGACCTGTCTTGGGAGGGAGTGCCACACCCTCCTTCTGGAGGCAGTTTCCAAGGGGCGAAGAGCAGAGGAGAACCTGAGCGTAGGGGCTGTTAGAAAAGACCCTGGGTCTTTCTGGAAACTCCACCCTAACCTTCTTGCTGAGAGCTGTGTGCTGAGGAAGAAGCTGTTAGGCGGTGGCACCTTTTTGACTCACTGGCTGCATGGGAGGCCCTTTAAGGGAGGAAGAGAGTCTTCTTCTGATGGAAACGCAGTTTGTGGTGACCTCAGTGGAGGGGAACGATAGGCTGAGGCAGAAGCGTCGACCACGAGGGAAACCTTGGTGGGGAGAAGTTTCAGGTTCCAGTTGCCAAGAAGTTGCCAGTTGCCCTTCTCTCTTCCCCACCTTCGTGGGGGTGGAAGATGCCCCCTCTCACCTGCCCCTGAGCCATAGAGGACATCTTACTGGGTCCTCTTTGGGCATTAGGCAGCGTGAAGTCCACCAGTGGGAGGGACTTAGCCCCAGACAGCTTTTGGCCCTGGACCGACACGGCCCGTTTCCTTCCTTCCCAGAACTCATCCTCGGCACAGACTGTGGCTTCTGACCCCTGCCGTGCCAAGCGAGTCTGTTTTGTTTTAAAATGTCACCAGCTCTTTGAGTTGGGGTGGATGAACTTGTCGGAAAGGGCACAGTTCAGAATGACACGTGTGAGCCAGAGAACTGGAGCTCCTCCAGAGTTAATGAGTAAATCTGAGGAACGCAGGGCCGGAGCTTGCCGACTTTCCAGTGAGACCCAAGAGCATGCTGGCTTCTTTGCTGGGTCTCAGTGAGAAACCTGGTGTCCCCAGGGACCGTTTACGAGGGCCTGCTTGCCTTTCCTTCAGGCGCAGTTTCACGCTCTTCAGGCAAAATAAAAACTAGAGAGGGCCGCGCTGTAGAAGCTTGGCCCGGTCACATATTCCTCTCCTTTCCTGTTAGCTTGGCAGCCCCAAAGGTGCTCAAGCCAGTCCTTCTCTGTCCAGGAACGCAGGCTTGCTGCTTCATTGGGCTGAGCGTTCCGGGTGCCTCCTCTCTTCAGTGTGATGCTGCAGTGTTTGCAGCAAGTGTGGGCCCCAGAGGTGGGTCTCTCCGTACAGAGTGCTATACATTGCAAATGAAAAAAGAACCCCAAAGTGGTCAGGAGTCTCCTAGTTTTGGAAAATTATGGTTTGAGGGTGTTAAATGGTTCAAAGAAGGGTAGAGGCCTATTTAAAAGGTGAATGCTGCTCCCGAAGACCCACAAATTACCTACTCACATCTCTGACCTTTTTTTTTTAAGGCAGGGTAGCCTGTGAGCTGTACTCCCTTCCCCAGTTTGTGGCATCAGTACACCCCCTTCTTTTTCCTTTCTCTATCCAAGGGTATGGATCATGGGGAAAAAAGACAAGGAGAGGGCAGATTTCTACATAGTACACCCAGTTCCTTGGAAAGGTATAAAATGGAGTTGGACAGGAATCTGTGGTGGGGATTCTTTTAAAAAAAATTAGTTTTTTTTAAATTTTAAATAATAAAAAAGACAAGAAAGAAACAAGGAAAGGCATTAAGAATATTGCACACAATAACACTGCAAAAACGTTACAAAGAAATAAGCTGCAAGACTGAACTACACAACAATACAATATTAAAAAAAATAAAACTACAAATATTAAACTAAAGTACAACTACAAAGTATAACTACACATAACTACACATAACTAAAAATTGGTTCCCGCCCTTGCTACTAACAGCAAATAGTAATACAGCAGCAACAACTAACCATTAGATCCTAAAATAAAATTGGAGTTAGTACTTGCTGCCTAGTATTTATTCTCATAGTAGAGCTAAACTTACAAGATTAGTTAATAATTAATGGTTCTAAATAGCTTGTTAATAACAATTCTAACTTGCTTGTCAGGTATCATTTAAAAAAATAATAATTGCTTAACAATGTTAATTATTGATAGCTTATTCTTATTCTATTCTATTAAAATTAATAATTCTTAAAACTATATATAATAAGTAGTAAAAGCAACAAACGAAGTAAAACCATTTTCCACCTTCTAGTCACTTTTCCTGCGATAATAGAAATATCAAATTTAAAGTTAAGACATTAATAGAGAGGGAAAAAGAGGGGGGACCCTTATCTTTAGAATCATCAAGTATCTTCTGTGGTGGAGATGCTTTACAGGTCTGACTCATGAGTGGGGGGTGGAGGAGGGAGTGGAGCGGAGGAGAGACCTCTCCTTTGAGGGGTGCTACCCGTGGTTGGCGGCATGGAGGCTCCCTGTGCAGAGGCATTCTGCCTTTGAATACCAGCAGAGGAGGCTTTCTGAACAAAGGTAGCCCTTCCATGTTGTTGGTATTATTAGCACAGTTGGCCCTCCACATTCACTAGGGTTAGGGGTGCAGGATCGCAGCAGAACTGGAAAAATCACAAACGTGTATGTGTGTCAGTGGCATGGTGGGGAGACACAGAGTAGAGACAGTGGGCGCCCAGGGTCCATACCAGGTCAGGGAAAGGAGAGGGGCTCAGCATGGGGGTTGTACACTCGCACCCGTTTCATTCCTTGGGTGTACTGGGGGCATGGGGAAAGAGTTTGTGGTGCTGAGAAATTGGGGTGAAAGCTATCCTTAGCTGGCCAGGCAGCAGCTGGTCGGGCAGGAGGATGACCAGGATGGGTTTTTAAAGGTCTGTGTGGCCTGATCACTTAGAGGACAGGCTCCCCAGGAAAGGAGGCACCTGAGATTGGGGGGGGCAGGGGTTGGAGAAACTCACTAAGAATCAAATCTGTGAAAGTCAAACCCAAAAATGTGTAGAGATGCCTGTATCATTATCTTTATTTACATCCCGCTTTTTCCCCAAGTCTGGGCTCCCTCCCAGGAGATGGAGCTCTGGGAAAAGCCAGGACTCTGCCTCTGAGCTGGCGCGGTCTTCCCTCAAACCTCTCAGTCACAGCATTTTTCACAGGCCCTCGAGGAAGCGGAGGGATCTCGGCAGCGTGGCAAACAGCACCGTGGCACCTCCCACCATTCTGGGCTTGGCGAATGCCTCCACTGTGGCCCCCGAGGGCCCCGAGGAGCCCCGGCCCTTTGTGATGGTGGTCCTGAAGGAGTCTGTGGTCATCTCCAACCTGCGGCACTTCACGGGCTACCGGATTGAGATCCAGGCCTGCAACCGGGAAGCCCCCACCGAATGCAGTGTCTCCACCTACGTCAGCGCCAGGACCATGCCGGAAGGTGAGGCAGAAGTTCCTGGTCCTCCTTGGTGTCGGGCGAAAGGAGGGCCTTCCTCCACTTGTCCCAAGTAATGACACTTTGTCCTCCCCGTGTTGTCCCTAGCAAAAGCAGACGACATCATTGGGCTTGTCACCCACGAGCTGGTAGACAAGAGCACCGTCCACTTGAGGTGGCAGGAACCAAAGGAGCCCAACGGGCTCATCATCCTCTATGAGGTGAACTACGGGCGCCTGGGCGATTCTGAGGTAGGCGCCATTTCTGTCTCTCCAGACTACCCGTCTCTGGGGTAACAGGAGGGATTTGGGGGCATTAATAGTGCTTCTCAGTAGTCTCTCAGGAAAGCGTAACAGGTATTTCCTAGTGAAGAAGTAGCTCTGTGTGTGCGTGCACGCACGCACATGTATGCACACATGAATTGGTGGTTGGACCAGATGGCCCTTCTGGTCTCTCCCAACTCTATGATTCTGCGTGGCACCACTTGCTTACCTCCTCCAATCACAGCTCAGGCTGACCTACCATAAGGCAGTGGCGTATCTAGCGTAAACGGTGCCTAGGGCGAGCATGGAGGTTGAGGTATTTTCGGGCCACATTTGGCTGCAGGTAACTGAAATCTCAGAAAGCAAAACTGTAGAAAAGGGGGGAACTGCTGTAGCAGCATTCTACTTTGGTGGCCTCCAATAAATGATTACTGGTGATGTGTTACCTTTCAGCCATGCTGAAGTGGGTTCCATTTTGGAGCCAGACTGCCCTTTCTGCCACTGTGCCAGGCCCCCCCAGCCTGGTCAGCCTTGATTCCTCTTTCTTGGGGCAGGGAGGCGTAACATGGCACCTCCACACACACACCCCAGCACACTGCGCTCGGTTCACACAGCTGCCTCTCTCAGGAAATAACAGTGCTGTTTTGTTGCTACCCCTCTGCCTTCAGGAGCAACGCCACTGTGTCTCTCGCCGGCAGTTCTCCGTTGACCAGGGCTGCCGGCTGAAGGCCCTGCCACCTGGGAACTACAGCGTGCGTGTCCGAGCCACCTCGCTGGCAGGGAATGGGTCGTGGACAGAGCCCATCTACTTCTATGTTTCCGATTATCGTAAGAGAAGCCACTTCCTGGCGCTTTGTGTCTCCATCTCTCTTAATGGGGGGAGAAGGGGTTGGGAGGACGGGAGGATCGCTTCGGGAAAGAGGCCGCGGGTTTTGCATGCCCGTGGCTTGCAATCATGGAGTTTAGGTGTAGGGAGTTGGTGGTGAGAGAGAAAAGCACTGTTTATGTAGGCTTTTGGGAAATCGGGAGAGGTACAGCGTCAGGGTGAAGCCAGTCCGCCATGGCTCTTCATGGCCCCCAAGGGTCCCGTGTGGCATCGAAAAGACCAGCCAGCTCTCTTGGTCAGAATAAGCTCTTCAGGAGCTTGCCAGCGTTGCCCTTCCCCCCGTGTGTGGCAAGTAGCCTCAGTCGGCAGGTGGTTGTCCATCCCGCTTTGAGAGGGGGCCCTGCTCTCCTGCCTGACCCTGCCTTGCCTCTCTTCCCCAACTCCAGTGAATGCTCCCCCCAACCTCGTGAGCATTGTTGTCCCCGTCGTTTTTGCCATCATCTTCGTCCTGCTCCTCGGAGGCACCTACATCTTCATCAAAAAAAGGTGAGCATCTCACTGTCACAGTCACAACCGTAGGGCCTCGCTATGGCCCGGTATGGAATGGCTGCCACCCAGGTGCCCATAACAGCCTCGGGCGTCTTAGCTTTGAACCAAGAAGCTGCACAGCAGGAAAGGTGGAGGGTCAGGGAAGTTCCTTCTAAGCAACAGAATGGTTCCTAAGAACTGATGTCCCCGGCTCTTTTCCCGCCCCCGTTGTGAGGACCAAACACTTCCATGGTGTTTTTTGTCTTCAAAGAGACAATTTACATCCTTCCAGAAGGGCCTCCCCGCCCTGGTCGTTTCTGAGGTTTTCTGCTAGAGTGCTCAGCCTGTGCCTGTTCCTTTCTAGAGTACCTGTTATATGCAGACAATGAAAGCATTTCAGTTGACGGACGGTTCTTGTTCTTGCTTCCCCTTCCTCAGGCAGACAGAAGGACCAACGGGGCCGCTCTACGCATCTTCCAACCCCGAGTATCTCAGTGCCAGTGATGGTATGAGACCGCCTGTTCCCACTGAAATCGTTAGCTTGTCACCGCTTTTTGAAATAATTATTCTCGCTCCCAGGAGTTTGGGGGGAAAATGTGTCCTGTCGGTGGCTGCTAAATGTCTGCAGCCTTTTCTCTTCTTCGTCTGAAGCAGTAGCGATGGGCCCACAAAAGCCTTTGCCAGGTCCCTGGGCAGCAGTCACAAAAAAATGAGGGGCACACCAAGCCTGTCCTTGAGATCTGCTGGCTAGCAGTATGGCTAAAAAGGGTTCCCTGTGCCAGCCGGAAAGGCTTTTAGTCAGCTGTGATTAGACTCCCACAAGATTCCACCATTTGGGAGTTTGGGGACAGTGCAGCCTCCAGATGTCTTTGGACTGCAAGTCCCAGCAGCCTTGGCCAGCACGGCCCATAATGAGGAATGCTGGGAGTTGTCATCCAACGGCTGCTGATCTTCATCCTTGGGTAGCTAGCTGCTCCAGCAGGCCTGAGCTTGTCCACCCTTTCCTAGTGCAGGCGTTTGAAAGAGAGCAGAAGCCCAGAAGAGGGGAAGAGGAGGCTTGCGGGTTAGAAGCACAGGAGGCAGGCGGGAGCTGAGTCAGGTCTCCTCTGAGACAAGAGGAAGAGTAAGGGCAAAAGTCCACCCACCCGAAAGAAGGCTGGCCAGGTGGGGCTAGCAGTCCCTCAAGCGCAAGGCGGCCTGAGCATGTGCAGAAGGCTCCAGCAGGGAAGAAGAAGTGGGGAAGCGAAAAGGGGCTGAAGAGGGAAGCAAGTACTCCCTTCTTTTCCGTTGATGTGGGAGAAGACAGAACAGGATCTACTGAGATCTCTCCCAGATCTAGACGCCTGCGATCTGGGTGCTTGAGAGGAAAGAACCTTGCCCAGCTATGATGGAGACAAGGGGAAGGGGGGAGGACTTTGTGGAAGAAAGTGGCGGGGCTCATTTTCTTCTCCTCCCAGGCAGGAGAACAAGCTGTGGCTGCAAGGGAGCAGATTTTCATCTTTGCTTTCAGTCCAGAAAGAGGGCTTGACAGGGCTTGGCCCCGGGAGTGTTGAACCTGCCAGCCCAGGGTCGGATGGGGAATTGTCAGAGCCCCAGCAGCCTCCTTTCCCACTGACTGGGCGTGTGTCCTCCCCCCACCGCACTTGGCTCTCTCTCTCCTGCAGTGTACGTCCCGGACGAGTGGGAGGTCCCTCGGGAGAAGATCGCCCTCCTGCAAGAACTGGGCCAGGGGTCCTTTGGCATGGTGTACGAGGGTATCGCCCGAGACATCGTCAAGGGTGAGGCCGAGACCTGGGTGGCGGTCAAGACGGTGAATGAGTCGGCCAGCCTGCGGGAGCGCATCGAGTTCCTCAATGAAGCTTCTGTGATGAAAGGCTTCAGCTGCCACCATGTGGTGAGGGGGAGGAAGTGGAAAGGTGTGGGAGGGGGCCAAGGAACCATCTTGGGGAAGAACCGTGGAAGGTGTGGGGCCCGTTTATGGAACCTTTGTGCCAGCGGGGAGGATGGGGAGAACTTGAGACCCCGCAGAACATTGGCACTCACCTGAGAAGGAGCTGCCTCTCTGTGCCAGTGGCACACTTGGCTTTACAGACAGACATCCCCAGGTGGAACCCCTTGTAAAGGGGGAGCAGAGCAGCGGGAGGCGCATAAGTCCCTCCGAGGCAAGTGAGGTGGGCTGAGGGGTCTAGGAGGAGCCTCCTTGGATAACAGTCACTGTGTTACCCTCAGGACCTCTCTGTCCTGTGCCAGCAGCCCTGGGGATGGGAGAATGAGATTTCACTCCTCTTCTGGTTTTGTTATAAAAACAAATCTTTACTCTCTCTCTCTCTTTTTTCCCTTCCTTCTTTCTCCCAAAGGTCCGTCTCTTGGGGGTGGTGTCCAAAGGGCAGCCCACGCTAGTCGTCATGGAGCTGATGGCCCATGGAGACCTGAAAAGCTACCTGAGGTCCTTGCGCCCAGAGGCGGAGGTAACTTGGGGCTTGGAATGGCTGGCTGGCCAGATTGGGGAGTGGCCACAGGCCAAGGAAGGCAGTTGGGTGTCCAAGGGCTTGTGGCCTGTCTGTGGCGGCTAAATCTGTTGGCCTGGCTCCTCAGAACAACCCTGGCCGGCCGCCCCCGACCCTCCGAGAGATGATCCAAATGGCTGCGGAGATTGCCGACGGCATGGCTTACCTCAACGCCAAGAAGTTTGTCCACAGGGACTTGGCAGCCCGGAACTGCATGGTAGCTGAAGACTACACCGTCAAAATTGGAGGTAGGGCAGAAGTGCCTCTAACAAGGGCTGGGCAGGGGGCAAGAGGCTCCCCTCAGGTTTCCTCTCAGTGGCTTGTAAGAAAAATGTGGATGTTGCTTTGAGGTGCCTCCTGTCAGAGTAGGGGAGAGCTTTTAGTCAGGAGAGCCAAACCACCACAAGCCAGTTTCACTGTGTTGCTGATGCATTTATTTGATCTGTGACCTGCTTTTCTTCAAAACTGAGGCTCAGAGTGGCTCACAGATAGATTTAAAAGAAAAGAAAAGAAAGGAGGCACAGATAGAAACACAAGAAGTTCTAATATTAAAACATGATTAAACAAATCATAATAAGTTGGATGAAAAAGGACAGCAGGAAAAACCCTGTTGACCCTAATATAGGACTTCTTTCTGTATTCTGTGACAAAGAACTGACTGATTTTCCATTTTGCTGCCAGATTGGTGCTATTTTAGCACTGGAAGAAGTGGGAGCACCTCTTGATTGAAGCCTAGGATTAAAAAAAAACAAAACAAAACCTGGGGAAAAGCACTTTGGGAGAATCTGTGATTTGCTGTGCACAAAAATGGAAAAAAGCAGCCAGAACTAGACTTCTTTTCCACTTAGTTTCCCCTTGTTAATTTCATCAGTGACGGTAGGGAGGTTGCACCTCCCCGTGGTCGTATTGAGGTTCCTATGAAAAAGTGCTTTCATTGGATGGTAAAATCATTGTTATTTTCTTGTGCTGTGAACCTGAGAACCAAAGACATCATATAAACAGTAAAAACCTTACGGCAGGGTGGGGGGAATAATATGCAAGGCCTGGTGATCTTTTTGCTTTTTCTGTTTCTTAAAAAATGGTTACATTTTCTAAGAACATGTGTCATGTCAATAACATGTCATGTGTCATGTTGTTAATAACTCAGTAATTTAAAAAATGGAAAGAGGGCGGACCCTTCCCGATGCTTCATTCCTGCTTTCCCCAGCAAATTAGCAGCTGTGACTCTCTTTTTCTCAGACTTTGGCATGACGAGGGACATCTATGAGACAGACTATTACCGGAAAGGAGGGAAAGGCCTGCTGCCCGTACGGTGGATGGCCCCGGAGTCCCTGAAGGATGGCGTCTTCACGGCCTATTCTGATGTGTGGTGAGTTGGAAGGAAGGCGCCCTGGCCCTGGGACCGTCATCCCCTCCCTCCAGGAGTGTGGGAAGAGAGAAGGAGAGGCTCGCTGGCTCTTGCCAAGGACCAGCTGTGGCCCAGCAGGGCTGCTTTTGCTTTAGGGCCCCTGCCCCCTCTGAGCTGCTTTCCACCCTGCTGTCGGTGGGCTGTAGAGCACCTCCCTCCCCTGAGCAGTGGGACTTCTGCGTGGGAGAAGCAGAGGCATATCTAGGGTGGGACAAGTAGGGTACATGCCCTGGATGCCAGGGAGGCACAGAAAAGCAGTGCCGCATGTTGCGGAGTTGCAGAGGTGGGGAGAAACGTCCACTCTTGCCCTAGGTGCTGCTTATGCTAGATATGCCTCTGGAGAGGAGATGGGGGTTCCGTGGGTGGGTGGCCGGCCAGGGAAGTCCTTCTGGTGGCTGAGCCTCGCTTCCCCCCCTCCCCTCCCCTCCAGGTCTTTTGGGGTCGTCCTTTGGGAGATCAGTAGCTTAGCGGAGCAGCCCTACCAGGGGCTCTCCAACGAGCAAGTCCTGAAGTTCGTCATGGACGGCGGTTATCTGGAGCAGCCTGAAAACTGCGCAGAGCGGTTGTAAGTATCGCGGGAATGTCTGCTTCAGCGGGGTTGGGGGTGGTGTTCCCCGTGTCTGAAAAGAAAACACGCACACTGTGTTGCGGGTGTGAAAACTGTCTCTCTTTCCCCTCTGTGGGAGGAAGGATGTGAAACGGCCGCAGTCCTTCCCACTTGCTGTTGCGCCACCTGTTTCAGGAACATGCCACTGCCACTCCCTTTAGAGCAGCTGGCAAAGCATGAAAATAGGCACGAGAACGCCTATTGCAGCCGGTTAAACCCAATTAGCTTTTAGGATCCATTTGTTTCATTTCCCACCAAGGTGGTTGCTGGCTAGAATCCCTCCCATTGGAGTGAGCTGGTGGAACCAAATCCGGTAGCCCCCGGCCACTGGTAGCTCAGTCCTGGTTCCAGGTTGTTGGAAACTGGCTTTGGGAAAAGATGCCTGCCGTCTGGAGGAGCCCTCTCTTTTTGGGGAGACAGGCGGGAAGTTGGTGGCAGGGTTTAGAATAGCAAAGTGAGGAGGGGGAAAGAGGACGTATCAGAGTTGGGGAAGCTCTGAGAATACTGCAGGGCCTGACAGTGGAGCAGAGAAGGAGGGCTGAATCAGGGCCCAGGGGCGCAATTTGGGGAGGAGGCCGAGAGCTCGCTGCCGTGGCTAACGGTGCCGTGTCGTGTGTCTCTTTGTGCACGTGCCGTTGCAGCCACAACCTCATGCAGATGTGCTGGCAGTACAACCCCAAGATGCGCCCCTCCTTCACGGAGATCATCGAGATGCTGAAGGACGACCTTCACCCGACCTTCCGAGAGGTCTCATTCTTCTACAGCGAAGAGAACAAACCGCCGGAGACGGAGGAGTACGAGCTGGACTTTGAGAACATGGAGAGCATCCCGCTGGACCCGGCCTCCTATTCTCAGCGGGACGAAATCCTGGGGCGGGACAGCAGCCCCTCGGTGGGCCTGAAAGGGAACTACGAGGAGCACATCCCTTACACTCACATGAACGGGGGCAAGAAGAACGGGCGTGTCCTCTCTATGCCCCGCTCGAGCCCCTCCTAACAGCAGGCGCCCCTCGGGCCGTCTTTCTTTCTTCACACCAATCTCAGGACTCGCAGTATTGCTGACGAAACGTACGGAGATGCACAGACTCGATTTCTATTCAGATTTTTAATCACCAGAAGATTAAAACGGACGCCGGGCTGGGCGGGGAAACGACGATGTCCGCTCGAGTGTTTCTGCTTTGTTTGTTTCTCTTGGGTGCGACAGCTGACCTGCCGGCAGCCGACTTTTGTCTGTGAAACACGATTGGACCGTTCTGTGGCTGCTGATTCTCCCTTCACGCTATTCTCTGCCCGGGAGATGGAGGACCTTTGGAAGGAGGAGGGCGTCCCTACCGGCCCTGGGTTTCAGGCGCCTCTGCACCGGTGGAAGGGAAGGGAGCCCCACGCCAGAATCTTCTCCGGCAGAACCGGAAGCTGTTCTCCTTCGGCCGGCTTTTTCGTCAGGGGAAGTTCTTGCCGTTCCTGTTTTCCGAAAGGCTGAAGGATCTTCAAGATGTGTCAAACGTGGACTCTCTTGCTCTTTCCTTATTTTTTCCCCCCCCTCTGATTTGACCAACAGTTGCTGCTTTTCTTCTTAATGGGTTAAGCTGTGTGTGAAAGAGAGTATGTGTGTGTATGGGATCTGGCTGCGTACGTGTGTAGACACGCCCACACGTACTCACACACACATGGAGCTGTATGTGAAGAATGGGTGGGTCTTTTTTTTTGTACATAACCGTTTTGTCTCTACCGCAGAGTATGCGTGTTGCTCTCCTCTCCTCCTGACCTACACACCTGCCCCACAAACCCCCCCCCCACCGCCCCAGCATGAGTGAATTATGAACAGATTATTTTTATACTGAAGAACTCTTGGGGCGGAACCTCTCAACCCCCAGGCAGTTCAGCAAAACGAGGTAGCCAAAGCGGTAGCCAACTTCCTGTTCAGGGTTTTGTGGAAGGAGGGCTCACGAGATGAAGCAAGGGGGGCCGGCACCAGCACGCCCCCTCCCCACACTCTTTCCTCATGGTTCTCCAAGTCTTGTCTGGTTAGCATTAAGTGCCCGTCTGTCTGTCTGTACATTTATGTGTGAGTGTGTGTGTGTCTGTATATATATATATATATATATCTGTTTGTGTGTGTTCGTTGTGCCATGTTTAAATCTTAGCCAGCCAGCCACCTTATAAATTATTGATGCCTTCCTCGATCGGTCTTTTGTTTGGGCACCTCTGAGGGGAGAGGAAGCTGCCCTTGCTTGGTCTTGAGAGCCAGCCCTAGAAAGTCTCTGAGCTGGATTTTGGCGAGTTTTAACTGCCTGGGAAGCGTGGTGCACAAAACCTCTACTTTTAACATTCAGATAACAAGAGTGCTGCGCACGTGCGTGCGTGTGTGTGTGCCTGTGTTTAATTTTTAAAGGTAGTGCGCTCTCTCTTTCTCTCTCCCTCTTTCTCTGTATATGTATTTTACACCCACAGTTGTACCAATCCTGAAACAGTTGACTGCTGGGGGTGAGATCTTCAGGCAGGGAATAATACCGGACGGCCTTCTCGCAGCTCGAAGGCAGTCAGAATTTCCCGCTGCATTCATTCACTCAGCCAGTTTCGGTTTCCCCTCTCCTTCCCCTGCCTTCTTTCTTTTTCTGTTTTCCAGTCTGATGTGCCTTCCAGACAGTGCCAGGTAAAATCTGCCCAGAGCTTGGGAAAGTTCCTTTTCTCAGCTACACCCCCTGGAATCTCTTAAGGGGCATTCTGGGAGCTGATGTCCAGAAAATGCCCTCCCCCCCCCCCAAGCGCTGTTGTTGGTGCCTCTCTCTTTCCTGAGGTGTTCTGAGATATGCGCAGCATGTAGGTCAAGCATGACTGCTCAGGGGGGCAGAATTGTACCCCCCCTTCCCCTTCTACCTCCCACGGTAATCCTTTGGGAAATGATTCTACACAGACTCCTTTGAAATCAGTGAGGCTGGCACAGCCTGCCCAGATCTTGTGGATGGACTTTGCAGAGTAGCAGTGGCTTTGGCTGCCAGCAAGAGACGAGGGATTTGGGGGCCCTTCTAAATCCAGTGCCCAGCAGCCCCCTGCCCCTGGAAAGAAGTGCAGGAGGTGGCTGGGAGTGAGGGGGATGCATTGGAAATCCCTTCCCTTGGGCCGCTCCTCCTCTCGTCTGCAGCGACTGGTATTTTGGGGGGCGGGGGAGGCAGGCTGTTCCCTCTGCCTGGGGTGCACTGGCCCCTGTGCCCGAGATGCTGAGGCTCCGGCCTCTCAGAAGGGAGCAGCCGATCTTCAGAATGGGGGCACGCTTTCTCAAAAGCCATCCTCCCCTCGCTCGCTGGGGGTGCTGCTGCTGGTTTTGGCCTTCAGACCAGACTGGAGGGCGGGCCCATGTGCGCTCCTGTCTCTTCCAGTGTCTCTGCTGTGGGTGGGTAGGTGGTCTGCGTGCAGACATTCTCCTCTGTGAGTGGCTCACTTTTCCATATTTGTGGCACCTTTTTCTTTTCCATTGGGGTTGGCGAGTCATTCTTTTCCCCTGTCTGGACTCCTGGGGCATTTTAGACTTCTCTGTTCCCTGGGTAATATTTTTCTCCTGAGATAGTGCCCTCCCCATCCATGCACACACACACAAACATGGGAGGACGGGGCTCCCTCTGCCCCCTTCCCGTGCACCTCCGTGGGCCCCTGGCTTTCCAGGCCCCGTCAGCGAATGCCGAAACAAGGGCTTTGCCAAAACCCTTCACAATTGCTTTGTGTTTTTTCTGTCTTTTAAATAAGCTTTTTAAAAATCAGTTCCATATAATGTGAATGATTGTTAGGAAAATAACAAAACCACAGAAGGATCTTATTTTCTTGGTGAAAAGTACGTGCTTGGTAAAATGTATAGATTTTACAGCGAGAAAAAAGCTATGCTCACACAAGGCAGTCCCGTCCCTCCGTGTGCCTCCTTCCTTCTGCCTTGGCGGTACTTCTTTGTTTCCCTCCGGCATCTCATTGGAAATGCTTTAATTTCTATTTTTATTTACTTTTTTGAGTGGGAACGGCCAGATTTGAGTTTTGGGGAGGGCCCAGGAAAGCCAGGCTGGCTGCCTGCTAGAGGGTGGTGTCTTCATTTCCAGGGGGACCAAGGGCAGAGCCCCCCGCTAAGCCAGGAGAAGGCGCTCTCTTGGTTGATCTGCCAGGGGAGGCATCGTCCTGAGGCTTCACGGAGAACAAAGCCCCCCCGGGAGGGGAGCTTTCCAACAGCACAGGCGGCCTGGGGAGGAACAACAAAGCCAGTGCCCTCTTCCCCACGTCCTTTCCCTGCGCATGGAGGTGCCATGCGCCTAGAGCACCCAGGAAGGGGGTCCGGGCAGGCTGGCCACATGCTGTGTCCCTGGGCGTCAGAGAGGGGGCAATGGCGCCTCGGGGGGCAGTTGAAGATGAGGGGAGCAGGGCAGCCGTGCCTTCTGCCTCAGGTGATCCAAAGCAGGGTCTCCCCCGGGTGTCCGCGGTGGGAGCTTGGCTTTTTAACGTTGCAGGGGGGCTTTGCATTATTAAAGTTCTCTCCTGTCCCCTGGCCGAGGAGGCTGACAATTTCCCGGTTGGTGCTCTTGCAGCAGCGGAGCCTTTTTCTTGCCCTTGGCGGTGGTCGGGGGCTGGACTCTCCTGCCGTGGGGTCCCACCCCTTCCCCTTTTGACTCACTGCCCCACGCAGCTGAGCATTTCAGCAAGAGGCTGCCCAAGTGAGGGGCTTTGCCTTCAGGTTCAGTGGCCTTGATGCTTGTGTGTGCGTGTGTGTGTGCGTGTGCGCATGTGCATCCGTAGCGTGGGAGCCTGGCGAGGGGGGCGTCTCGTGTGAGACGGCCAGTCCAGCAGGAGGGGGAGCGGTTCTTGCTCTGGGCGCATGACGGGGGGCACCAGAAGGCGACCACTTTGGTTGGCCCTCCCGTGCGGCCGTTCATGTGCACGCATGGCACGCGCGCAGCAACACCTGCCCCTGTCCGTAGGCGCCTCTCCCGGCTCAGAGACGGCGTGCCCTGTCGCTGCCAGAAAAGGCCTGGGGCTTCTGTGCCTTGCCCCCCTCCTGCTCCCTTCCCGGGTGGTCCAGACCCTCAAGAAACAGGAAGACCGGTTCTGGTCAGCACGTGGGGGGCGGGAGGTTTGAATTCAGTTTTCCCACCAGGCTCCGTTCCGTGACGTTCTTGGGGGCTGGGGCTTCAGTCTGGGCTGAAGGCTTCCCTTCCACCCTGCGGGCCAGCATCTTCTTGGGCGATTCGGTTTTTGATTCCTGGGGGCCCAGCGTAAAGGAACCGGGTGCTCCCCATTGGACTCCCCCCCTCCGTTCCCCAGCGTTCACTCCCGGCGGTTCGTTTCAGCCCAGCAATCGAAAGCCTGAAGCGCTTCTTGATCTCTGAGAAGCCCACTGAGATTTTTCGGATGCACACTTGATCTCAATCGTGCCACCCACGCGGTTCCTTTATTAGCATTATGTTATCGTTGTCTTTGCAATTACTATTTTAGGGGGGAGGGCGTTGAAGGCTCTTCCGTTGTCTTTAAAATTGTACTTCAAGTGTTCATAGAAAGCACCCAAGTCTCATTCAACTGCCAGGTATTTGGGGAGGTAGAAATCTTGACGCTGGGGAAGATGGGGGTCCGGCTTTCAGTCTTCATGGGAAATGGGGGTCTTAGAGGCAGGGAGAGAGGGTGGGTGGACCTGAATGCTGCCCGCAGCCCTCCTCTGGCACGGGACAGGGCGCTTGCCGTGCCGTCGAGTGCCCGGGCAATAGCCCCTTGTTCTCCCGGTGTACCCGCTCCGCGGCCCCCTCGCGCGTCCGAAGGGTCTCAGAACACGAGAGCGGAGGGGTTTTTGATACGCAAACAGCAAAATACCTCTTGTTTCAAAAATAAAAAGGATCAACACAACGTGCCGTGGTTTTGTTTTTGGAAAGGGGGAGGGATGAACGGAAAATATACCCACTTGATTTATTTTTTCAGTGCTTTCATATAAAGAGCCAAGCCGTGATGTGTTCAGAGAGTTATCTTTGAATATAAAAGTGGAGAACTTGCTGTGTGTAAAATATTGAACAATTAACTGTTTATATTAGAAAAAAAAAATTCTGAATAAATTATCCAATAATATTCTCAGACTCAAACGTCTGCCTTTTTTTTGTCCCTTCTGCGATCTCGGCTTCGGTCCCCATCTTGGCGTCCACGGCAGCGTCTGCTTGGAGGTGCAAAGCCTCTTCCGAGAAGAGCGCGGGAAGTTATTTTCGGAAGGTAATCCGTTCCCATTACTTAGTGCAACATTTGCTGGGCAGGGAGGTAACTGGTTGTTCTAACCCTTTGCTGTCTAAAGCAGGGCCTTGTGTTCCTCGTTGGTTTCCTATTATTTTCTGGTCACTTGAGGAAGAATTTAGGATTAACAAATTTTGAGGAAAGCCCTTGAATGTCCTTTAAAAGGGACTTTGCAAAACTAACTATAAATTGTTGTTCATTGTGTAAGTCAAGTAACTCTGTTCCCTCTCATTACTTTCCTTTTGAATTGTGGGTTCTTTTCTGAACTTCTTGATCTTGAGAAAGGTTCGACAGAGCAATCCGTTCCAGCCTCAATGGAGTCTCCTCTTTTTTTGGAGATTTTTAAAGAGGCTGGACGTCCATCTGTCAAAGGGAGGGCTTGGGTTGTGTGTTTTCTGGCATAGCAGAAGGGGGCCGGACCGGACGGTCCTTGGGGTCTCTTCCAGCACTTGGGTACTGTGATTCTGCTCCCTTGACCAAAACAGGAGCTGTGGATGGGTTTGCGAATTGTCATAGTGATTATAACTGAGGAATGGTCGGGGGAATTTAAGATGTTTAGCAGTGGGGATACAGAGAAGGAACGACATGGTAACAGCCATTTTTCTCTGAAAAAATGCCGTCATTATGGGAAAGGGCAGTGAGTTTTGTGCTGTCTTAGAGGGCTGGACCCAAATCCCAGGAGATTCAAAGGAAAAGAAAGAAGGTTCTGACTAAAGGCTAGGAATAGCTTTCTGAGGATAAGAGCGCCTCAGAAGTGGATCTGACTATTTGGAAAGGAGTCTCCTTGGGGAAATTCATAGAATCCTAGAGTTGGAGGGGTCATCCAGTCCAACCCCATTCTGCCACGCCAAAACACACAACCAAAGCACCTCCGACAGATGGACCATCTGTTGAAAAACCTTCAAAGAAGGAAGGAGACCACCACATTGAGGCAGCAGCATATTCCATTCTTGAAGTGCTTTCACCACCAGGAAGTTCTTCCGAATGTTTAGATGGAATCTCTTTTCCTCTCGTTTGAATCCATTGCTCCATGTCCTAGTCTCTGGAGCAGCAGAAAACCAGGTCAGACCTCTATCTGCCATCTAAACATAGAATTATAGAATCCTAGAGTTGGAAGAGGCCCCACGGGCCAGCAAGTCCCACTCCATTCAGCCATGCGGAAAGATACAGACAGAAGATCTCTGTGGGAGAGGTGGCCATCCAGCCTCTTTTTAAAAAAACTCCAAAGAAGGAGATTCCACCACACTCTCCCAAGCTGCAACATATCCCATTGTTGAACTGCTCTTACCCTCAGGAAGTTCTTCCAAATGTTTAGATGGAATCTCTTTTCCCGTAGTTTGAATCCATTGCTCTGTGTCCTGGTCTCTGGAGCAGCAGAAAATAAGCTTGCGCCATCTTTGCACATGACATCCTTTCAAATGTCTAAACATGGCTATCATGTCACCCCTTAATCTTCTCTTCTCTAGGTTGAACCTAGCCAACTTCCTAAGCCGTTCCTCAGAGGGCTTCACAGTTTCCAGGCTTTTTACCATTTTGGTTGCCCTCCTCTGGACACGTTCCACCTTATCAGGTTCTTTAGATTCTCAAAACAGTCATTCCAAGGCACTTGGGTTGGCAATGTGAGTCACAATGACTGCTCCTCACGACCATTGGGTTATCTTGGGATAGTGTGTACACTGCCTGGTTGTAGCAGTTTGGTACCACTTTCATTGGCACAGCTCCACCCTAAGGAATCCTGGGATTTGTAGTTTTTTGCGGGGGCTCTTCAGCATTCTTTGTTGGAGACCTCTGGTGCAACGGCTCAGAGGAGAGCAGACCAAGCTGAGATTTGGGATCACCAACTACAAATCCCAGGATCCTTAGGAATCAGTTTGGCAGTTAAAGTGGTATGAAACTGCTATAACGGTGCTAGAGTGCAGATGCCTTGTCGGAAGCTGGTTTCTGTTTCTGTTCCTCCTGAGAGGGAGGACCAGGCTGTCTGTTTTTCTGCCGAAGCGCAGAGCCTTGGGTTGGCCAACTTCCTTGTGGCTTTCTTGAGTAACGTCTCGTGGCCGGAGGGCCGGCTTCTTCTCGCCCTCCGGGGCCGTCTCGTCTTTGCTTTCCTGCCCAGAGGGCCACCAGGACACGAGGCTTCCCACCTGAGGGATGTTCTTGTGGAAGCACGGAGGCAAGGCCCTCGTGGTGCTGCTTCTCTGCCAACCCCTTGGCAGCCCAGGTTTTCCTCCGTTGCCCCGTGACGCTCACTGCATTTTCTTTGGGGAAAAGGAAGATTTTTCTGTGTTGGCTGTTTTCTGCATCTGCTCTCTTGCTCGGCTCGGATGGGAACTGGCAAACCAAGATGGCATCGGCTGGCCAACCTCTTGGCTTGAGGATGCCATCTTCTTTCCTACCTGCTCTGGGTGGTGAGGTTTGGAACCCACTCTGTGGATTCAACAACCCAAAACATCCCTTCACGGTAAAGGTCCAGTATGGCCTTTGCCCCCAAACAACCAAGAATTTGATGGCCCTTGGAAAGAGCCAGAGGTTTTATTATTTATTTTATTTGGCATAAGCTCGTTGCCTCGTGAAACTTGGGAATATTTAAAGTGGCCCTAGAGCCTTTGTTGCTGCAAAAGAGTAAAGGAGTTCCCCTCTTCCAAAGACGCTCAGGAGAAGGGCCAAATCCTAAAATTCTCCCCAGGCTTACAGATGCTGTGAGGCCTTGCACCAAGCGCGTACGGAGGGCGAGGCATCATATTTGGAAATGCCTTTTATCAAACCTCACATCCCAGTGAGACCCCCTTGGGCGGATCCGACCCCTCGATTACTTCCATTTCCACCTTCTAAAACGACAGAAATTGTAAGGGGGCCAAAAGGGTCTCCCAGCGGTTATGCTCATCTTGTACGAGGCAACAAAGACGGAGCCCCACAAAGGAAGAGGGGGAGCTTTGGAGAGACGCTGCATGGCAGAAAAAAATTATATTAATTTCAAAAATAAATGGGGGAAAAAAAACTCACTTTCACAATAGATACAGTAGACATAAGCCAACAAGAACACAGTGCGATAAGCAAAAAACCAGAAACGATAAACAAGATATCCCATCTACATAAAAAGACATTGCAATTAACATCAATTGCAGTATACTTCCGCCTCTGATAGGACTACAGGTTGGACACGTCACTGCTTTGACTATTCCCCCTCTTTTCTTATCAATTACAAATTCTCAGTCTTCTGCCAAAATCTCCTCCTGTTATTAGCGTGTCGAATTAGCCTTCTTTGCACAATAATTACTGTGTTATCTCCTTGTACAGAGACTAATTATGAAGACCTTGACCTTGGCAGAATATCCAAACATCAACTTCAATAAAAAAATAAAATGATATCGTTATCATGGAACATACATCCCGTCATATCCTCTTATTTTATTGCCCACAACCAATTTACTTGGTTCCGTCAGGAGGAAAATATATATATATATATGTGTGTGAGTGTGTATGTATGTATGTATGTATATATGTATATGTATGTACGTACGTACGTACGTACAGATTACCCAATGATAGTGCCTTATCAGTTTGAGTTACCCTTTGCGGGTAAGTCGTGAAAGGTTGCTGTGTTTGGAGAAATCTATCGTTTGTGCTGTTGTCCAAGAGAGAGAGAAGTTTATCCCACTAGCAGTTTCTCTATCCATTCTTCTTTAAATGGGATCGAAACCTTCCTCCAGTGCCTAGCCCAGGGCTTTCCAAACAGTGTGCTGTGACACATTAATGTGTTGCCTGAAGTGCGTAGGTGTGTCGCCTACAATCTTGGAAATGTATGTTATTAATTATAAATCGTATATTTTTAAAATATATATGAAAGGTTTTCATGAGATTATGTTGTGTCCCCATACATTTCGTTATTAGAATTTATGTATATATCTGCATCTCTTCTAAGGGGTTCGTTTAACCTCCGGTTTGCTAGCAAAACTGAATTACTGTGTCGTGAAATGATGCATGTCTCAAAAGTGTGTAGCCAACATGGTAAGTCTGGAAAGCTGTGGTCTAAGAGATAGATAAGTTTATCCCACTAGCAATTTTTCTATCCGTTCTTCTTTAGACGGGATTGAAACCTTCCTCCAATGCTGAGTGTATACATCCTGGAGAGAAGTGACTGGTGGGGTGCCAGAGGGTTCCGTCCTGGGCCGAGGGCTATTCCACATCTTCATCCATGACTCAGATGAAGGAGCAGAGGGCAGGCTGATCAAATTTGCAGATGACACCAAATTGGGAGGGGTTGCTAATACCCCAGAGGACAGGGCAAAACTCAAAATGACCTTGACAGATTAGAGAGCTGGGCCAAAGCTCACAAAATGAATTTCACCAGAGAGAAATGTAAGGCCCTACGCTTAGGGAGAAAAAATGGAATGCACAAATATAGGATGGGGGATGCGTGGCTGGGTAACAGTCTATGTGAGAGGGATCTAGGAGTCTTGGTGGACCACCAGCTGAACATGAGCCAGAAGTGTGACGCGGCAGCCAAGAAAGCCAACGTGATTCTTGGTTGCGTCAATAGGAGTGTGGTGTCTAGATCGAGGGAGGTAATGGTACCACTCTATCCTGTTTTGGTTAGGGCTCACACTGAGTAATGCTGTGTCCAGCTCTGGGCACCTCAATTCAAGAAGGATAAGGACAAGCTGGAACGTGTCCAGAGGAGGGCGACCAAAATGGTGAAGGGTCTGGAAGCCATGAGGCCCTACAAGGAGCGGCTGAGGGAGCTGGGGACGTTTAGTCTGCAGAAGAGAAGGCTCAGAGGGGACATGAGAGCCATGTTTAAATATCTGAAGGGATGTCACGTCGAGGAGGGAGCGGGCTTGTTTTCTCCTGCTCCGGAGACGAGGACAAGGAGCAATGGATGCAAGCCGCAGGAAAGGAGATCCCACCTGAACTTCAGGAAGAACTTCTCGATGGTCAGAGCTGTCCAGCAGTGGAATACGCTGCCTTCATGGAGCGTGGTGGAGTCTCCTCCTTCTTTGGAGGTTTTT
Organism: Cyclura pinguis; assembly: GCA_030412105.1. Lineage (NCBI taxonomy): Eukaryota > Metazoa > Chordata > Lepidosauria > Squamata > Iguanidae > Cyclura > Cyclura pinguis. The sequence continues at coordinate 8,432,290 of CM059614.1, read as the reverse complement.
AAGCAGAGGCTGGATGGCCGTCTGTCGGGAGTGCTTCGATAGTGTGCCTGCATGGCAGACTGGGGTTGGACTGGATGGCCCCTGGGGTCTCTCCCAACTGCAGGATTCTATGATTCTATAATTCTAGCAGACATTATCATATGCCATATCAGCTAATATGGCAACTCTTAGGATTCTGTGTAAGGAGGAACCGGTTCAGTAGAGTTGGGGCCGGCCGGCCGGCCGGCCGGCTAGCTATAAAGAAAAGGGGAAGTCCTCCAAGCGGGTGAGGAAGGGAGTGTCAGAGTTAGCAAAGTGGGGCCGGCCGTTGCCCTCCATCCACCGCTCTGGGCGACCCACAGATGAAACAGCAGGCGGACGGGGCACGGGGGACACACAACCGGGGAGACAAGGCAGCTTGGAGATCCCCTGGGTAAGTGGATTCAGCTCTCCTCTGTCCACAAAGAACAAGCACTTGGGTCCTAGCAGCCCCGGAGGTTAATCAAAAGCAAAGAGAATTAAAAAAAGGGGAAGAGAGGAGGGAGGGAAATGTTTCGGGGCCGGGTGGAGAGGTTTGCCGTGCCGGGTCCCCAAAGGGGTGCCACAGAACTAGCTTCCAAATCACTTTTCTTTTGCCGTTTAAACCTTGGTTCTTTGCATGCTCCCCAGACAGGGAGAAAAGTCATTAGCAAATACGTTTAATTGAACCAACGGGCAAGATTGCAAGGGGACGGGGAAGTCCTAGAAGGCCGAAAGAGTTCAGCCGCGCGACGGGGACCGCGGGAGGACAGCGGCCGTGCGGACTGACCGGTTGTTAACGTGGGCTGCGTTCTCCACCTTTTAAGATCTGGAAGAAAATTTGGGGGATGGATTCGCCTGTGATGTGTCGGGAGATCCTCAGAGAAGGCAGTCCGGTACCGATGGTGCCGCTCCTTTAATAGGAAAAAAAATTACCCAGGCAAATTATGATGATTCCACGTATGATTTAAATACGTACGATTTACGTACGATTAAATGCGTATGATTTAAATTAAATGAAGGTTTAGGATCAGTTTCTTTGCAAAATGGAATCAAAAGCCCAAAATTGTCTGGAAAAGAAAAAAAAAAGTCTGAAACTTGCTAGTCCGTCCTGAGCGGAAGGGTTGTAAACGTCACGTTGTTCAAAATAGATTTATAATAAAAGTCCTAGGGGAAAAAGGCAGAGCTGCCTGAAGTTGGTTCCGGAGGCACCGGGAATTGGATTTGGGGAGTCCGAAATCTTACTCGGGTCTTTGTTTAGATGACGGGACCAGTTTTGTGGATGCCGGGATAAAGCGACCGGATTTGTGGAGCGTAGCAGGCAGGGAGACGCTTAAAATGGCGGCATCGTGGGGGACAGAGAGGTCACGGCCCCCAAACTTAGCCACCGAAAGGAGCAAATCCCGTGGCCACCCCCTTGACCGTGTGTTGTGTAATCTATTATATAAAAGTCAAGGTTAGTGAGCGAGTTCCTCTATCTGTCTGTCTGTCTGTGTCAGGGAGGCCACAACTTCATCTGATTGGCTGTCTGAGGCGAAGACCTCTTCGGATTGGCTGGCTGTGAAGATTCTATGGAATCCTGGGGCTGGGAGTTCAGGGAGGGGCCCTTTAGGGTTCTCAGCCAGAGAACTCTGAGTAGGCCGGTTGCTATGGAGATGAGGCCTAGCCGCAAGAACAGGGCAGTGTATTTCTCTCAGGAACCCAACCTGTGTATGTTAATAACTCTGAATACAGATTGGATTGGGGACTGTGGGGATAAGTTACAGGTAATGGAATAGGCCGGTTGCTATGGAGATGAGGCCTAGCCCCAAGTCTCCTGGTGAAACGAAACTCTGAATACAGACTGGATTATGATTGGCTATGCAAGGCAAGAGGACCTCATGTGATTGGCTGGCTGTGAAGATTCTGTGGAATCCTGGGGTTGGCGGTTCAAGGAGGGGCCTTTAGGATTCTTAGCCAGGGAACTCTTGGGCCTAGCTGGTTACTACGGAGATGAGGCCTAGCAGTGTATTTCCCTCAGGAACCCAACCTGTGTTTGTTAATAACTTTGAATACAGATGGAATTGGGTAATGTGGGGATAAGTTGCAGGTATTGGGATAGGCCGGTTGCTATAGACACAAGGCCTAGAAGCAAGAAGGAGGAGGGCAGTGTATTCCCTCAGGAACCCAACCTCTGCATGTTAACAACGCTGAACAGAGATGGATTGGGGAATGTGGGGGAAAGTTTAAGGTACTGGAATAGGCTGGTTGCTATGGACACGAGGCCTAGCAGCAAATAGAAGGCCTGTGTATTTCCCTCAGGAACCCAAACTGTGTATGTAAATGACTCTGAATACAGATTGGATTGGGAAATAAAGGGAAAAATTACACGTACTGGAGAAGACAGTTTTGTGAGTTCTTAAGAGGAAAATAAAATCCCGGGCAATGCCGGGGAATAGGCTGGTTATGGAGACGAGGCCTAGCAGCAAGGAGGAGAACTGCATATGTAAGTAACCCTGAATACAGATTGAATTGGGGAATATGGGGATGTACATGTACTGGACAAGACAGACTGGGGAACTAGAGACACGGGATCTCAAATCTCTGTATTTCAATCACATCTAATTCCTAAAGGATTCATAACAAGTATTACTTATGAGAAAATAAAATCTCAGGCAATGCCGGGTAAATACGCTGGTAGTTAATAAGCAGGATGATTGACATTCTAGCCCTTCTCCCCCTGAGCCTAGGGCAGCATGTGTGGTTTTCCTCATTTTATCCACACAGCAGCCCAGCGAGGTAGGCCAGGTGGAGAGAACTTGTCCAGCCCAAGTTTATGGCTAATTAGAACAGTTTTTAAAAATTAACACAAATACGTTAAGAAAACCCGAACAACCAAACCAATATATGGTGAAGACAAACCACAAAATCAGCCTACCTATAAGATTACCCTAAGCATACAAAGAAAGAAAATTATATATTTATATACCATACTTGAACTAAATAATCAAATTGTACTATGCTAAGTTGTTGCTATAACATGTTTAGGATAGCTTTGATTAAAGAGAGTAATAATATAAGGAAATTAAATAATAATATTTTAAAAGAGTTAATAATACTGTTTTTTTTTAAATGGAAATTATATTCCATATATAAGAAATTTAGGAAATTAAAATAGTTTGGGAAATATAAACATAAGGAGCAACAAATTTAAAACAGTAGAAGGTAGTGAATTTTAAGTACACTTTCATATCTTGGAGCTGTTTGCAACAAGGGTCAGAGCCCTTTTTAATTAGATGTAGTCTCTTTTTGTTGTTGAAATGTTTTGGGTTTCGACGTACAGAAAGATCCCCAGCCGTCTGCTGCCCTGCTCGGTAACATTTGCTATTTAGCACATATTTTAAATGCTTGATGTTTCTCTCCCCAGTTTTCGCGTCTGCTTCCTCTCGATCTAGTCTTGCTTTCCCTTTGGGACGTTCTGCGTATAACTCAAACAGAGAGACCAAATGCCACCCACATTTCCCTTGCCGATGAGAAACATTTCTCCGTATTTTGCCGTGTCCGAAGTATTGGAAAATCAGACATTGTGGGAATTGCAGACATAATTTGTCATGGTCTGTATAATCAGAACTTTGACTGAAATCTATAAACCATCTATGAACCACATTTCTTCTGAAACGTTCTGGCGCATTCTATTATCCAATACATGTTTGCAATATGATCTCTGGTGCCTCTTCCTTTTCTGGACATTTGGCATTTCTTCTTCCATACAGTATATGGTCTTTCTTGTGAAAACCTGAACATCATTTTACTTGCATGTGAGATCAGGGCAACAATCTGATGGCCGCCACAACCTCTGGTGTTTCCAATCTGCGAGCCCTTGTTTTATTTTCCATATTTCTGAGCAGATTATTGTTAGAATGTGGATCGGTTCTGTCCCTGTAGCTCGAAACAATTCTACTGGTATGCCCTCTGTGATTCATTTTCCTCCCGAGCCTCTTCACTTTCTAAAATTGTGAACTCATTTCCAATTGAGAGTGCCTGAAATTACGTAAAACTGAATTAAAATTACTTAATCGTATTAACTTCCAGAAAGAGAGAGAAAGCAGCTTGTTCGCTCTGTTGGCACTGAAAGCAAAAGCAACCCCTCGCTTTCTCGTCCCCTTGAGGTCTCTTTCACAACTATAGTGCTGTCTCCACTTTGACCGTCCTGCTCCCGCCCTTACGCAATTATGGGATTTACAGTTTTGGGGAGGCCCAGGAACTACAAATCCCAGGACTCCATAGCATGATGGAGCCAGGCTAGTTGGAAGTGAATCATGGCACTGCAACTGCAAAGCGTGAAAGAAACGTGGAGAGTTGCACGGGGTGGGGTATCCCCATAAAATCTGTTAATCTTTATGGCTTAAGGTACTCTGGGTGCTGGCTTTTGTGGAGCAATTAAGGGGGAGGAATTTGGGGTACCCCTGCCCTGGAAGAGAGATTAAAATTCAGATGTCCCCTCCAACCATGGGTGCCCAGAGAGTGCAGAGGCGAGCCATGCCCGCTGGGTGGCAGTGTGGCATCAGAATCAAGCAGAGGGAGCGGAACCCCAAAATCAGGATTTGGAAACACAAGTTTGAGGCCGAGAGCATACACCCCAGCTATTATTTTCATCGCACTGGTTTTTGTTGCAGACCACATTGAGGAAGTAAAGGCAGCATAGGAAAGATGCTGCAAAATGCAATACAGCCATGGTTTGCAATGAGGAGGGGGCTTTTTGTTAACCATCCTGATACGGGATGGATCGGAGCTCGGGAAATTATTTTTGAAACGTAGCTTGCTGTGTTTTTCAAAAGATGCTCGTTAGTTTTTGTTGCGTTAAAATAAGAAAAGCAACTTAGGGATGGTGAGAGGGCAAACGCTTTGAAAAATCTGGGAAATTCCGATTGTCAAAAGGTAACTTTTGAAAAGATAACTTGGAACACTCACTGCCCTGGTAGAGTGTCCTGTTCCCACCCGTTCTTTAAAAAAACTTTTTTATTAGAAACTTCTCAATGTAAACGAACAGAAAAACAAAGCGAAACAGAAAATACAAGAAACCACAAGGAAAGGAAATATTGACTTCTGTTATATATTTTATAAGTTAAATATTTTATAAGATAAATTCTCCTATTATATACTGTTCAAACACTTGTTCAAGTTAGCCAAACCTAATAATTATCAAACCCCTCATAATAATTACCACCCTCATTATTCTGCCAAAATACAATCACAGGTTCCCAATCTTTTAAAAATGACCCCGATGATTTTTTTCCCCTCCCTAAAATCTGTGTTGACAGTTTCTCCATTTTGGTCAACTTCAGCAAACAATCTTTATTTGCAGGAATTGGGGTACTTTTCCCATTTCCGTCCCTATGTTAATTTTGATTGTATATCATAGCAATCTTCCATATCTCTTCTCCATTCGTTCACCCAACAGACCCGATAAATGCAGTCCAGGCTTCGATTGCATATTCATCTCCAAAATCTTCTATATCGGGCTATGTGTTTGTCTCCAAATTTCTCCTTCTCACAAGTCCGCTGCCTATGACAAAATGTGAAGTGAGAATGGCTGGCACCTCTTTGAGTTTCTTTGGCCAAGAGTGGAGGGTGGAAGTTGGGCATTAGAAGTAACTTCTGCTTCCTGCAACTACTTAGCTTGCCTGATAATGGGTTCTGAGGGAGTGGTTAAGGCCACATTTCCAAAACCATTCAATTGGGGGGGGGCTTAATTTCATAGAATCATAGAATCCTAGAGTTGGGAGAGATCCCAGGGGCCATCCAGTCCAACCCCCTGCTATGCAGGAACACCCACCAAAGCACTCCCAACAGATGGCCATCCAGCCTCTGCTTAAAAACCTCCAAAGAAGGGACTCAACCACACTCCCAGGCAGTAGATTCCACTGCTGGACAGCCCTGACCATCAGGAAGTTCTTCCTGAGGTTCAGATGAAATCTCCTTTCCTGCAGCCTGAATCCATTGCTCCATGTCCTAGTCTCTGGAGCAGCGGAAAACAAGCCTGTTCCCTCCTCAACTTGACATCCCTTCAAATATTTAAACACGGCTGTCACGTCCCCTCTTGACATTCTCTTCTGCAGACTAAACATCCCCAGCTCCCTCAGCCGCTCCTCATAGGGCTTCATGGCTTCCAGACCCTCCACCATTTTGGTCACCCTCCTCCGGACACACTCCAGCTTGTCCATATCCTTCTTGAATTGTGCTGGCCAGAACAGGACACAGTATTATTCCAGATGGGGTCTGACCAATGCAGAATAGAGCGGTACCATTACCTCCCTCGATCCAGACACCATACTCCTATTGAGGCAATCAAGAATCGCATTGGCTTTCTTGGCTGCCGCATCACACTGCTGGCTCATCTTCAGCTTTGGGTCCACCAAGATTCCTAGATCCTTTTCTCACGGACACATCCAACCGCGTGTCCCCCATCCTGTATTTATGCATTCCATTTTTTCTGCCTAAGTGCAAGACCTTACATTTCTCTCTATCGAAATTCACCCAGCTCTCCAGCCCCTCCCAATTTGATGTCAGATTTGATCAGCATGCCCTCTACTCCTTCATCCAAGTAATGGATGAAGATTTGCTCAAATGATCAATTGGGTTCCTAGACAACTTTCTTTTAGGGGACCCTTTGCAAGAAATTGTACCAGAATTTCTTCCTTATTCTTTTCTCCATTCTTCATTTTACATCCATTTCTCCCTTATTCTATACCATTCTCTGATCAAGCCTGCATTGTTGTTCTTTCAGAAGTAATACAAAACGGGAGGGGGAATTAATTTCCCCAGATCGCCCCCCAAAATTTGACTGCAAGAAAGTACTTTTCCAGGGCATAGCTGGGGTGGAGAAGTCCCAGGGAGGGCGGTGCCTTTCCAAGATGGGAATTCCGCCCTGAAAAAAATGTCCCTTCGGTCCCCAAATTTCCTGCAAAGGGGGGGGGGCAGACTCTGAAAACCATTCCCACCCTTTGGGGGGTCTTTGCCCTGGCTGGACCCCCTGCCCTCTTCTTTCAGCGCCTCCGCTCTCTTTCCTTTGCGCTCCGGGGAAGTTGAAATCCCTGCAGGGCGAGAATTGGGGGGGGGGGGCTGCAAGGAAAACTTTTGGGGGGAGGGAGCAGAGTTTTTCCGGGGGGAGGAAATGCCCTCCTTTTGCCCCCCGCCCCCGCCTGCCAGCCCCGCCCCCGCCTCCAAACCTCGCAAGGAGAGGGGGAACTTTCCGAAAGAAACTTTGCAAGCGCCTCCAGCTGTCCAAGCAAGCCCGAGTCCAATTGCGCAAAAGCAGGAATTGCGAGAAACCCAGGGATTCCCCCCAAGCCCCGACCCCAGCTGCCCACCCTGTCTTCCTCTTCCTCCTCCTCTTCCTCCTCCTGGCCCGATGTGCCGGATCGGGCCCCTCCGACAGCCAAATCCAGCCCTCCTTCCCCCCTCCGCCCGCCTCTCCGCCGCCGCTGCGCCTCTGGCTGCGCTCCCGATCCTCTCCTCTCCTCTCTCTCCTGGCGCGCCCGGGCGCAAAGCTCCCTCCGGCCGGAGCCCCGCGGACGCCCCCTCCCCCGGCTATTCTGCCCCCTCTCACCCCGTCCCACCCTCTCCCTGGCCAGCCTCCCTCCTGCCCCATGGCTGATTCCCTCCTCAACCACTCCTGGCCCTCCTTCTCCCGGCGATGGATGAAGCGGTGGTCTTTCAAGCGAGGTGAGGATGCTGCCTCCCCTGAGGGGGTCTCCTGGGGGGGGGGCGAGGGCCTCCAAAGGGAGGGGGTCGGGGTGGGGAGGGTGCTTTTGAGCGTCTTTTCCCCTCTGTCTCTCTCCCCCTCTTTTTCTTTCTCTCTCTTCCCCTCTCTCGCGGGGGTTTCCCCACCTGGGGAGGCAGCCCGGCCCAGGGAGACCAAAGGGGACCCCCCCCTTCAGGGCCTGGCACTCTCCCTCTCCTCCCCCCTCCCCCTGTCCACCTCACGGGCCCCCATCGCCCCCAAACCGGGGCTCCAGGGCATGCATGTCTGTCGAGGGTAAACCATCTGTCCAGCGCTCGTCCCCTCCCTCTTCCAGCCCTCCCCCCTTTTCCTAGAGGTCGGCCCCACAGCCGGTTCAGCCCTGCCTCCATCTCAGGGGACCCCATTGCCCTCCCGCCGGGGCTCCAGGGCAGCCACGGCTCTCTCTGCGTGCGTGTGCGATCGAAGGGAAGCCGTCTGTGCCCCCCCTCACACGCGTACGCCGTTTCTCCTTCTCTGTGTGGACCCTCTGGCGTGGGTCTCCCCCCACCCCCGTTTTGCTTACCCCTGCACAACAGCCCTACGAGGCGGGCTAGGCTGAGGACAGCTGAGCAGTGAGAAATGTGGCAGGCGATGAGGGTCGTAGGTTGAGGACATTTATGTGGATGCAGGTGCACAGGGGTCTGCGTAGAAGGAGGGATTGGGGCCTTTTGGGAACCTGGCCGGGGAGGGGGAGGAAGGGAGCTGAGGCGGTCAAGCACAGCTCCAAATGGAAATGAAAGGAACCGGTCTTTATAAACAGCGGAAGATGTGTCGGAAGGAAAAGTTCCTCTTTTGTGAGATTTCTGAGCAAATTTTGACCCCGTGCATGTTGGATTTTCCCCGTGATTAAAACACACACACACACACACACACACACACACACATCCCAGTCGACAGTTATTTTTTGAGCCATGGAGAGGGCAGAAAATGTTTCCATCCAAAATGGTTGCTCTGTTTACAGATAATAGCTGGACGGATCTCACTTGGCACCGGCCTTGCCTTTCACCCTCTGTGACCTTTCAAATCAAGGCCAGCCAGAAAGAGCCGAGCAGCCCCGCTCCGGCTCGCCTGGCCTGGCCTACCTTGCAGGGTGGTGGTTGTTTTGTGGGGATGGGGAAGAAGAGAGGACCCACACGCCCCACTTTGAGCTCCCTGGAAGATGGGGGGCAGCGGACATGCAGCAAATACCCCACGAAATGAAACTGCGGAGGCCCAAAAGAGGAAGGAGAGCGGCCAGTTCAGGGGTCGGCAGAGTCAGGAAGAGAGGCCGTGGAAAGAAACACAGTGGCTGACCTTGGGCGGGTCCCATTCTCTCAGCCTCAGAGGACAGAGGCTACAGGGGCCAACCACCTCTGGATAATAAATTTTCCAGGAGGGGGTTGTTGGAAGTCGGCCAGGAGAAGAAAAGCGAGCGTGCTCCCCTTGTTTGCCTGGCAGCGTTTGCCTTGGGGGCCCCCTTGTGCTCCCAAATTTTGGGTCACCCCACAAGGAGGCCCAGGAAACAATCCTTTTCCTCCCTCTTTCAGCTCCACTTCCTCGGCCAGGTTTCCGCGGGATGCAGCCTTCCTCCCGCTCTTGTTCGCTGGCCATCATCACCTTTTATGGTTCCCCCCTCGGGACGAAGGGAGGACGAAGGGAGACGCCCCTGAATCTGCTTAATGTCTCACCGGAAAGGAAAGTGAGGGAGGTGACTGGCTTTCTCTCCTGCACTGGGCTGTGTGTGGATTGTGCAGACATGGGCAGAGGGGAGACATGGAGCAGCGGAGAATAAGGGGGTGCTAAAGTACTCCAACCCAGGACCTTTTCAGTGACATCTCTCCTGTGTGAATCCCCGCTTACCCTTTCACACTGAGACACAATGCTTGAGGATGGGGCTTCTTTGGACTACAATGCCCAGCATCCCTTCAGCCAGCTGGCCATCCAAAGAAGTCCCATTCCCAAGCGCGTTGTGGCGTGATGGAGGACCTCCTTTGGACACCTGTTGCATTTATACCTTCTTTTTCCTTGTCCTCCAAAGTAGATTCTGGATTGGCTGGGCCTGATTCTCCTCCTCCATTTGGTTTTCCCCTTCACAACAGCCCTGCGAGGGAGGGCAGGCGGAGGATTGTGGCGGAGAGGTCTGAAGACAGACCAGCTTCCTTCCCGTCTAATGGAGAGCGTGGCCCAGCACTCTGCGAGGGTGCCAGACTTGCGGCATTTCAACCGTGTGCTTGGAGGAGGTTCCACTTCCACCCCTGATTCTTGTGGATCTGAAATTCTGAGAGAGGGTGCAAGCAAGGCCCTTAAAGGCCAAATCCTTCTCCCTGAATCTGGGGGTCCCACAGGGCCCCAAACCGCCTGCCTCCATTTTCCTTGAAAAGTCTTCCTGCTAGGAACAAAGCCACAGTTGGAGAAGGGTCTTTCAGCTTTCCGCTCTGGTGGGAAGGATCCATATGGAAGTTGGGAGAACCTCCAGCAATGACATCCTGGGAAGGATGCCCAGAGGGGCTGGATGTGTCCCCGGGGCCTGAAGCCAAAGGTAGGCGTCTGTCTGGCCTCTTGGTAAGCAGCAAGCAGGATTGGATTGGCACGAGGGGGTCCCCTGAAGGGGTCCCCTGAAGGGCCTGGTGTCTTGGGGACGGTGGCAAGTGACATTTTCTGACTCCATTCCCCTCTCACACCTTTGAAGGGTGACCGGTGCCTCCCTGCCGCCGTGCGCTGCTGCCTCAGCTCCCTTTCTCTTCTCTCTCTGTCTTATTGAGGTGAAACCTCTCCGTCTCAACTGAAGCATCCATGTGCATGGTTTGCTTTCGGCCCCTCTCCACGGTGCTTCCAGGGGGAATCACTTAACCACCGGGGCAGCCGAGGGGAAGGTTGGCATGCCCGTCCCCGAGGCTTTGCACATTGCCTAAAATGGTCTCTCTCCTCTGCCCTTGGTCCCCTCTGCTCTCTCCCTTGCAAGGAACGCAGCCACACCGTGGGAGACGAACGGCAGGCGTCCCTGATTTATCTCCCCGCAAGGCTGGAGCGTGGGGTGGGGGTCAGGACTGGAGATCAATGTTTGCAATCCAGGTGATAGTTTAGGGAGCCAAACCTGCTGACTTCATCCTGCTTTAATTGTGGCTGTACCCCCTGTGCACATCTTCGGAACGAAAAAGTTTCATTCAGATTGTCACAACGTACCTGATTCCAGCCAGGACTGCTTAGGGTGGAACCAGGCCGGTGTCGCCATGCAGAGACGCTTTGCAAGACCTAATGGTTCCAAGGTCGACCTTCCCAGACCTGAGCTGCTTTGCGTATTCATCCTATGCAAACAGGAAATGGGTTGAGCTGCCGAGTTTCCAAATCAAGAATGATGCAGATGATGGCCATGGTACTATACTGGGGGCATGCAATATACAGCCATTTGTGCGCTACACTGTTATAGTGCTATTCTTCCACTTTCAACATCCTGTGGAATCCTTGGGTCAAAGCACCCCCAGCAAATGGCCACCCAGCCTCTGTTTAAAAACCTCCAAAGAAGAAGACTCTACCACAGCCTGTGGCAGCAAGCATATTCCCTTTTCAAACGGCTCTTACTGTCAGTAAGTTCTTGCTAATGTTTGGGTAGAATCTCTTTTCCTGTAGTTTGAAGCCATTGCTCCTTGTCCTAGTCTCTGAAGCTGCAGAAAATAGACTTGCTCCATCCTCCATAGGACATCCCTTCAAATATTTAAAAATGGCTATCATGTCTCCTCTTAACCTTCTTTTTGTCAGGCTGAACATACCCAGCTCCCTAAGCTGCTCCTCACAGGGCTTCAAGGCTTCCAGCCCAAAGTGACGGTTTGATCTTTGATGAAGGGAATGCTGTGGATGTAGCATTTCTCGATTTCAGTAAGGCCTTTGACAAAGTTCCCCATGACATTCTTGGAAAGAAGCTACTAAAATGTGGGCTGGACAGGGCTACTGTCAGGTGGATCTGTAACTGGTTGACCAACCGAACCCAAAGGGCGCTCCTCACCCATGGCTGCTTTTCATCCTGGAGAGAAGTGACTAGCAGGGTGCCACAGGGTTCTGTCCTGGGCCCAGGGCTGTTCAATATCTTCATCGACGACCTGGATGAAGGAATAGAGGGCATGCTGATCAAATTTGCAGATGACACCAAATTGGGAGGGGTTGCTAATACGCCAGAGGACAGGATCAAAATTCAAAATGACCTGGATAGATTGGAGAGCCGGGCCAAAGCTAACAAAATGAAATTCAACAGAGAGAAGTGTAAGGTCCTACACTTAGGTAGAAAAAATGGAATACAGAAATATAGGATGGGGGACACGTGGCTGGATGGCAGTCCGTGTGAAAGGGATCTAGGAGTCTTGGTAGATCACAAGCTGAACATGAGTTAGTGGTGTGGCGCGGCAGCCAAGAAAGCCAATGCAATTCTCGGCTGCATCAATAGGAGCATGGTGTCTAGATCGAGGGAGGTACTGGTACCGCTCTACTCTGCTTTGGTTAGACCTCATCTTGAATCCTGTGTCCAGTTCTGGGCACCCCAATTCAAGAAGGACATGGTCAAGCTGGAGCATGTTCAGAGGAGGGCGGCCAAAATGGCAAGGGGCCTGGAAACCATGCCCTATGAGGATAGACTTAGAGAGATGGGTATGTTTAGTCTGCAGAAGAGAAGGTTAAGAGGGGACATGATAGCGATGTTTAAATATTTGAAGGGATGCCATGTAGAGGAGGGAGAGGGCTTGTTTTCTCTGCTCCAGAGACCAGGACAAGGAGCAACGGATTCAAGCTGCAGGAAAGGAGATTCCACCTGAACCTCAGGAAGAACTTCCTGACGGTCAGAGCCGTCCGGCCGTGGAATATGCTGCCTCGGAGTGTGGTGGAGTCCTCTTTCTTGGAGGTTTTTAAGCAGAGGCTGGATGGCCATCTGTCGGGAGTGCTTTGAGGGTGTTCCTGCATGGCAGGGGGTTGGACTGGATGGCCCCTGGGGTCTCTTCCAACTCTACATTTCTATGATTCTATGATTTTAATGACTGTAAGATGTGGGAGTGAAGTGTAGATTCTACGAAGGGAAATTGTGGCAATTCTACCAGGGCACGGGGTGAGATCAGGTAGGAAACGGGCTGCTTTGTGCTACCCCCTGCACCTGGCACCTTCTGACAAGCTCCCCTGTGCTCCTCACCTGCAGGTTCGGAGTGCAAGCCAGCCAGGCACTCTGGCCTGGCCTCAGGTTTCAGCAGCCCCAATGCCGTCTCTCCGTCCCTGATGGTGGAGGATGATGTCTTCTTTGGCAGCATGGCCGAGGAGAGGGTAAGTCAGCACAGCTCTGGTAGATCAGGTTCTGCAAAGCTAAGGAAAAACGGGGATGGACTCACATCAGGGTGGTTCTGTTTGGGAGTTGCTTCCTCCACTCAGAATGAGTTTTCTTGACAAACACCAGCTCTCCAAGTGAGGAATCCCCGTTCCCCCTTTTTTTGGCTGAGGAGGAACAATCCGAGGCTGGGAATATGGGCAGGAAAGGCCTCCAGAATGGCCAACAAGCTTGGAAAGGTGGCTTATTTTGTTTAAAGCCTGCCTTTTCCCCATTCTGGGTTCAAAGCAATTTGCTTTGACTTTTTAAATTTAACTTAACTTTTTTTTAATTTGAGACTTTTAAACCTTTTAAACTTTTAATTTAAAACTGTTTTTTATTTTAATTTAATCTAACTTTTTAAAATAAGATACAGGCATCTCCTAGTTATCGGATGGATTAAGGACTGAAGCATGGTCAGAAAGAGGAACTGGCTCAAAAGCAGAACCCAATCTTTGGTCAGTCTTTCTCTTGCCTCCTTCCTGGAGGGAATAGGAGGGAATTTTGAAGGCTGGCTGACAGTCCTGCAGGGATAGTCCTGTCGGAATCCAGACCCTAGGGGTACATTCACACTGCAGAACTGTAGCGCTACCGTTCCACTTTAACCACCATGGTTCTGCACTGTGGAATCCCGGGACCAGCAATGCAGGGAGGGACATTTGGCATTCCCAGCCAGAGGGTTCCAGGCCACCAGGATTCCACAGGACAAAACCACAGCAGCTAAAGTGGAATCATAACACTCTAATTAAGTGATGTGGGTGTCAGGCTTTGGCTGATGTAATTGGCGGGGCAGGTGAGCTGTTGAGGGGGGCTTGGCCAAGCTGCTGTGGTTTTTCTAGGAGGACGATTCTTCTTCTCTGGAACACAACGCCGCTGGCCCGGACCCCGTCCACAGCAGCACGGAAGACCTCCTCTCCATAGACTCGGCTCTCCACGGCTCGGAGTATTACAAAGATCTGGGCCTTTCTGGGCCCCCCGAGACCACAAGGGGGGCAGGGCTGCAGCTGGAATGGTTGCCCAACTTTGGCTCCTTGATGGAGAAACCCAGAGGCAGTGGCGTCCCGGTGGCCTGTATCCCTGACCCCGAGGTCATTGCTCCTAGCTTGGAGACCACTTCCCACTTCCTGGATGAGTCCCACATCTGTTCCTGCAGCAGCTCAGGAAGCCAGGGGGTCTTTGCCTCAGGAGGCCCCTCCAAGGAAGAAGAAGGTCAGGAGGAAGCCTTCCCCGGTTTGGTCAGGTCCTTGTCCACCTCGCGGCGGCACAGCTGGGAAAAGTCTGCTCCGACAGACGCCCAGCGCAGGTGAGTCTGATCTCTACCAGAGCTGAGTCTGTGATAGGTAGCAGCTTAGGTTAAGCACAGCCTTCCTGATTATCATCTCGACGACCAGAGAGCTCACCCTTGAGCTCTGACTTTGAACTGTAAAACCTGCAAAAAACCTTTTTTTCCTACAGGGAATGGTTCGGCTTTGTTCGAGCCAGCAAAGATCTTGCAAAGATCAGAAGCCCTAGATTTTCAAGATATTGTAGGGGTGGTCCCCAGTGATGCCACAATACATTAAGTGCAAACCACAATTGCACAAATTTTCAAATGGAAAAAGCCAAGTCCAACAAACACTTTTGAAAGCAGCGCTCTTGCTCTGAGATTCCTGCCAAATGGGGCAAAGGGCAGGACCCAGAGACGGCAGCCCCCAGGTTGTTCCCAATTTTGTAGAAAACCCACCAATTTTGGTGATCTAATTTAAGACGCTACTGAACACAGAGAGCGAGAGATGAGTGGAGAGAAGGGGAGGTTGGGGGAGAGGGAGAATGGGCTTAAAATTCAGACTCAGCGAACAAGAACCAGAGGTCCTGCTTTACGTTTAATGGAGCGCGGGGCTTTCCTTTTTAAGGCTGCGGAAATCAAGGGCCTGCGAGCCGGGCGGGCCGGCAGCTGCCTGCAGTATTGATCTTGTGGCTGGGACAGGGCAGGAGAGGGGGGCCTCTATTTTTAACTCTGTTGTCCCTCCATATAAGGTGCCATGGGGAAAACAATCTCCGCTGAGCATCTTGGCAGGGCCGTTTGTCAAAGTGGGGCAGTTGGCAGGCAGCGACCGGTGGGGGGGGGGGGCGCCTCCGCGGGCGTGATGATGACAAGACAGGGAAGGACGGATGGAGGCCAAACTGGCTCTTTGGGGAGTCCTCTCCCTGCCCCCCAAACAACAAATTTGTGTCAAATTTGTTGTTTGGAGCCTTGTGGGTCTGTCCCCCAATTTGGCATTTGCTGCAACCTGACTTGTTGTTGCTGCAAAAACTTGTTGTTGTGATTGTGTTCTTTTCCTGGGGGACTACAGGTCCCAGAAATAGCTCTGAATATCCTAAAGGCACCATCAGATCCCATCTGATCTTGGAAGTTAAGCAGGGTCAGCCCTGGTTAGTCTTTGGATGGGAGACTGCCAACAAATACCAGATGCTGGAGGCTCTGTTTCAGAGGAAGGAAGTGGCAGAACCACCCTAGGAAGTTCATGGGGTTGCTATAAGTCGACAGGTGAAATGAAGGCACATGCGCACACGAACACACATGGATGCACAATGCTCCCAAATGTAAGGTTTTGCAAATGGTAAGGAATTCTGGGAGCTGCAGTGGGAAACCCTTGGGGAACCAAAGGTTGAGAGCTTGTGTATGTGGTTATGTGCATGCCACAAGGAGCAAATATCAATAAAGTAATATTAATCTAAAAAACAAACAAATTAAACAATGCTGACCATTAAAGACTCAGCCCTCTCACCCTGCCAGTCTCTCTCTCCCTGCTCAGGCTTAAAGTTCTCGATGTGACTCAGAAAGAGAGACACATAAACCTTCTGTTTCTCCTGATTTGGACAGACCCGATAAATCCCTTGCCATCTCACTTTTCCAGCTGCTTTTAAAATGTCCCGGCTTCTGTCTCCTCCTCCTGCTTTCCTCCTCTGTTCCTGCCTTACTTCCATTGCAGCAAATTGAGTTCAAATTGCAAAAATAGTTTGCATTCGATTAATTCAGCATGGTGGGGAGGGCAGGAGAGACAGAAGATTCTCTTCTTCCCAGAAGATTCTGATGAAAACAGACAGTGGCACCTTGTGTATTCCTCATTAATTACTTTTTCTGTTTTGACCACACTCTGAGTTTTCATCTGTGCCCCAGCTGACATCTGTGAAGAGCTGGAAAGCATGGAATTTAGGTTTCTGTTCAGTGAAGGCAACTGGGTGTCCGTGCAGACCTTGCAGAAGCCTCCACACATGCGGTTGTGCCATGGTTTTTCTGTGGAGTCCTTGTGCTGAATGGCAGCCTTGTACAACCAAAAGTGTGCCTGAATGTGTGTACACACATGCACCCGTGTGCACCCCTGCATGTGCAGTGGCACCGAGTGTGCACCTCTGCTTCTAGACCCTAGCATTGAACATAGTGTTGCACATCGAACAAAATTTGCAACTTCCAAGCATGGCCATAATAATCTAACCAGATTCAGGTATATTTGTACTTGGCTCTGTATGTGCTACTTATGTGTAGCATTCATTTGGCTTCCAGATTTGACAGTTTCAGGGTTCAGAAGGGCACGAGTGTAATTTGTGAAGAAAGCACAAGAAGGGGATGGGCGGGGAGGGGAACGGCATCGTGGACCGCAAGTCCCATGATCTTTCAGCCAGCAAGGCTGTGCTGTTTGGAGATGATGGAATGTGTAATCCCAAATGTTGTTCCTCTTGCCTCTGAAAAAGGAAGGGAACAAGGAAAACATGTTGGCCTCCTATGGCAGGGTGGAATTGTCATGCCCTCCAGAGGCTGCTGGACTGGCAGTAGCCAAAATAAATGCAGCAGAAAGAAAAGAAGAGTTGTGTGCCGCAGCGGACAAACAACCCGTCTGCCTTCTCCTGAGCGGGATCCAGGCCCGTTGCACCCTTGTGTTGGAGTTCCTTCTGCCATGATATGTTTTTTTCCCTCACCAGGTTCAGCCTGGAAGCCTCGGAGGAGCCTGGGAGCGATACAGAGAAGGAATCGGGGAAGGAAAAGCCCCTTCTGCAGCCCAACCTGGGACCCCCGCCCTCCCTTTGGGCAGGGCAAGCAGCTTGGAGTGGAGGCTACACTGTTCGAGTGGAGACCAAGCTGTCGGGCATGGAGCCAGGTCTGGGGCCAGAGAATGGCGAGGCGGCGAGGCTTGGGGCAGGGCAGGTGAGGAAGAGGGGGTTGGCTGAGGAGCAACCTTTCCCCAACCTCCAGAGAGCCACCCTGGTTGGCCAGTGGTTGCATTGGATGCTTAGCCTCCTTCCCACTGGCCCATGGGCCGGCCACAGCATTCTCCTCTTGGATGGCTTCCAGGGCCACCCAGTGACTGGCCTGTTCTCCCCCTTTGTAGGACCCTGGCAGCTTGGGGAAGCGGCTGAGGTCCCGATCCGTCCCGTCCCCCTGTGACCCTGCCCTCTCCCCACGGCTGTCCCGCAGTTTGGAGGCCTCGCTGCCGGTCAACGTGGGTGAGTAGCTTCCTCGGACCCTCCGACGGTCCCAATCTGGCAGAAACAGTCCCAGCTAATCCTCTCCTGTCCTGCTTTATCAGCTGCTTTTAAAAGGCCTCAATTTCTCTCTCTTCCCTCTTTGTCCTCAGCTTGCTTCCATCACTGCAAACCCAAAGTGTAAAAGTAGTCTGCGTTCCACTAAGGGCCTTTCTGCACTATACAACTCTTGCACTACGATTCCACTTTAATTGCCACGAGTCTGTTTTATACAGTATGGGATTTGCAAATTAGGGAGGAATATTTAGCAGCCTCAGCCAGAGAGCTCCAGTAAGTACTTCTTGAGACTACAAAACCCCAGGATTCCCTAGGAGGCAGCTATGCTAGTTAAAGTGGAATCGTAGTGCAATAGTTATGTAGTGTGGAAAGGCCCTAACTCAACAGGGAGGTGAGGAGGGGGCCAAATTGTGCCCCTTTCCAGCGAAAGCAAACTGCTGCCCCCTTTTCTAGCTTGTTTGTTCTTCCTTTGCTATCTTGACCACACTCCTCTGAGTTTTCTTGGCCACACATTCATGTCCCTCAAAATCTCACAAATGGAAGAATATTTCTAGTGGTTGGAAATGAAGTTTTTCAAGCTCTGGACTAAAGAGAAAGAAAGAGCAAGATTTCCCCATCTCTCACTCCGTTTTGAAACACTCTTCCGAGCATTACTTTTCAGAGCACTCGGGAGGCGCAATCTAAGCCACAAAAGTTTTCCATGCCCTGCTTTGTACAGAAAAATCCACATTTTTCCTCATATCTGTTTTAAACCTTTTTGGCAAACTTTTAAAAGTGATGCTTAGGAGAGGGAGAGAGAAGGGAAAGAGACGATATTTAGCCAGGAGACATGAGTGGGAAGGGAAAAAGCAGAAAGGGGATAACGCAAGAGGAAGATGCTTAGCCAGATGTTGTGTGTGCACCTGTTTTGTGGGAGTCTCTCCAACATATAAGGCACATGGATCCAATACAGGGGTGTTGCTGGAATGCAGGTCTCTGCAGCTTCAGCCAGCGCTTTAAAGAATGCTGGAAGCTGCAGTCCAAAGACATCTGAGGGGGAAGCATGATTCCCAAAACCTTGCTCAGAACCTAGGAATAACCACCAACTTCCCTTTAATGATGCTGGCCTGGAATCAGACCTTAGACAGACGTGGTGCTTGGGTGAAGTGGGGTAGGAGACCTCTAGAACCTTATAGTGGCCATGCTGGCTAGAAGATTTCTGGGGAGCTGTAGTCCAAAACCAGGGCCGCATTAAGGTTTCTGTAGGCCCTAGGCACTGTACCTAAAGTGGTTAATGGATTAAGTCTGCGGAAGAGGAGGTTAAGAGGGCACTTGATAGCCATGTTTAAATATTTGAAAGGATGTCATGTTGAAGATGGAGCAAGCTTGTTTTCTGCTGCTCCAGAGACTAGGACAAGGAGCAATGGATTCAAACTAGAGGAAAGGAGATTCCACCTAACGTCTTGACAGTCAGGGCTGTTCAGCAGTGGAATCTGCTGCTGCCTCCATGGAGTGTCGTGGAGTCTCCTCCTTCTTTGGAGGTTTTTAAGCAGAGGCGGGATGGCCATCTGTCAAAGGGGGTGTTTTGAGGTTGGGTTCCTGCATGGCAGAAGGGGGTTGGACTGGACAGTCTCTGTGGTCTCTTCCAACCCTCTGATTCTAAGGCAGCCATGTCCAAAACAATGAATTTTCCAAAGCTGTGAAGGAAAACGGCAGCATTGCCTCATCTCTGTTCCACACGGAAGCCTCACTCTCTCTTTCACTCTGCATTCCAGGGATCGTGCCACCTCCACTGGATGTCGTCGAAAGGGAGCACGTTGCCCCGGAGCAATTGTAGGTTGTGCATTGTGGAGGCAGCTTCCTCCTCACCCTTTGCCCTCTCCATCTCACCTTGAGGGCAGGAAAACTTTCTAGACCCTTGTCCCTGAAGGATTGGCTTCCCCAGTTGGTTTAAAAGCTGCTGTGTGTATGTTTTCAAACTCTTGGCAAAGACTTCCCTTCCCCACAGAGTCCTGGGGTGTTTGTGTACACACAGCTCAGTTACAGCCCTTTGATCCTATTTTAAATGCCATCAGGGCTCCATCCTGTGGCATCCTTGGATTTGTAGTTTTCAGAGGTCTTTAGTATTCTCTGCCGGAGAACTCTAATGCTATAGTTCAGAGGAATGGACGAGAAAATCTCTCACTCAGCAGCATGGCTGGTTTAAAGCCCTGGAAAATTTCGCAGGAAACAGGAAGCTTGGTTTGCTGGCAAACTGTGGCTTGTTTTAAAAAATAAAGATAATGAAGTCTGCATTCTTCCACCTCTAATGCTAACAAGAATTTTTTTTTTAAACCCAACAATGCTTAATGCCTGAGTTAATTTTTCAAGCTAATGTTCTAAGCTCTGGGCAAAGTGGATGAGTTAGTGATTCTCTTCGGGTCTTTCCGCATTCCATGACTATTGCACTATGATTCCACTTTAACTGCCATGGGTCTGTTCAATGGAATCATGGGCTTTGCAGTTTAGGGAGGGACATTTAGCAATCTCAGCCTGAGAGCTCCGGTACCTCCCGAGACTACAAACCCCAGGATTCCATAGGAGGCAGCCATACTAGTTAAAGTAGAATCATAGCGCAATAATTGTGTGGTGCAGAAAGGCCCTTAATAACTTTCAGTATCTTTTTCTATACTGGTATTTTAGATACAGTAATTAATCTCTCTCTTTCTCTGTCTGATTGCCCTCTTTCTCCTAACAGGCTGATGGTTCAACAGGTGCTGAAGGAGCTCACAGAATACCACGGGTGAGTCTCAGGAGAATTCGGACCCCCAGTTAGGTTGCCTCCCCTCTTTGTCCCTCTTTTTCCGCACTACGTAACTATTGCACTATGATTTCACTTTAGCTGCTATGACTCTGTTCTATGGAATCATGGGATTTGTAGTTTAGGGAGGGATATTTAGAATTCTCAGCCAGGGAGCCCCAGTACCTCCCGATACTACAAACCCCAGGATTCCACAGGAGGCAGCCATGGTAGTTAAAGTGGAATCATAGTGCAATAATTGTGTGGTGCAGAAAGGCCCATAGTTAAAAATCACAGAATACAAAAGTTAAAACGCAATTAAATAATCAGGAAGAATTAAAACAGAGCTAAAATACTTAATTAAAAGGTACACACCCATAAGACCAGCAACTTTAGCACAATTAACAAAATCCGGCACCTTTTAGCAGACAGGCCATGTGTAACCGTATACGGAATGCCTGTCGGAATAAAAATGTCTTTGCTTGATAGCAGAAAGAAAGTAGGGAGGGTGCCAGTCTGACTTCTCTGGGAAGGGGATTCCAGAGCCTGGGAGCAGCCATCAGGAAGGCCCTCTCCCTCCCGAGTTCCCACCAGATGTACCTGTGAAGATGGTAGGATGGCTGAAGGGCCTCTCCAGCAGATCTCAAAGCCTGGGCTGATTCGTAGGGGAGAATACCCTCTTTCAAATCACCTGGACCTGAGCCATGAACCAAGTAGGACCAGGTCCTTGAACAGCTTTTGGCCAGCCTACTGAAATACTAGCTAGATCTTTGCTTTGGCCTTCTGGGCTTTAATTTGGGTCTTCTTCCCCCGCGTCTCCCCTGCAATCTCTCCATACCAGGAAGAAGAAAGGCCTGTGTGTACCAGAAGGCAGCGGTGAAGCACCACAGAATTTGACCTGGTTTGAATTTCTCTCCAACGAGTAAGTGTTTTGTGTGGGTCTGTGGCTGGGGGATGATAATCTCAGGGGGCTCTGAAGCAAGGTTTTGGGTGCCTCTCCATAGTGCCAACCTGAAAGGATTCAGCACCTCAAAGGCTGCCGCTTCTCCATTCCTGTTGCCCAACAGGGCTTGCAAGGCTGCTACGATGACGGCCTTAAAGGAGCCGATTGTGGGGTGATCCCACGGAGCACAGGATGGGTTCTTTTCCCCGCTTGTTCTGCCTTAAATGAGATTTATGGGAAATATTGTGTAGGTGCTTAGCTCTCCCTCCGGTTTGGCAATTTGGTTCCATCTGCTTCTGCTGGCATCTGTGTGTTGTGTGCCACTCCAGCCACGTCTCTGTGCCAAAGGGATGGGGCATAACTCACTCCACGGCGCCAATGCCATTCTCCCCACTTCGTCCTCCTCTTTCTCTAGGGCTAAACCTTCCCTTTCCTTCTTTCCTCCCACAGGAGTGAAGAGACAGGGAAGAGCGAGAAAGCCGAGCGGGGGGCCCCCAGAGTGAAGCGGAGGCTGAGCAACCTGCGGAACCGTGTCACGGGATCCTGGCAGAAGGAGAAGGTGAGAGGGGCTGCGTGTGCCAACCGCTTTGGCCTCGGGGTCAAAGTGGCAGCCCTGATGAAGAGAGATTGCAGCCAGTGCGTGTTTTTGGGTTGCAAGGTCCCAGGGAATTTACTGACTCCAGCTGGGATGCTCTCAGCCTCTCTCGGGGGCCAAACTCAATGTCAGAGAAGTTCACAGGGGCCTCATTCTGGCCGTGGGCATGGCCACAAGGGGAGAGCCCAAATCTACGCACATTCAGTGCCTCGCAGAGATATTCAACCCCCCGCCGACTTTTACATATTTTTGCTTGCATTACAACCTGGAATTGGAATGGATTACAGTCGTCCCTCCACATTTTCGATTTCAACTTCCACAAACTCATTTGTGGTCAGGGCCTCTTCCTCCTCCTCCTCTGCTTACGGCACTGCTTTTTTGGCATTGCCGCCAGGGCACGTGCCCCTCTTCCCTCACCTGAAGCGCTTCCTTTCTGGAGGAACCTTCTCTCTTGGCACCTCCGTTCAGGCCGTGCAGCCTTTTAAAAACCCACCTCTGGTTGTCCTTCTCCGCCACCAGCCACTGCCAGGCCAGCTAAGGGCAGCTTGCATCCCAATTTCTCAGCCCCACAAACCTTCTCCTGGTGCCCTCCCCCCACATCCCCAAGGAAGGAGATGGGCGAGAAAGAGGAAGTATAGGGACCCCATGCCAACTCACCTTTCGCAAGCCTTTCCCTAACCTGGTTTGGACTCTGGGTGCCAGTTCTCCCCAACCGTGCTTCAGCCTCCTTCCCATTTTGATATTTGTGTTTTTTTCCCCAGTTTTGTGGGAGTCCTGTGCCCCTAACTGTAGCAATTATGCAGGACTAACTGTATATGCAAGATGCTCAACACTGTGAAGGGACAGAATGTTTTTACTGTGCTGCAAAAGTCAATAAAAATAATAAAACTCTTCCTGCCCCAAACAAAGAAAGCCTGAAGGGAGACACTGCAAACTTTTTTTTTTTTTAAAAGGAGTGTGGAAAATCTGTAGAAAGCATCAAACCAGTGTGTAGTTATGGGGAAAGGGAGTGATCCCAATTCAGGCCCAGAACTGGGCATCCCGCTGGAGTTGCCAGTGTCAAAACCGGAGAGGGCACCTGTACCTGTGGAGGAGGGAAATTTACCGGGTGGTGTTACCCAGTTGCACCGCAAACGATCGGTGCTGAAATTCGCTCCTCTAACAGCCGTGAGAGGTACGGGACCCCTCTCCAGTTTTCAGAAGTGTATCTAGGGTGGGGCAAGTAGGGCATCTGCCCTGGGTGCCAGTGCCAGGGGGCACAAAAAAGCAGTGCCAGAAGCGGCAAAGGAAGAAGAGAAGGAAGTGGCCCTGGAGGATGGGGTGCAACTACCGTCGATACACATCTGTTCAGCCTGGCAACTCTACGGGCAGTGGAGTGCCAGTGAGGGAAAGGCGGATGCGCATCTGCTCTCCGTGCCGTCCGGGGAGACCTATCTGGCCTGACGATTCCCCCTCTTCTTCTATTTTTTTTTTTAGGGTAAGAACAAAGACCGGGAGAAGGAAGCGGCGGAGCCAGAGCCACAGGCGTTGCATGGGCATGAGCTGGCACCGGGGGTCTTTTCTAAGGGCACCTGTTGCTCTCTCTGTGGCAAGATCTTGCCGAACAAAGCGGGGCTGCAGTGCCTGAGTGAGTAGTCCCCATCCTGGGGTGCAGGCGGTGGGGCTCACTGGAGTCTGTGGCAGCAGCCCCCTATGCGTGAGCCCCCTGGCTCCCGCCTCTTGGCATACCTGCTCTCCGCGCACGCTTGGAGAGCTCTCTGGCTCTCCCCTCCGCACCTCCGTCTCAGGCCCTCCCCCCGAAACCGCTCTATGTGTCCCACTGCTTCTGGCCACCAGCGTCGCCTGTCTGGAGTGGCCACGTTCATCGCCAGCAGGGCTCCTCTGCGTTGTAATTGGTGCATGACTGGCAAACATCCAGATGGTGCCCGTTTCACACAATTGCATGTACCCGTCTTTGGTGGGCTGGAAGAAGCTGCGTGTGCTGTATTTTACCTTGCTGGGCAGCCCCCCAAACCAGACCCCATGAGGACTGAGCACCTTTTACGGCATGTCAGGTTTTTTTTTATTTATATATATATATATATGTGTATGCACACACACATACATATATTTATATTTTTATATATATGTGTGTATGTATATATAATTTATAAATAAATATAATAAATAATACATGTATAAATAATAAATATATAAATATAAATATATATTCATAAATAAATATATTTATATTTATTTATAAATATTTATTTCATTTGTATCCTGTATTTCTTTCAACATGCCACATCCCTCTTATTTATTTTATTATTGCACAGGGTGGCTAGACCGTTCCTCTTCCCTGCTCTCCTTTCACCAGCAGGCAAAAACTTTTCTTTTTAAACAAGCTTTTTGAAGTAAAGCCAGGGAGCTTTATTTATTAACTTGTTTTAAATTGAATGTTGTTTTAGGATTTTGTTTAAAAAAATGATTTTATAGCCTTGTAATGTTTTTAACTGTTTTTAATGTGTTTAAGCCACCTTGGGTCCCATTCTGGGAAAAAGGCAGCATACAAATATAGTAAATAAATATATTTTTATTGAATAAAAACACAAAACATGAAGGAAACAAAAAAGAACGCGTCAGAAAAAAAGAGAGTGTATATTAAAAGCGACAAAATAACTATCCATGAAACAAAATAGCACATAATAAGACATTAAATAACAATACTAACAAAAAGCAAACTATGGATTTCTATCTAAGCTAACAAACAGCAAACTTTATTATTATTTTTTTAAATTATTATTTGAGAGTAGGATAGGACTGCAAAATGCCTCTCTGTATATTTCAGATTTGGCCTTCCTGATTTTGCTTCTTTGCCTCTGATAAGGAATTTAAAAAAAAATAAAGAAAATTCATTTATTTTTATTTATTAGGAATCCTCTGATAAGGAAAAATTGTAATTGAAAAGCCTGGGATGTGGTTGGGGTCAATCAGAAATAACTTTTCCAAGCTTTGAAATAAGGATAAGTATATAAATAACAATATGATTTATATAAAATAAGAAGTGATAAACAGTGAACACTCACAGGAGTAAAGTTGGACTAATTAAATAATATTTTTTATTTTCTTATTTTCTGTAAATAAAATGCAAAACAGCTTCCTCCTCTTGGAGGAAACCTCCTGGTTTCCCTCAAAATGTCACATTTGATATGTAAAAAAAAATTAAAAAATAAAATGTATTGAATTTTTAAAATTATTTAAATATTGAAGGTTTAAAAGTTTAAAATGCCATGCATTAGAGTGCCATGCAGAACAGGATGACACATTTTGAAACACTTAATAAAAATCTGAAAGAAAGTAACGTGGAAGAGTTACTTTTTGCGCTATCACTCCCAGCTGCGGCGGATGCTGGGAGTTGTAGTCCCAAACAGTAACGCTTAAGAAGTGACAGGCCAGGCAGAGACGGTTACCAAGGCAACCCGTGGCACGAGATGCAGGACCTCTCGCGATAGTTTGAAGCCCCGCGTTCTCGACGGTGCGGGGGCGAGGGATTTGAAAAAGGCAGGCCGAGGTCTCGCGAGCTCAAAGGTTGCGGGAGACACCTGTCTGCCGTTGGGGGCGTGGCTTAGGCGAGGCGGCTGTTTCTTTACCTTTGTTGGGAGGCGTGGTCCGGACTTCTCGCGAGATTTTGCAAGGCAGCTCCTTGGGGTGCCGGTGGGAGCTATCCAAGATCCCGTGGGAATTGAAGAGAGGTCGCGAGAAGTGGGAGTATTCTCGCGAGAAGTGGCCGGTTCTAGGGGGCGGACCGGAGGGGGCGAGGCTGGGCCGGGCCGGGAGGGTGGGCGTCGTTGCCTTCGGGAACCGGAGGGGGACCGTCGCCTTCTCCTCCTCCTGCTGCGCCTCAGAGAAGCGTCCTTCCTGCAGGTGAGGCAGCTTCTCCTACCCTATGACGTCATGTGACGTCATACTCCAACAAGACCCCCTCTCCCTAGTTTGGACCCCTCATAGTGGGGCGGTGGGGGGCTTTTTCTTAGAAATCCTCTTGAACTCTATGTGTATGTGTGTGTTTATATACATATATATATATAGGTTCGTTATATACTTTAAATGCTTGCCTGCACATTTCCGTGTTAAGTTTCTGGTCCTCATGAACCTAAAATTGGACTGCAGCTCCCAGAATCCCCTAACTTTGCATGTACAAACCTGGGGCTCATGGGAGTGGCAGTGCAACAGTCTATGAGGGGGGCCACTTGACTCCCAGGTCTGATCTAAAGCCAAGGCAGGGGTGAGTGAGATGTAACTCTCCAGATATGTTTTGGGACTTGAGTTCCCATCATCTCCTCCAGCCAGTGTGGGGCTGCTCTGAAAAACTGTGGAAGACCACTTGGAAAATTATGATATGGAGTTTTTACAGGGTGTAAGTCAAAGTTTTCTGATGTGGAAGTGCAGGTCCCAGCGGTTCCTTGGCCAGCATGGCCAGTGGTTAGAGATGAGGGGAACTGGTGTTGGAAAAAAAAGCCTGGAAGGAGACAAATTGCGCCCCTCCCGGGTCTAAAGCAGAAGAAGCCCAGGCTGCTCCCTGTGCTGAGTTTGCAAGGAACTGTTGTTCTGTTTTGTGTATGTGTGTGCGCGCGTGTGTGTGTTGCTAGGTGTTTTGGCAGAATTTCTGAGAGAATTTTAAGGGCATTTCCGCACTACACTGTTACAGTGCTATGATTCCACTTTCAACCTCCTATGTGGTTTGCAGTTTAGGGAGGGGCATTCAGAGCTCTTTGGCCTCAGGAAACTACAAACCTCAGAATTCCACAGGGTGTTGAAAGTGGAATCATAGGACTATAACGCTGTAGGGCAGAAATGCCCTTAGAATTGGGGGTGCCTGAGCGTTGGCGCGGGTGTGTGGAGAGGACCTGGGCTTTTCTCTCTGGATTTAAAAAGACCCCCTTGGAAAGTGCCTGACGAGCCAAGAGACGCTTGAAGCCCTTGCAGCAAACTGTGACCTCCGGTTGTTTGGGGCTTTTGACTCCCATCAACCCTGGCCACTGTTGAAGGATAATAGGAGTTGCAGTGCCAGCATCAGCTGGGTCTAAATTCAGTGAAACTTTGGAAGAGCTGGAATGGAAATCTTGACTTTCAGAGTTCTTATGGATTCCCTGAGCCAGTTCTTGGATTTAGCTCCAGGAGGAGGGAAGTAAGATGCTATCATGTCATCTGTGATCCCCGACATAACTGACAGTGTTACAGTTGGCTTAAAAGACCTGAGGTTGGGGGGGCTGCGGGGGGTTTCGGCCTGCCCTACTGGGTAATAGTGAGTAGGAGGAACCCCATATTGGATGTGAGTGGCACCTGGTTTGTATGTAGAAAAACAGTACGAAGTCCAGTTCTGGCAGTGTCTCCTGTTTGGAAAGTATGAGGAGCAATGCAGGTGTGACCGAGGCTCTTCTCTTTCTCTGCACTGGGGCTTGGATGCAACCTGAGATGTTCTGACATTCTTCCTTTGCCTGTCAAGCCTCAGAGGGTCAGCTCCCTACTTCTATAATTTGCATTTTTAAGTCAGAGGGGTCATGCGATTTGGGAGACAGCTGAGACCCAGAGCTCAGTGGGTGAGTGAAACCCATGGATGGAGCTCTTCTGAAGGGATCCTTCCCACTGTCCCACCATCATTGAAGGTACGTCTGTTGGGAGCATGGTTGACAGGGTGTTCTTGGTGGCTACTCCCCACGTCTGGAACCAAGAGAGATTAGGCTGGCTCTCTCCTTGCCGTCCCTCCATAGGCAAGCAAAGACTTTCTTGTTTTGGCAGACTGTGCACACTAATGCGCCGTATTGTTTATATTCATTGTTATTCTTCTAATGATCTTGCTTCAGCTGCCTCTAATTCTGTTGATAGTTAAATAATAGTTTTTAACTTTCATATATATGGTATAAGCATTTTTAGTTGCCTCCGTTTTAGCTTTCCTAAGTGGTCTTGAGTCTCAGAATGGAGAAAAGTGAGATGTAAATATCATCATCATTACAAACTAGTTTGCTCCATCTTCAACGTGACATCCCTTTAAATATTTCAAGGGATGCCATGTTGAGGATGGAGCAAGCTTGTTTTCTGCTGCTCCAGAAACTAGGGCATGGAGCAGTGGATTCAAATTACAGGAAAAGAGATAGAATCATAGAGTTGGAAGAGACTTCAGGGACCATCCAGTCCAACCCCCTTCTGCCACGCAGGAACTCACATCAAAGCATTCCTAAGAGATGGCCATCTAGCCTCTGCTTAAAAACCTCCGAAGAAGACTCCACCACACTCTGTGGAGGCAGCCACAGGTTCCACTGCCAGACAGCTCTGACGGTCAGGAAGTTCTTCCTGAGGTTCAGCTGGAATCTCCTTTCCTGTAGCTTGAATCATAGAATCATAGAAATGTAGAGTTGGAAGAGACCACACGGGCCATCCAGTCCAACCCCCTGCCATGCAGGAACACCCTCAAAGCACTCCCGACAGATGGCCATCCAGCCTCTGCTTAAAAACATCCATTGCTTCTTGTCCTAGTCTCCGGAGCAACGGAAAACAAGCCTGCTCCCTCCTCGACATGACATCCCTTCAAATATTTAAAACATGGTTATCATGTCCCCTCTCAGCCTTCTGTTTTGCAGATTAAACCTACCCAGCTCCTGAAGCTGCTCCTCATAGATTTTCATGACTTCCAGACCCTCCACCGTTTCGGTCGCCCTCCTCTGAAAACACTCCAGCTTCTCGATATCCTTCTTGAAATGAGGTGCCCAGAACTGGACACAGTATTATTCCAGATGAGGTCTAACCAAAGCAGAATAGAGTGGCACCATTACTTCCCTTGATTTGGACACCATACTCCTGTTGATGAAACCAAGCGTTGCATTGGCTTTCTTGGCTGCAACATCACACTGCTGACTCGTGTTCAGCTTGTGATCTACCAAGACTCCTAGATCCCTTTCACACAGACTGTTATCCAGCCATGTGTCCCCCATCCTATATTTGTGCATCCCATTTTTTCTGCCTAAGTGCAAGACCGTACATTTCTCTCTGTTGAAATTCATTTTGTTAGCTTTGGTCCAGCTCTCTGATCTGTCAAGGTCCTTTTGAACTCTGATCCTGTCCTCTGGGGTATTAGCAACCCCTCTCGATTTGGTGTCATCTGCAGATTTGATCAGCCTGCCCTCTACTCCTTCATCCAAGTCATTGGTGAAGATGCTGAATAGCCCTGGCCCAGGATAGAGCCCCGTGGCCCCCAACTAGTCACTTCTCTCCAGGATGAAAAGCAGCCATTGGTGATCACCCTTTGGGTTCGGTCGGTCAACCAGTTACAAATCAACGTAACAGTAGCTCTGTCCAGACTGCATTTTACTAGTTTCTTTGCAAGAATGGCCTGGAGAACTTTGCCAAAGGCCTTACTGAAATCAAGATGTTCTATGTCAGGAAGAATTTCCTGACAGTCAGAGCTGTTCAGCAGTGGAATATGCTGCCTCAGAGTGTGGTAGAGTTCCCTTCTTTGGAGGTTTTTAACTTTGTGCTTTCAATGTTTGTTCCTACATGGCAAGGGATTGGACTCGATGGCCATTGTGGTCTCTTCTAGCTCTATGCTTCTAACTAGAAATGAATCATCTGTGTGATGTGGTGGCTAAAAAAAGCCAGTGTGATTCCAGGCTACATCAATAGGGATTTAATATCCTCATCAGGGAAGTAGTGGTGCTGCCCTATTTTGCTTTGGTCAGATCTCATCTGTAGAGGAATCCTGTGTCTCGTTCTGGGCATAACACAGTTCAAGAAGGATACGGACATGCTGGAGGGCAACCAAGACCGTCAGAGGTCTGTTAACCAAGTCTTAAAAGGAGTGACTTAGGCTGCTGGGTATGTTTAGCTTGGAGAAGACTGAAAGAGGATATGATAACCACCTTTTAAGTATCTCGACATACATCATGTAGAAGGTGGAATGAACTTTTTCCTCAGTTGCTGCAGAGACCAGGACACAAACCAGTGGATTCAAATTACACGAAAAGAGATCCCACCTAAAGATTAAGAAGAGCTTCTTGACTGTAAGAACTGTTTAACAGTAGGATAGATGGTGGACTCTCTGTCATTTAAGCAGAGGCTGGATGGCCGTTTTGGGGGAATGCTTTAATTTTGTATTCCTGCATGGCAGGGGGTTGGACTAGATGGCCCTTGGAGGCATTTCCAGCTTTGTGAAATTTATCTCTAGTCATAAACAAGCTGGCACAATACCCTTAAGGCACCAGATCCTATCTGATTTTGGAAGCTAAGCAGGGTTAGTACTTGGATGGAAGACCACCACTGAATCCCAGGTCTCGAAGGCTGTATTTCAGAGGAGAGAACTGGCAAACTTCCTCTGAGTATTCCTTACTTAAGAAGACCCTCTGAAATTCATGGGGTTGTTGTAAGTCAACAGGCAACTCGAAGGCATGTGCCCACAAAAGACAGTGCAGAAAATGGAAAAAAAAATGGAACATGGTATAATATAATATAATATGAAATACAATATAGTGAGATAGAAACATTCAGGTACCCCAGTATAAAAACCTTTAATACAGTGGTCACCAGTGTGCCTGTGTTTTTGTGATGTCCAGCTGGTGGAGGGATCCAATGAACCAGGTTCAAAGAGGCAGCCCCTGGCCACACACTCATTATGAATGGGGAATTCATAGTTAAATGCGTACTTGAGGGATATCCATCCAATCTCTGTTTCAGACACATTCTTACTACTGCTTCTCATTTGAATTCATTGGTTCCTGTCCTGCTCTCTGGAGCAGCAGAAAAGAAGCTTGCTCCGTCTTTTAAATGAATACCCTTCAGATATTTAAAAATGGCTGTCGTGTCACCTCTCCATCTTTTCCTCTCCAAACTAAACATACCGAGTGTTCTCAGCCATTCCTCTTAGGGATTTTGGTTTCCAAACCTTTGGTGATTGTGGTCCCCTCATCTTTGTCTCTATTTCCTCCTCACTTATAGAGTCTGCACAAGTGGGGAAATCCGTACTGGGCTTCTGTCACATTAGTGGGGCCAGGAGGGTTAGTATGAGCTCGTGTTGTTGTTCTCAGCCTCCATCCCGCTAGGTTCGGTCAGAGTGCGCTTCGCGGGTGAAATTGCCCCACGGATGGGGCTGTGGTGATGGTCTCAGTGGCTGTCAGGTGCGGTGGAGAGTTTTACATTTTTTGTTGGAAATATGAACAAATTAGGATGGACAAATGGAACTCTAGCCAACCCACAGCTCAAGGGCAGGATGAGGGCTGTGCTCAGCCGAGGTAGCCTGTGGGGCAGTGGCACCCCCAAGTATTTCTGTGCTGTACCAGAGTTAACCACAGTATCTTGTTGCCTTTTGACCAGCAGAAGTAGTATTGCCTGGCAGAACTTGGAGAAGGTGGTTATACCTGTTGAATATCCCTTGTCTGAAATGCTTGGAACCAGAGGTGTTTTGGATTCTGGATTTTGGAATATTTGCATATACATAGAATCATAGAGTTGGAAGAGACCCCAGGGGCCATCGAGTCCAACCCCCTGCTAGGCAGGAACACCCATCAAAGCATTCCCAACAGATGGCCATCCAACCTCTGCTTAAAAACCTCCAAAGAAGGAGGAGACTCCACCACACTCCGAGGCAGCCTATTCCATGGCCGGACAGCTCTGACCGTCAGGAAGTTCTTCCTGAGGTTCAGGTGGAATCTCCTTTCCTGCAGCTTCAATCCATTGCTCCATGTCCTAGTCTCTGAAGTGGTAGAGAACAAGCCTGCTCCCTCCTCAACATGGCATCCCTTCAAATATTTAAACATGGCTTTCATGTCCCCTCTTAACCTTCTCTTCTGCAGACTAAATATACCCAGCTCCCCAAGGCGCTCCTCGTAGGGCTTCATGGCTTCCAGACCCTCCACCATTTTGGTCGCCCTCCTCTGGACATGTTCCAGCTTGTCGACATCCTTCTTGAATAATGAGATTATGTGCTTTATTATATATAATTAAAGATATATAACGTGTAAAAGAGATTACATTATTAAATATTTTTACAAGTTCCTTGTAGACCTTGCCATGGAGACATGTGCTTATGGGTAAATAGTGTTGTAAGAATTGCTTGAACTGTGTCCTGTTAATTTAACCCGGTCGATTTTGTCCTGAGAAAAAGGCAGCCTTGGCAAGGTGGAAGAGGCACTGTCTTCTGGTAAAGGACTTGCTGAGCAGCAGGCTGGGCACCCACTTCCATGGACTTTTCCTTCCTCCTGCCGTGACAGCCTGGCAGGAGCTGGTCCTGGGCTTGTTGGTACTCAGAGGCTTGGAGCCAGAAAACCACACTGGAAAATGGATCCAAGGAAAATGGCTGTAGGTTGAGTATCCCTTATCCAAAATGCTTGGGACCAGAAGTGTTTCAGATTTTGGACTTTGGAATATGTATATTTGTATATACATAGAATCCTAGAGTTAGAAGAGACCCCAGAGGCCATCCAGTCCAACCTCATTGTGCCATGCAGGAACCCACATCAAAGCACTCCTGACAGATGGCCATCCAGCTTCTGATTAAACACCCCCAAAGAAGGAAACTCTACCACGCTCCATGGAGGCAGCATATTCTACTGCCGGACAGCTCTGACTATCAGGAAGTTCTTCCTGAGGTTCAAGTGGAATCTCTTTTCCTGCGGTTTGAATCCATTGCTCCTTGTCCTAATCTCTGGAGCAGCAGAAAACAAGCTTGCCCCGTCCTCAGCATAACATCCCTTCAAATGTTTAAACATGTCTCTCATGTCCCCTCTTAACCTTCTCTTCTGCAGACCAAACATCCCCAGCTCCCTCAGCCACTCCTCAGAGGTCTTCATGGCTTCCAGACCCTTCACCATTTTGGTCGCCCTCCTCTGGACATGTTCCAGCTTGTCCATATCCTTCTTGAATCGGGGTGCCCAGAACTGGAGACAGTATTATTCTAGATGAGGTCTGACCAAAGCAGAATAGAGTGGCACTGTTACCTCCCTTGATCTAGATGCTATACTCTTATTGATGCAACCAAAGCTCGCGTTGGCTTTCTTGGCATAACACCGTCTGGTCCAGGAGATTTCAGAGAATGAATGAACGAGCAGAAGTGCTGCAAAAGGCGGACGTAGCACGCTCCCCAGGGATCTTCTGTCCAGGTATCAGGTCCTTGATATCCTCAGATCCTCAGTTTCTCTCCAGCCTCAGGTCTCATATACAGCACAAGTAACAGATGAACAAGTTGAGAGGGTGAGGAGGGACGCGAGGATCTCTGAAATGGCAGGAGGCTCTGGATTCACCCTGAGCGCTGTGTTTGGATTCCCGTCTCTCTCTAGCCAACCATCTCATTTGTGTTGCACGCGAGATATGAGGCTGGAGAGAGACTGAGGATCTGAGAGATAAACGAACAGGAGCGCTGCACCGGCTGAAGTGGGCAGCTGGGGGCAAAAAGTTTTTTGGCGGGAGGGGGCTGGTCTTGTATTTCCAGATTAGGGATGCTGAGCCTGTGTTGGGTGCTCACCGTCGGATGAGTGGCCTGTAGGCGTTGCATTTTGGCTGTCTGCAAAAAGGGCGCTGGTTGTCTTCCTCTCTTTCTCTTCTTCCCGCTCTCTGGGCCGCCTCCTTCCTTCTGGGAGAAAGAAGGGCTGGTGTCAGTCCCGGCTCATAAACACGCTCTCCCAGTGTTTATGCGGCAGGCGCTGGATGAGTCCCAGGTTTCTCTGAGGGATTGCCCTCATAGTCTGGATTGTGACAAAACAAACATGAGCTCTCCGGGCCTCTTCCTGATTTATTATCTCAGGCACCTTCTTGGGCTTTGAGGCAGAGGGCCTCCTCTTAGAGGTCCGGGTCTACAAGCTTTGCGCAGATGGGTGGGATCCAAGTAGGACTGGGGGACAGGAGGGTAAGGAGGGGGAATCTGTGAAGTACAGGGGAAAAGGGGCACAGGGAAAGTTGCCTTTGGGTGCCTGCAACTTCCAGACTCCCAGATGACCTGGGTGGTAGCGTCCCAAACCTTTTGGTTGGTGCCCACGGTTGAACTGATTGATGGGGGGGATTTGCTAGGGAAGGGGCAGAAAACAAAGGAGCCTGTCTTTCCCAGAAGTACCGCTGTGTCCCTCTCCAAAAGAAAGGGGGTAAGGAAAGCGCAGTGGCTAGAAAAGGAGCTCACGTAGAGGACACGCGAGAAAAGAAAAAGGAATTTTGCATGTGGTAAGCGTTGGCGTCCTGTGAGGTGAATGAGGAAAGCCAGCCAGAGTGGCATTGTGGATGTTGGAGACTCACTGGGTGACCTTGGGCATGTCGCACACTCTCAGCCCCAGAAGACCCCGTGATAGGGTTGCCTGAGTCGGAAGTGACAGCAGCAGAGGTGAACAAGACACACAGTCAAAGGCTGTGACTCTCTACCATTCACCTTCGAAGGTCCTCTTCGGGAGCTTGAATTCCATCCTTTCTTTCTTTCTCCTCAAACTGAGATGTAGATCACAACGTTGAAAAGAAGACACAAAATAATAATAATAATAACAATTAATAATAATAGTAGTAGTAGTGGTAGTAGTAGTAGCAGCAAATCACAACTGAACAAATTATAATAATAGAAGGCAAATGAATATAAAAGTAATAGAAATGTGTCTTAATAAAAAAGGGTGGCAGCCCGCTCTGAAAAATTTCCTTCTTCGTCTGGGGACGGCTAATAACTTTTCGGTTGTTTGGAGTGAGGCAGAAGGAATGTAGCTCTTGAGGGCAAGTGAGGAATCAAGCTTTAAGTGTTGTGAAGTATTTGAATGCTCAGATTTTGTTGGTTTCACATTAGCCTGTGGAGTGGTACGGTGTTGTCGTTTTTAAGGTAGCCTGTATTTAACTTAATTTAATGATGGTGAGAAACAGAGGACCGTTTACGTCATTTTTAGGGCCGGTAAGCCTGTGTCCTTTTAGGCACCTTTGTATTGCATCTTTTATTTTTTTAAAATCTTGCCTTCATGGAGAGACTCATCTCTAAGTGTGTTTGGAATGATGTACTGAGGCATGGTGTCTTTTTTTTTTTAAAAAAAAACCCTTTGGGGTCCCTGAAGTGGAAATGACCATTGTTCAGGGGTCTTTCCCCTTCCGTGTGGTGGACCAGAATGAGCGAAGAATGAATTTTCTGCTGTGAGCCGGTTCTGGGCCGTTTGTTTACCGACTACTTGCCCTCGAAATTTAAGCAGCTCTGGTGGGACTCCAGTGGGCATCCGTTGCCCGCTGGAGTCCACTTTGGTGACCACCAAGAGCTCCAAATTTAGGGATTCAAGAGGGGCACACCTGAATTGCGGCGTTTCCCTGTGCCTGCTTGCATCCGAAACTTAACCCAGGAGACAGGGCTGAAAGAACTGGAACGCTGAGGCAGGATGGGTTGGTTTCTGCTGTTTCGGTATTTCTACTTCCTAGATGCTCTAAATACCTTTCGGGGTGAGGTCATGCCTCTGCCTTGGTGTTCCTCGTCTCTCCTCCTTGGCTGCTTCCAAACCTGTTCAGACGAGTGGCTGGTTTGGGTCAGAACATGTTCAGGCCGGAGCAGCAGCAGGAGTCAAAAGGTGAGGAAGCGCTCTGCAAAGTGAGAAGCGGTGCTGGGGCAAAGCCAATCTGCCAAGGCGGTGGTGGAGGGTCCCCGCAGCAAGCCTTTCCCGATTGGAGGGCGGATTTTTAAATTTCTTTTGGAAAATGTCCCCCTGACCTCTGGAGGGTGTGGGTCGGTGGGCAGTTTCACTGTGTTTTGGGACACGCCCCTGCAGAGTTCTTTTCGGGAAGTAAACTGGAGTCCCCTCCGGGCATCGCAGCCTGGAGGCCAGGCTGTGCCAAGCCGACCTCTCTTCTCTACGGCGGCTTCTGCGCTCCGGCACTGTTTGGGGGGCGTTCCGGAGTGTGGGAGAGGGCACCCCTGGGGGATGGGGCGGGGGCTTGCAGTCTATGATCCGATCTAGGGCGAAGTGGCAGGAAGGGGGAAGGAAACCGAGGGGGGGTTTGTTGGCAGAAAGATTTTGCGTGGTTCTGGGGCAAAGCCACACTGCTCGGAGGAGAGACCCCAAAGGCTGTGGGCTGACTTCCTCTTCAGCAGTTCTGAGATTGTGCCTTTTTTTTTAATTATTAAAAATATTATTTATTGAATTAGAAAACAAACAAACAAACCAAGATAAATAACCTATACAAAACCTAATACACAATACATATTACAAATACATAATAAATAATGCGTCATTATTCCTATGTATACATCTATCAACACCTGAGTTTGTACTTATAACTGTATAAACCGTTCTCATATTTCCATTCATTTCAATCTTAAATTCCTTAAGTTCCTCTGGTTCTTCTTCTTTACCCTATTGATTTACTATTTATTATTTAATATTTATTATGTTATTTGTTATTATTTATTATTCATTATTCAGAAAAAATCCATAAATGAGAATAAGTAAGTTAACATAATAACTAAATATATCTTATATATATACATCTTATAATGTTATCCCTTATTAGTACAAAAACATAGAAATACATTCTGTTATATCTGCGAGCATACATACGCTTACTATAAACCATAAACAAAACAAAACTAGACCAAGCAATACAATACAGTTCAATAGACGATACAATAAACAATAAATACATTCTTTAAAACATCCGCATACATACTTCAAACATACCTGTGACTTCTTTCATTTACACCACTGGGTCAATACTCATATTCTCCTTTTCAGTCCTGCTTTATTGGTTATATTATCCCATAATCTTAACTGCAATTTAGACACTCTGGTCTAATCAAGTACAGCAATCATTACATACTTAATTAATTATAAATCTTCTCTGAAAGCAGTTATGAGATTGTAAGGTGGACTTGAGATCCTGGAACTGCCATGGATTCACATTTCTGGTCATTAGTGGCTGAAGGGTATTGTAGGGTATTTCACTTAGGAAGAAAGAATGAAATGTGCAGGTACAGGATGGGTGATATCTGGCTTGAAAACAGTGTGCCTGAACGGGATCTAGGAGTCTTAGTGGACCACGAGCTGAATGTGAGTCAACACTGTGATGCAGCAGCTAAAAAAGCCGGTGAGATTCTGGGGTGCATCAACAGGAGTATAGTGTTGAGATCAGGGGAAGTAATATCACTTTATTCTGCTTCGGTTAGACCTCACAGAAGTGCTGTGTCCAGTTCTGGGCACCACAGTTCAGAAAGTATATTGACAAGCTGGAACATGTCTAGAGGAAGGCGACCAAAATAGTAGAGAGTCTGGAAACCATGAAGCCCTATGAGGAGCGGCTTAGGGAGCTGGGGATGTTTAGCCTGACAAAAAGAAGGTTAAGAGGAGACATGGTAGCCATGTTTAAATACTTGAAGGGATGTCATCTTGAAGACAGAGCAAGCTTGTTTGCTGCTGCTCCAGAAACTAGGACAGAGAGCAGTGGATTCAGACTATAGGAAAAGAGATTTCCCCTAAACATCTGGAAGAACTTCCTGACAGTCGGAGCTGTTTGCCGGCGGGATGTGCTGCCTGAATGGAGTGCAGTGGCGTCTCCTCCTTTGGAGGTTTTTAAGCAGAGTCTGGATGGCCGTTTGCTGGGGGTGCTCTGAGTGTGTGTTTCTGAATGGGGTCGGACTGGGTGGCCATGGCGGTCTCTTCCAGCTCTGTGATTCTGTGAACATCCCTCTAAAAGCCTGTTCCTTAAGGCAGGCAGCCCCCCGGCGGAAAGGTTTCTGAGGCGCTGGAGACGGGCGCTCTAGGATAAGACTTCCACAGCGCTCTCGGGGTGGCGGAGCACATTGAGAGAAGCAGCTGTGCCAGGACCCCAAAGGACCCCTGTTCCTAAGGTGCCCTGCCCTGTGGATGTCACTGCCCGGCATCCCAGTCTGCAGGCGGCACTTTGGTTGGGGTGCTCCCTCCCTTGCTGGGAAGCGAGGTTTGGGAGGGGATGACGCCTTTCAGGGGTGTCTGGGATGATGGAGCTCCGCCATCATCCTTACGTTAGCGCAAGATCTCGGCCAGCTTCCCTCGTGCAGGCTCGAGGAAGTCGCTGATGGGGTGTATGTAGTTTGGGAAACATTTATTCTGTTCAGAGCCTCCGTCCCCCTCCTGGCTTAAAAACAGCCCTGATGCTGGGCTTCTCTAGATTTCTGCTCAAGGCTGTGGGCCTGTGTGTGTGTCTTAAAAATAATAACGTGGACTTGTTCACGGCAAACCTTATTCCTGCTCCTACCTGGGTAAGCTGAAGCCACTTTTCTCGTTTCGTTCTCTGGCTGCCACGTGGATGCAGAGCAAGCAGTTTCTCGTTCAGTGCGGAGAGGCACGGCAGCGAGCCCTGCCCTGGTTCATCCTCTTCTCAGCCCGTTTGTGGTGAGGACGCGGCGTGCGGATTTTTCCTGGAGCGTGAGAGGCCGTTGGGCTGGTGGCTGGCCTGCGTCTTGTGTGAATTATGTAACCTGGTTTTGTTTGTCTGAGAGATGGCAGCCCTTGAAGCTGCGAGGGAGGGTGGGCTGGCGTGGCCCAGATTGCTGCCCCGATGAGCCCGGAGTGCGACGGCTGGACGTGACCCCCTTCTTTTGAGGGTGGTTCGGGGGAGATGGGGGTGGAACTGCTCAGAAAAAGCAGCTGCCCTTGGTAGGCGCTTTGCTGTGACCTCAGGGTGGCGTGTGGGGCGCTCTGCTTTCCCGCGTGATCCTCACAACAGCCCTGTGAGTCACCTGTGGCTGAGTGGGGACTTCGGAACCTGGATCTTGTGTGTCCTGCTCTGGTGATCTGGCCACCGTGCTTAGCTTTGCACGATGATTTCTCTGGGGGATTTGGCATTGCTCTGTGTTTTCTGCAGGAGTGGGCTGGCTTGATACCCTAAAAACCTCCCGGAACAGCTGAGGCCCTGTCAGGCCTCAGTAATTGCTCAGGGGAGCATGAATGAGAAAATCAACATCTCCTTTCTCTTTCTTCCTCAGACTGTGCAGTCAATGTCCATAAAAGCTGTAAGAACCTCCTGCCCGAATGCAGCAGCAGCAGCAGAGCCAAGGTAGGCCTCGTCTCTGCCACACGGTGCTCTCCTTGGGGAGTGGGCCGGGCATAGAATCATAGAATAATAGAATCATATAGTTGGAAGAGACCCCAGGGGCCGTCCAGTCCAACCCCCCTTTGACCATGCAGGAACACAGGCTCAAAGCCCTCCCTTTGACAGACGGCGATCCAGCCCCTGGTTGAAAACCTCCAGAGAAGGAAGAGACTCCACCACGATTCACTGAGGCAGCAGTTTCCACTGCTGAATAGCTCAGTTCTTCCTGAGGTGCAGGTGGAATCTCTTTTCCTGCAGTTTGAATCCGTTGCTCCTTGTCCTAGTTTCTGGAGCAGCAGAAAACAAGCTTGCACCATCTTCAACATGACACCCTTTCAAATGTTTAAACATGGCTCTCATGTCCCCCTGAACCTTCTCTTCTGTAAACTAAACATCCCCAGCTGCCTCAGCTGCTCCTCAGAGGGCTTCATGGCTTCCAGACCCTTCACAGTTTTGGTCGCCCTCCTCTGGACATGCTCCAGCTTGTCAATACCCTTCTCGAAATGAAGTGCCCAGAACTGGACATAGCATTATTCCAGATGAGGTCTGACTAAAGCAGAATAGAGTGGTACCATTACCTCCCTTGATCTGGATACCATACTCCTATTGATGCGACCAAGAATCGTGTTGGCTTTCTTGGCTGCTGCATCACACTGCTTGGAGGAGGGCTTGCTGCCACGAAAACAGGATTTGGCATCTTCAGGGCTCGCAGCGATTCTGAGGATCCGTGCAATCTAAACCTCCGTCTGCTTCCAGGAAGTGGGCCGGTCAGTGTGTTTTGGGGCAAGGCTAGGGGCCTCCTGAAGCCCAAACTGGATTTCAGAGAGGCTGTTAGGAGTCCCATTCCTGGGGGGGGGGCGGGCAGCTGAAGCCAAAAGAGATGGCACCCAAAAGGCCAAGTTGTTTTTGCCTAATTTCGGTCTCTGAGAAGGGAAGGAAAAAGCGTACGTATGCTGGCAAATGCCCCTGTCCTCAAGGAGGGGGCATGGCCATCTGAGAAAATACAGGGGGGCCAAGGCCAAGAAGGGCCAGGTTCACTTCTGCCTCGCCGGGAGACAAAGGCAGACTAGAAGCCAGGGGTCAGAATTCCTGGGTTGTCCCGGCTTCTCTCTCAGTTCTCCATTGATTTTTTTGCAAATGACGCGGAGCAGTGGCTTCAAACTTCTGGAAAAGAGATTCCACCTAAACCTTGGGAAGAAATTCCTGAGGGTAAGAACCGTTTGACAGTGGAATACGCTGCTGCCTCATCGGAATGTGGTGGGGTCTCCTTCTTTTGAGATTTTTAAGGAGAGGCTGGACGGCAGTCTCTTGGAAGTGCTTTGATGAAGTCTTCCTGCATGGCAGAATGGGGTTGGTCTGGATGTCCTTTAGGGATCTCTTCTAGTTCTATGTGATTCTATGAAATGGAGTTTATGTGCCTAAATTTCTAATGAGGTCCAATCCCAGGTGTCTGTCTTTTGCCAAACGTACTGGTCCATCTGGTGCCGTCTCTTTCGAACAGCAGTGGCTCCTTGGTGTGAAGGGGGTCTGGGAGAGGGCCAGCTCCCCACACCTCATTCCTTGATCCTTGGGAATCATAGAGAGGGTGGAACCAATGCATGGAGGCCCGGTGTCCCCACCACCCACGAACCACATTTCTTTCTGTGCGTGGCATTGAGTTGAGCCAGAGGGACGCCGTGGATCATCCACAAATCCACTGGGGCGGATCTGTCCGGAAGTCCCCGGGCCTCAGCTGCTGTCCACACTCCACCATCACACTCTTCAGTCTCTCTCTTTTTGGGGCCAGAGATGGGGCAGGAGTATGGCTGCTGCTGCCGGGAAGGCGGAAGTGGGTATTAGGTGGCAAAAAATTTCAGGTTTTGGAGGGTTTTTTTTTTTTTGTTTAAATTAAGGGAGGCTCAAGTTGTATTTAAGTTAAAGATGGGGAAGCTGAGATGGATGGATCTTTCCTATTCCTTGGGCAAATCAGGCTTGTTAAATCTGTTGCTGCCAACCCTGTAGAAGGTCTTCTGGCCCCTGGGGCACGATTGGCAGGCCGGGGTGCTTTGGAAGGGGGGCCCATTTTACCCCAGCCTCTTTCAGTGAAGGGTGGGCCTCCAAGGTTGGTGCTAGCCCCTTGGCCGGATTTGGATTAGGGAGCGAAAGGCCTGTACCTGCTTGGCAGGTTGGCAAGGGAGCCCTCGGGGCCCGATTTTGGGCTTCCCTCTGCAGAAATAAACGCACATGTTGCTTTTCGGTTGAAGGGTGAGTCGCCTCTGGCCTAGGAAACCCCCTCATGTCTCCTCTTTTTCTTTGCAGCAAAAGGATTTGCAGTTTTGGACTAATTCTCTTCAGGGTCCTGCTTCAGGTTGGTATGGAAGATTTCCACTTCTCCGCTCTTGCCGTTGCATACCGTCTGCTTCCTCCACTTCTCTTAAATGCATTTTAAAAACTGGCAGGGGAGTGGAAGCTTGAAGCACAGCTCTCCTTCCCTCTCAAGGGAATGGTCTAGAATATTCCTGAAGCAGGCTCTCATCTCCGTGGTCTTTCATATTTTTATTCTGCCTTATCCCACCTTGCTGTGAAGCCTCAGGGGGGAAAAGGTTTTGAGGGAGGGGGAAGAGTAGAAAAATCACGGAGCAGGGAAAATCAATAAGTTGGTTGCGCATTGATTGCTATTCCGCAGCTGTGAAAATGGGGGGAAATATATATATCTTTTTCTCTCCAGAAGGCCGTGCTATTGTTAAACTGTACCTCTGAACAGAGCTGCTTCAGCCTTAAACCTCTTCAAAAAGGAATTGTTTCTTTTTTTAAAAAAAATTAATAATTTTATTGAACAAGAACAGAACAAGACAAAAACAAAGGAATTGTTTCAAGAGAGCAGCCAAGAGGGAGGCAGAGATGTGGCAGCTAAAAAAAACAATGTGATTCTTGGTTGCGTCAATGGAAGTGTGATGTCTAGGTCGAGGGACATGATGGTACCTCTTTATTCTGCTTTGGTCAGACCTCATCTGGAATAATCCTGTGTCCAGTTCTGGGCACCTCGTGTAAAGAAGGATATGGACAAGCTAGAAGGTGTCCAGAGGAGGGTGACCAAAATGGTAAAAGGCCTGGAAACTATGAAGCCCTGTGAAGAGAAACTTGGGAGCGGGGTAGGTTTAACCTGGAGAAAAGAAGGTTGAGAGAGGACACGACAGTCATGTTTAAATATTTGAAGGGATGTCATATGGAAGATGGAGCAAGCCTGTTTTCTGCTGCTTTAGAGACTAGGACATGGAGCAATGGCTTCAA
This sequence comes from Cyclura pinguis, assembly GCA_030412105.1. Lineage (NCBI taxonomy): Eukaryota > Metazoa > Chordata > Lepidosauria > Squamata > Iguanidae > Cyclura > Cyclura pinguis. The sequence goes on along the minus strand of CM059614.1, from coordinate 8,390,105 downwards.
ACTCTGTCCTGCTTTGGTCAGACAGCACCAGGAATAATGCTGTGTCCAGTTCTGGGCATCACAATTCAGGAAGGATATTGACAAACTGGGATGTGTCCAGAGGAAGGCGGCCAAAATGGTAGAAGGCCTGGAAACTATGAAGTCTTATGACGAGAGGCTTAGGGAGCTGGGAATGTTTAGCCTGGAGAAGGTTAGAAGGGGGAAAAGATAGCCATATTTAAGCATTCTTCAAAGTACAGTTTTGTTAAAGCACTTTTAAAAATAACATAATATGTAAGGGAAAAACAAATAGAGAAACAGCATGCTAACAAGAACTAAGCTAGGCAACCAGCTAAGTAACAAAACTACTACAAAGAGAATGCAAATTTGAATTTCCTCAAGTAATTGGTTATTTTGCTGCTGTGTGCCTTCAAGTTGTTTCTAATTTGTAGTGACTCTAAGGCAACCCTTTAATGGGCTTTTCTGGGGCTGAGAGTGTGTCATGGGTCCAAGGTCACCCAGTGGATTTCCACAGCTGAGTGGGGAATTGAACCCGGGCCTCGGGATCATAGTCCAACTCCTATGCCATGCTGGCTCTCAAACAGGTTATTACTATACCCTTATTGCAGTTCATCTATATCTTTAAAAGTAGAAAATATAAACTAGTAATAGATAAAAATTAAGAACACCTCAAAAACTAGTATGTTATCACACTGTTTTGATGTTTAAATTCTAAGTTCACTGATGGTAATGTCTTTGGTATTTTCTTCCTGTCTGATTTGTCTATTAAGTACTTCCAAAGTCAAAATGAACAGCAAAGGCGATTGGGACATCCCCATGTCATTCCTTTTTGCATTTCACAAACGTCATCATTAATAGTTGTGCCTCCTCTTCAGAATAAACAGCTGTCATTCGTATTAGGAAATGTTCCCCAAATTCCGTTTTCTTTAATAATTCCACGATAAATGTCCATGAATTATTATCAAATGCTCTCTCTGTATCCAGAAAGATTAAAGCTGCTTGCTCTTCATTATGCACTTCCAGATACTGCAATATATTAATTATTTGTCTTGTGTTGCTTCTCATCTGTCTTTTAGGTAAGAAAGTTCATTGGTCCTCATGGATAATTGTTCCAAATATTTTTTTCAAACTCTCAGCCAAAATTGTAACAAATACTTTGTAGTCATTATTGAGTAAAGTTATTAGGCTGTTGTTCTGTGGATCAGTTATGTCTCTATGTTCTTTTGGAATCAAAGTTATATTTGCACCAGTCCAACTCTGTGGAACTTTACTGAAGTCGATTATGGCATTCATAAGCTGTTGCAAAGGCAGATACAACTGTTCTTCCATCTTTTTAAAATAGACAGTTGTTGAGCCATCTGGTTGCTTTCCCTGACTTAATTTTCTTAATAGCTTCTACCACGTTTGCTAGAGTTGTCTTTCTAGTTAAACTAGCAGGCTGCTTCTCAGAAATAGTTGGTAACTTCTATAAATCCAAGTAAGATTGTATTTTTCCTGATACATCTCTTTGTTCTTTATAAAGTGTTGAAAAATATCTATAGCGGAATCTTTTTTTATCCTGCTTTTGTCCGAAGTCATATTTTTCCATCTCTAATTTCAAGAATACCCTTTTTTCTTTCTCCTTCCTCAGTCGTAAACCAGCCATTTTCCTGGCTTATTTGCAAATTCGAAATGCTTTTGTCAAATGGATTTCAACTTCCTCTCTGTCTTGTAAGCAATGCTCATAGAAAGCTGTTTTTCTAAAAAAAAAAAAATTCTTTCAACAAGTTAGGGCTTTTAAATTTCTCTTAACTCCTTTTTTTTAAATTTTCTCTAAATTGTCTTCAGAGTACTTCTTAAAAGTCTCTTTTTGTCTTTTTAAAAATCTTTTCGTCTTTTGGGAAGTCTTCATATAGTCTCCAGATAAACTGAGTCTTTCTTTTCTTCATCTTTAGCAAAACTGAGCTGTGATCAGAAAAGGCTTTTGGTAGGTCCTCCATATCTTTCATTATACCATTATAACCAGATCTTTGAGATTTATATCCCTCTATTGCTACCTTCCAGTTATGACAGTCATCTGACCAGATTTCAGGGATGCCTGTTATATTGTACAGTCAGCCTTCCATATTTGCAGGTTTGACTTTTGTGGATTTGATTATTCATGGATTATTTGCCGTGCCTTCTGCTGTCTCCCTATGCCATTTTTAGTAGGGACTGTAAGCCTTACAGGCCTTACAATGAGGCTTGTAAATCCCTCTTAAAAATGGTGTGGGGCAGTAGTGGAGGTGGAAGGAAGCTCCACTGGCCCCCCACTTCTGCCTTGGTAAGGAACCTTGATGCTCCAAAGGAATCCACAGTGGGTTGAATATGGTGATCGTGATGACTTTGACAGATTGGAAAGCTGGGGCAAAGCTAGTGAAATGAATTTCATCGGAGAGAAATGCACTTGGGCAGGAAAAATGGAAAGCATAAATATAGGATGGGAGACATGTGGCTGGATAACAGTACATGTGGAAAGGATCTAGGAGTCTTGGTGGACCACAAACTGGACATGAGTCAGCAGTGTGATGCGGCAGCCAAGAAAGCCAGCATGATTCTTGGTTGCATCAATAGGAGTATGGTGTCTAGATTGAGGGAGGTGATGATACCACCCTATTCTGCATTGGTTAGACCTCATCTGGAATAATACCGTGTCCTGTAGTGAGCACCTCATTTCAAGAAGGAGATGGACAAGCTGGACGGTGTCCAGAGGGGGGGCGACCAAAATGGCGGAGGGTCTGGAAGCCGTGAAGCCATTTGAGGAGCGGGTTAGAGAGCTGGGTATGTTTAGTCTGCAGAAGAGAAGTTTAGGAGGGGACATAGTGGCCTTGTTTAAATATTTGAAGGGATGTCATGTCGAGGAGGGAGTGGGTGTTTTTTGCTGCTTCAGAGACTCAGACAAGGAACAGTGGATTCAAACTACAGGAAAAGAGGTTCCACCTGAACCTCTGGAAGAAATTCCTGACGGCCAGAGCTGTCCGGCCGTGGAATTGGCTGCTGCCTCCATGGAGTGTGGTGGAGTCTCCTCCTTCTTTGGAGGTTTTTAAGCTGGATGGCCATTGGCTGGGGATGCTTTGAATATGTATTTGTGCATAGCAGGGGTTTGGACTGGATGGCCTCTGAGGTCTCTTCCAACTCTTTGAGTCTATCATACTTTTTTGTGTGTTAAATATGGTTTGGGAGGGCCTAGAGTTATTCATGTTTTTTCCACTTTCACAGGGGTCCTGTGCCCCTACCCCTAGCAACTGCGGAGGGATGACTATATTTTCTTTGCCATATTAGGAGTTCAAGTTCATCTTGTTTATTTCCGATTCTCTGTGCGGTGGTGCAGAGACCTCTAAGACTACGAGTCATTCCCCTAGCTGCTTATTTAAGGTTCCTTCCCTCCCGTTGTTGTATTTTTGCACTGTTTGCCCACTTCGCTGTTACCTCCAGCACTTTCCCTCAAAAATACTTTCTTCCGCCCCCACGTTCGAAGGAGGTAGGTGGGTCTCTCCACCCAGAAGATCGGCTACGTGTGATTTTTACCAGTGGCCAGGATGGGGAGACCTTTGGCCCTTCTCTCGTGGGAGACGGGTTTTCACGCTTCCAGGGCCGAGCCCCTCTCTCTGCCTCCTTGAGCCTCAAAAAAGGCAGCAAGGGAGGGGGTGGCAGCCTCGGCAGAAGGGAGGGCGCTGAGGAAATGGAAAAAACGGCTCTCTTTCTCTCCCTGTGGTTGAAACAGCTCTGCGGCGCACGGTCTGGTCTGCGGCAAGAGGCGAGTGGGGATCGATCGTTCTCAGCGGTGTGCAGACTGTGCTAATTGAACTCAGAAAACGTCTCCTCGGCTTTCGCCAGCCCCCTCCCGGGGAGCCTGAAAGGGGGGAGAGGAGGGCCGGGGGACGTGGCCGGTGGCACCGTGGCCTGGAGGAAAGAAGGAAGATTTTCCCCCTGCAGCAAAGCAGGGCGTTGCTTTAACAATGCAACTGTTCCTTAGGAGTTTTGGCGTTCAGGGCAGGTTTGTCCATTGCGTTCCTGCTTTCCAGCTGGAAAACTTTGTCTTGGCAATTGAAATACAGCCCTGCCGAGCAGGGGGTGGGCTGCCCGTGAATGCAGATGAGTGGCTGGAGTAAGATACAGAAGGGGGCTGAAGTGGGGAGAGAGGACAGCTTGAGAGGGCCCCCTGGATTCACCGGATGACCCGGTGGTTGGTTGCCCGGAAGGTCTTCCTCTTTTCTTCCTCTACTTCCCGTCCCCCCAAATGGAGTGTTTTGCCAACCGGGAATCTCCCCTGGGGGACGGGCTCATCCCACAGCCTTCCTCCCCCACACATGGAGAGCCGTATGGAATCCTAGAGCTGGAAGAGACCTCCAAGGGGCATCCAGTCCAACCCCCTTCTGCCATGCAGGAAGGCACAATCAAAGCCCTCCTTTTGACAGAGGGCCATCCAGCCTCCGCTTAAAAAATGCCAAAGAAGGAAGAGATTCCACCACACTCCGAAACAGCGGATCCCACTGTTGGACTGCTCTTCCCATCAGGAAGTTCTTCCTAATGTTGAGATGAAATCTCTTTTCCTGAAGTTTGAAGCCATTGCTCCGTGTCCTGGTCTCTTGTCCAGCAGAAAATAGGCTTGCTCCATCCTCCATATGACATCCCTTCAAATGTTTAAACATAGTTATCGTGTCACCTCTCAACCCTCTCTTCTCCACACTAAACATCCCCAGCTCCCTAAGCCACTCTTCAGAGGGCTTCATGGTTTTCAGGCCTTCTACCATTTTGTTGCCTTCCTCTGGACATGCTCCAGCTTCTCAATATCCTTCCTGAACTGCAGTGCCCAGAACTGGACGCGGTCTTCCAGACAAGGTCTGACCAAGGCAGAATAAAGTGGTTCTATCGCTTCCCTTGACTCAGACACTATCCTTCTGTTGATGCTGCCCAGAATTACATTGGCCTTTTTCGCTGCCGTATCACACTGCTGACTCAAGTTCAGCTCATAGTCTGCTAAGACTTCTAGATGCTTTTCATGTGTCCTGTGGTCAAGCCAAGTGTCACTCATTTTATGTTTATACATCTCATTTTTTTCTGCCCAAATGTGTAGTACCTTACACTTCTCCCTGTTGAAATCCATTTTGTTAGTTTTGGCCCAGCTCTCTAATCTGTTGAGGTCATTTTGAATTCTGATCTTGTCCCCTGTGGTCTTAGCTACCCCTCCTAATTTGGTGCCATCTAATTTGGTGCTTTTGCAGTTTGTGATCAATTTTACCTTTTGTCACTAGATTTGGGCAGCTGTGCTGGTGGTGCCCTTTTGGGTGGACTGGCCAGATGAAGCTCCGTCTAGTACAGGCTGAGAGGGGTGGCGTGGGGTTTTTGCTTGAGTACAGAAGAAGCACTCCCAGCCACTCTTCCTTATTCTCTGTTCCTTCGATGGATGGATCATTAAGATTGGAGAACCCTGAGGGTTCTGGTTTGCAGCTGTAAATAAGAGGTGGTCTTTGGGTGGGTGCGAAGTTGCTGTTTGGCGAATGGGTCGATGGATGGAAGTATTGGACCCAGGGCAGCCCCATAACCTCCGTCCTGGCAGAAGGAGGTGGGTGAATAGCTTTGATTTTCCAGAATGGCATTGCCTGGCAGGGGGTCCCGTGCCCTTGGCAGGGTAGAGATTTCATGGGGCAGGAGCCCACTCTGGTTGTCTCATGCACCTGCCATACACGTGCACCTGGGAAGGCCAGAGAGTCCGGTCTCGCCTGTGCTGGCCCACTTGGCCACCATCTTTGGGACTGGTGCCGGAGAGAGCACGGAGAGAAGCAAACTCGGTCTCTGTTGGGCTGGGAAATTTCCTAAATTTCCATTCTCCCCTGTAAATTGATGAATGTCGTAGAACAGTGGTGTCCAACCTTTGGTCCTCCAGGTGTTTGGGACTTCAACTCCCAGAAACCCTAGCTACTTGGTTAACAGTCAGGAATTCTGGGAGCTGAAGTCCAAAACACCTGGAGGACCAAAGGTTGGACACCACTGTCTTAGAATCATAGAAACACGAGAGTTGGAAGAGACCACTGTGGCCGTTGAGTCCAACTCCATTTTATGCAGGAACACACACTCAAAACAGCCCCAGCAAATGGCCATCTGGCCTCTCTTTAAAAACCTCCAAATAAGGAGACTTTGTCACACTCCTTTGGCAGCATATTCCACTGTCGAATGGCTCTTACCCTCAGGAGGTTCTTCCTGAGGTTTAGGTGGAATCTCTTTCCTGTAGTTTGAATCCATTGGTCCGTGTCCTAGTCTCTGGAGCATCAGAAAACAAGCTTGCTCCATCTTCTCCCCACAAACGCTGCACCTGAGGACTGAGGACTTTCAGATACCCACAGGTAAAATAGATGACTGACCTGTGAGGGATCTGGGGCCGAGATGTTTTAGAGGGGAGGAAGGACATGTTTTAGAAGGCAGAATAGACAGAGGTGGTAGGTGTGCCTCTCTTTCTCTGGCCATTGGTGTCTTTGCCTTCAGGCTGTTTCCTGCAGATGGCAGCCCTAAAACAAACCTGTCTTGGCCAGATATCTCCAGAGGAGGATGGCCACTGTGGCCTTTCCCCTGAGGCTGAGAGAGTGGGACTTGGCTGCGGTCATCCAGTGGGTTTCCATGGCCCAGTGGAGCTCTGAATGCTGCTTTTCTGTGGTCCGGTCCAGCATTCAGACCGTGAAAACATGCTGGCTTCCACCTTCAGGTTGATCCTGACTGTATTTTCGGCCAGTCTTGTCCTGAGGAGGTTTTCCATCCCTGCCTTCTTCTGAGGCCGAGAGAGTGTGACTCATCCAAGGCCACCTACTGGGTTTCTGTGGCTGAGCCTTGATGTGACCCACGGAGTCCTGGAGCCTTACCCCAGCAATGCTTTTAATGAGTGTTCAGTAGTTGAAGGGTGTTGGCCAGCTTTGCATATTTGCCTATAGAAAATATGCCGGTCCCACCGGTCCCAGCTTTCTAAAGAAGGGCCTGTCTCACCTTGTCCTTGTGCCAGGAGCCGTGGTGTGAGGCAGGGGCCTGGCGGTCCTGGGGGGGATGCCGCTTGTACAACTGCAGGCAACATAGGGCCGCTCCTGCCGGGGGCAGCGGGCGGGCTGTTTATTTCTGGGCTTGTGGGCGGCATTGGTGGGAGATGGGACTGGGGTCTGCTGGTGTTGCTTTCTTTGCGTGCCGCCGACGCTCACAAAACAGGCTCTCTTTGCCAGGAGCGGGATTAAGTGGGCCCTGGTCTGGGAGGGTTGTTTGTCGGCAGCCAAAAATTCTCCGAAGCCCAGAGAACAAACAGACACCCCATGCATGTTCTCACTCCTCTCTCTCTCAGACACACATTTCTTAGAAGTTCAGGGAACACATTCTTGGTGCTTCAGCAGCAGCTTCTTTGGATGGGACACCTCTCCCAGCATAGTGAGAGTGGTCCTCCGAGGTTGGGCGCTCGTTGCTGATGTATTTGTCCTCAACTGCCCCCACACTCCTGTGAAAAGAACCCGGGAGGTTGCTTCTGGTCTGATCCAGACACTTTGGGGGTATGGCAGACACTCAGTCTTGTCGGCTCTGACTGGCCTTTCTTCCTTGCTCTGCCTGAAAATGCTCTTGGGGAGCAAACCTCAAGGGAGCTGTCCATTGTCTTCAGACTGAGCCAGGCCTTTGGGGCCCATCTGCCCCAGTCTTGTCAGTTCTGACTGGCAACAGAAGGCTTTTTGGGGGCTTCCCTTCCCAGGCCTTAGCTGGACATCCCTGCAGGGATTGTCCCCCCCTCCCGTCCCCAGGGAGTCTCCTGTCCAAGGACTGTCCAGGCCCCAAACCCTGCTTGGCTTCCCAAATTGGATGAGATAGTAGATTCCAACCGTAGTGGCAGGAATCACACTTTAGCATTTGTTCAAAGTCAGTAAGTGTGCAACCAATTAAATCTTGCTGCCTTAATCCTATTTCTTTGCTATTGATTTGTTTTTATCACTTCAGAAATGAACCTAACTGGGCTGTGTTTGCTTTGTTAATTTGGCCTGGGAGGCAGATGGTCTCGGTCTCTTAAGGGTCAGGGTGGAAATCTTTGTCCCTCAATGATCCACACCTCAGGATGTGAGGGTGTGCTCTCAGGGATTCCCCCTCCCTCCTGAGCTGTTGGTTCTTTACTCAACACCCAGGTGTGCACGGGTGTGAATAAGGAGATGGCCTGTGGGTGCTGGTGGCATTCTCCCCGTTTTGTCCCCGTCGAACGAGATCCTTTTGCCATTTCCAGAGCAGACGGGCACAGTGGGGACCAATTTCCTCCCTTGTAGACCTGCTGCTGGTTTAGCCGATACGGAACGCTGCCAGAGCGAGAGCGCGTTCACCTCTCTAGACATTTCTAGAACGACCACGCGGAGGTATAAAGGCAGAGCGTTTCCTGAGCAGCTCCTGCCGCCGGCCGCCAGTTTGCCAGTATGGGGAACGCCAACTCCAAGGGTGGCAGCGCCAGCGGTCCCCTCCCGGCCCCCTCGGAGCTGCTCTTCTGCGGCTCGTTCTCCAACAAGTGGAACGAGAGCGTCTTCTTGGAGAATGAGCTCTTGACCTCCAAGATCCTGTCGGCCCTCCGCCCACGGCCGGAGAGCCCCCGAGGGCTGAGGGCTGGCAGCCTGCCCTTCGCTCCCCGGTTCCTGAGCTCCAATTCTGCTTTTGCCTCCATAGCCACCTCGCTCCGGGAGCAGCACCAGCCCCCCCAGCACCACCTCCCGTCCCGTGCAGCCCTCCTGGGCCAGGATGGAGGCATGACGGTCACCCAGAGGGGAGGCTCGCCATCTCAGCTGAGCGCCGCCACCGGGGCCGTCGGTAAGCTTGGGTGAGTTGGATCCGGGCGGCCGGGGAGCCTCTCTTCTCTCTGGTTCCTTCACCTTTCCTTCGTAGGGATAAGATGCAGCTTGCGAGCAAACTTACTTTGCTCCTTTCCCAAATTCAAAGTGTGTGTGTGTGCATTGCTGTGGGGGGGGGGGGTTAGTACTGTTCTCATTTTTTTTGCCGGATGGCTGGATACCTCGTCATGGCCATTTTAGCAAATCAGCGTTTGTGCCGGGGGTGGGAAGGGGGTGCCAACAGGGCTCCACTTATAGTTTGATGCATGACGGGGGGAGTCTGGTGGGACATCAAAGATCCACAGCCCACGGCTTGCCACTGCATGTCCCTGCCAGAGGAAGGGACTGCATTCTGCTTTTCAGTTTACCAGGAGGACAAGGAGGAGGACCTGGTGGTTCTTTAGATGATGGCAGCTTTTTTAGAAAAGTTCTGCTGGGGACACTGGGTCAGGAAGAGGCAGCTCTCAGCACCTGCGGGACATCACATTCAATGATGGGGAGGCATTTGGGCATTCTGGGCAAAGGAAGAGTCCCTGGCTCAGCTGCCTGTGGCGCTGGCTCTTTGTTCCTCATGACACCGTGGAAGGAAACCGAGTGGGAAAAACGGTCCAGCACGCCTGAGGCTCGGATGCTCTGTGCGTTTTGTTTGCATCTCACCTTCTTACTCCCTCTCTGTGGACATTTGCTTCTGGAGCCACCTTGAGAGGGCTCTTGTGTGCTCCTCTTCTGGCACCCGAAACAACCTCCAGCTCATTCAAGTAAGAAATGGCTTTCATCTGACCTGGCTTCGTGTCTTTCCTTTGGCCATTTAGACTCACCGGAGGAGAGATGGACGAAGGGGATTCTGGTCTCCTGAAACTAAAGCTGGCCTCCGAAGATGCCGTCTCGTTGGCCCTGTCGACCACAGAGTCAGTCTTTGTGGAAGGTAAGAGGGTGCTTCCGTGGGCGCTCCTGGCAGCTGACTTGGAGTCAGGGCTGTTGCTCCCCCAGCCTGCTTCCTAGCCCCCCCCCATTTCTTAATTCCTTAAAGAAAGAGGGCTGCCTTTCAAATGAGGTGGGCCACATCGGTCCTTCTAGCTGTTCCCAAGTTATCTGTTGACCATTGGCTGCAGGTGGCTGGGAAGTTAAGGCTGCAATCGAACACGAGCCCAGCCCCTCACAGAGGCAATGTTGCCCCCCTTGCTTTGCAGCTAGAACTGCGAAAGAGCAGTTATGCTGCCGAGCCGGGGAAGAGTGAGTTTGTTACCCTATCGTCCCCAGAGACCTAGATGGAGGGAACTGTCCTGTTGAAACAGCCACTTTCCATGCTCTGTCTACAAAGCAAAGACCTCCCTGGTTGGGTCCTGCTATTCTGAGACTCCTGTCAGGAGCGTAGGCCAGGGAACTGAAGTTGTGTGAAAACAACGTGCCTGGGGCGGGGGGAAATATGGCATGGCCAGGGCCATTCCCTTGCCCATGGGAGGCCCCGTGTTGTCAAAGAAAGAAATGAGTTACCTTGTTGCTGTGCATATTGTGGCAAGATAACATCTGCAAAGCAGCTCAGGGAAAGCGCTGTGTATGTGTGTCTCTCTCTCTCTCTTTCTCTGTACAAACAACTACTGACCCTTTTCTTCCTCCTCCTCGTTGCTTTCCTTGCAGATGCCCACTTTGCTGCTTTGCGGAGTGAGCTGGAGATGGACGCCCGGGAGTTTGAGGCTCAGTCGTGGAGTCTGGCAGTGGAGCCTTCATACGTGAAGAAGCAGGAGAGGGAAGTCATCAAGAGGCAGGACGTCATCTACGGTGAGGACGCCCCGTTTGCCTCCACGAGGCCTGGGCTCTGTCCACCTGTCTGTCCATCCCTTTGATTTATATCTTGCTTTTGTCTCAAGAGGTGGGGACTCCAGGTTCCTTCCAATTTAGCAGAACATGTCTGGCTAAAACAGGAATGAATAATAGAGTAGCACATTTATAGCATGGTTTTTAAAACACTCCAGTAGAACCAGAACACAGAGCCCTTTCCGTTTCCCTTTTTACAGCAAGCAAGGTCAGTTGACCACAGGAGAGCCTCAAAATAGGTCTAAAAAGGGTCTCAGCCTGACTGTTTGCCAGTACCAGAAGAAACGCATTGGTGCAGGGGGAATTTGTTAAATCAAAATTTCTTGTTGACTCAGTGGGTCTGCTGTAGTCCAGTTTAGGCCAGGGTCTTTGCCTGCCAGTAGGACGGGTCAGGGAGGGGGCCAGTCTGACTTCCCTGGCCAGGGGGTCCCACAGCCTGGCAGTGACGCCCGTGGCTCTCTGGAGACAGCTGCTGCTCCCTGTCTGTGATGGGCAGAGACCGAGCATGGGAGCCGCTCTTCCATGCAGAAACAGCAGGGGTCACTTTCCCCCTTTGTGCTGGATGGGGTGGGAGGAGGAAGGCGGTGGTGGCTTGAGTGAGGACTCTCAGGGCACGATGGGAGAATGTGGGAGCCCCAACCCTCCAGTCGCAGCAACCATCCTCTGGGCTATCCCTGCAGAGCTGATGCAGACGGAGATTCACCACGTCCGGACGCTGAAGATCATGCTGAAGGTCTACTCGCGAGCCATGCGAGAGGAGCTGCAGTTCGGCAACACCGTCATCCACCGCCTCTTCCCCTGCGTGGACGAGCTGCTGGAGCTACACGGGGCCTTCCTCTTCCAGCTGAAGGAGCGCCGGAAAGAGGCTTTGGAGGAGGGCAGTGAGCGCAACTACATCATCCAGAACATCGGGGACATCTTGGTGCAGCAGGTGAAATACCAGGATGTGTGTGTGCGCGCGTGTGTGCGTGGCCGGCATCTCTGTCTAGGCTTTGAGGAGTCACTTGACTTGGCTGGTCCTGTGTGAAAGCAGAGGCAGCAGGGTTTCTCGTCTCCACCAGGAGGGCTGGTCATTCGGAGGACTTTGCAGGCAGTGAGGCCGGAGGTGATTCCTTCTGGACTGCAGCTCCCCCAATCCCCTCCAACAGCGTGTCCACTGGCCTGGCTGGCTGGTATCCCGGGAGCTGCAAACCGCAGGGAGTGCCGAGTGCCACCTTGTCAAGCTCTGAGAGAGAATCTAGGTCAGTTTTCAGCCCCTCTGGGTCAAAGGCTTCAGGTAGCAAAGGCTGGGATGGTTCACCTCTCTCTGTGTGAGATCTCAGGTTCAGAGCACTGCCTTGGTTCCATCCTGTGGATTCCAAGAACGGGGAGCTCTCTGAAATAGAGTTCTAGTGCCTGCCTGAACTACAAACCCTAGAATTCTGCAGGAGGCAGCCATGGATGTTAAAGTAGCCTTGATGAGCCATGTTTAAATATTTGAAGGGATGCCATGTTGAAGATGGAGCAAGCTTGTTTTCTGCTGCTCCAGAAGCTAGAACACAGAGCAATGGATCCAAAGTACAGGAAAGGAGATTCCACCTGAACCTCAGGAAGAACTTCCTAACAGTCAGAGCTGTTTGACAGTGGAATCTGCTGCTGCCTCCATGGAGTGTGGTGGAGTCCCCTTCTTTGGAGGTTTTTAGGCAGAGGCTGGGTGGCCACCTGTCCAAGGGAGGGCTTTGAGTGTGTCTTCCTGCATGGCAGAAGAGGGTTGGACCCGATGTCCACTGTGGTCTCTTCTGACTCTTATGTTTCTATGATTCTATGATTGTGCCGTGTGAAAGGGACCGGGGAAGGGTCTAGACAAACCAGCTGTCCCTTCACCTCTCAGAAAGGGGGCTCTTGCTTGCAAGGTGGACAAAGAAACCCTTGTTTTGCTCTCTCCAAAGTGCTGCCATGCTCCTTTTCTCTCCGCTGGGAGCACCAGACCCCCACGCTCCTCTTGAGGACTCCTCCTTAGCGAGGTCTGCCCAACCCTGCTCCTAGTCCATCTGGAGCCTTGAACTATTAATGCCTTCCTTTCCTTCCTTGTAGTTTTCTGGGGAGACGGGAGAGCGGGTGAAGGAGAAATACGGCATCTTCTGCAGCAGCCACGGCGAAGCTGTGAACCACTATAAAGAGCTGATGCAACAAAGCAAGAAATTTCAGAATCTGATCAAGGTAAAGGGACATGGGTTGAGCCAGGAGGGAACCTTCTTGGAACCGGAGGTGGAGAAAGCCCCCAGTCAGCTCTGTTGTGTTCTCTCTGCGTTGCCATAAGTAAGCGTCCTCTTCTGCCTGCCTGGCTCTCCGCCTCCCTCCCTCCCTCCTTCCTTTTGTGTCTTGTTCCCTAGAGAATCAGCAACTCTTCCATCGTGAGGCGGCTGGGCGTCCAGGAGTGCAACCTCCTCGTGACTCAGCGCATCATGAAGTACCCTGTCTTGGTGGAGCGCATCATTCAGAACACGGAAGGTGCGGAGCATGGCTTGTTGCTGGTGTTGGTGGGGCTTTTCTTTGGTTTTCTCTTTCCAGGCTGTCTCTGCCCAGGGAGGGAAGGAGGGAGATTGTCTCTGCTCGGCACCCCTTTCCACAAGCAGCAGAATTTGAACCCTCTGCCTTTGCCCCTTTGGAGTGCTTGCAGAGTGTTTATTCTGCTTGGACCGCAGCAGAAAAGGGAGCAGTGACGCCAGGTGGGGCAGGATTGTTGCTCCTAGACTGGCATCTGGGACCGGGAAGAACCACTTTGTGATGTTTTTATCCTGGCGGGAGGTGTTTCAGAGTGCCAGAAAGGGTGGGAGAGTTCCCCTTTCTCCACTCCTTGAGAGGGAATACCATCTCCCTTGGGGCTGGGAAAACATCAAAGGAGTCTTCGTGGCAGGATTCAAGGGCAGAGCTCAGAAAAGTGGATTTTGTTTGGATAAAGACTGCCATGATTGCTCCAAGAGTGAGGAGCTGTCATCCAAAAAAGTTGTGTTAGTAACCGTAGTGTCACCCTCTCCCTGTTCATGATGTGTCAGGACGGGAATGCATTTCTCTTTTCTCCCTCTGTGGGAGGGTTTTTCCATGTCATTATTTTGATCTTGTTGGTGCCTGATTTTATTGTGCCTCTTAATGCATTATCTGTTTTTTTGCTGGGCGGATTTATTTTTATGTTTTTGGCCAACAGTGGGTGTTGGGTATTGTCTTTGCCAGACACACACACCTGTAAATAGGCATGGGCACACATTCCTTCTTCCCTCCGGAGCTCTCCTTCCCATTCCCTTGCCTTTGGCCCTGGCTCTGAGAATATGTGCTGAGACAAAAGGCAAGGGAATGCAGGAAAGGCGTGCCAATGCCTTCCCCCTACCCCAGCTCTTCCTCCCATTTCCTTGCCTTTTGGAGGGGGATTGTGGAGAGAGGAGAGTTATTTGCGTTTTTTTCTGCTTTTGCCAAGGTGCCCTGACCCGTTGCAAAAGTGGAGTGGCTGCTGCAGAAGCAAAGGGTGGAAACAAGCAGCAGTCCCAGTACTGCTCCAATAACAGGACTGTAAGCCTTCCCGTGCAGTATTTTTAATATCGCTGCTGCTTCTGCTGCCCAGCATATTTACGCTGCTGTATGTCAGCATTCTCCAACCTGACACTGCCTTTTCAGGCTAGTTTGAGAAAAAAGTGGGTCAGGTTGGAGAAAAAAGTGGCTTTCCTGAGATCGGAGACAGACGGATGTTATGGATGGCCCTTTGCCCTTTGCTTCGTGGGCTGCTTTCCCCTATTCTTGTATGTGCTTCTCAGCCCCTTCCTGTCCTCCTCTGCAGCCGGCACAAAGGAGTACGAAGACCTAACACAGGCGCTCTCCCTGATCAAGGAGGCCATCACGACCGTGGACGCCAAAGTGAACGAGAGCGAGAAGGAGCAGCGCCTCCGGGAGATTGTGACCAAGATGGAGGTCAAATCCTCTGGGAAGTTCAAAAACGGCCTCATCTTCCGGAAGGAGGACATGCTCCAGCGGCGTCTCCAGCTGGATGGGATGCTTTACCTGAAGGCCGCCTCAGGACGCCTGAAAGGTGTGTGCACGTGTGTGTGCTTGCTCTAGCTGGGCATCCGGTCCTTGCCTCAAGAGGTTTGCTTGCTGTCAGAGCTTGGAAAAAGTGACCGCTTTGGGGTACCCGGCTACAAAGTGGTTCCTTTTTCTGCATCTGAGTGATTCCCCCTGTTTCTCTTGATAGGTTCCCCCTCTTTTCCTTTTCCTTTCTCAACTACAAGCATTGACCCCTTCGGGGAACTGTGGCCCGGAAAGATAAACTTTCCCAGGTTCTCCTCTTCGTTATGGTTGTGTACCTTTAGGTCTTTTCTGACTTACAGTGACCCTAAGACGAGCCTGTCATAGAGTTTCCTTGGGAAGATTTAGTCAGAGGGGGTTGCTCTTGCCTTCCTCTGAGGCTGAGAGAGAGTGACCCGCTGAGGATCACCCACTGGGTTTCCATGGCTGAGCAGGGATTGGAACCCTGTTCTCCAGATTTGTAGTCCAGTGCTCAAACTCAGACTGTACCACACTGGCTCATTGGTGGTTTGCAGAAGGGAGATCACAGTTGCCTTGCAAGGCCAAATGAGATGGATTTTAGCAGGGAGGCATTTGCCTGGCTTGCCAAGTAAAGGATGCTAGCTGGAGAGGCGGAACCAGATTTGCTGAACTGCTCTCCCCCCAAAAAACTCTTGGACGGCCCCTGCAGAAGGGAGGCCTTGTTGGTGATTGCTGGCTGCTGGTAACCCCCTCCTTAGGCACTGAGGGAAGGAGAAGAATCATAGAATCATAGAGTTGGAAGAAACCCCAGGGGCCGTCGAGTCCAACCCTCTGCTATGCAGGAACACCCATCAAAGCACTCCCAACAGATGGCCATCCAGACCTCTGCTCAAAAACCTCCAAAGAGGTGGATTATACTGCACTCCGAGGCAGCCTATTCCACTGCCGGACAGCTCTGACCGTCAGGAAGTTCTTCCTGAGGTTCAGGTAGAATCTCCTTTCCTGCAGCTTGAATCCATTGCTCCTTGTCCTAAGTCTCCGGAGCAGTGGAAAACAAGCCCACTCCCTCCTCAACATGACATCCCTTCAGATATTTAAACATGGCTCTCATGTCCCCCCTTAGCCTTCTCTTCTGCAGACTAAACATCCTCAGCTCCCTCAGCTGCTCCTTGTGGGGCCTCGTGGCTTCCAGACCCTCCATCATTTTGGTCGCCCTCCTCTGGACAGGTTCCAGCTTGTTGATATCCTTCTTGAATTGAGGTGCCCAGAACTGGACACTGAATTCCAGATGAGGTCTAACCAATGCAGAATAGAGTGGTACCATTACTTCCCTTGATCTAGACACCATACTCCTCTTGATGCAACCGAGAATCGTGTTTGCTTTCTTGGCTATGTCGTCACACTGCTGATTCATGTTCATCTTTTGGTCCACTAAGATTCCTACATCCCTTTCACACAGACTGTTTTCAAGCCAGGTATTGCCCATCCAATACTTGCGCATTTCATTCTTCCTGAGTGCAGCGCTCCGTGTTTCTCCCTGTTGAAACTCATTTTGTTGGCCTTGGCCCAGCATTCCAATCTGTCAAGGTCCTTTTGAATTTTGACCCTGTCCTCCGGAGTATTAGCAACCCCTCCCTGTAAATCGTCTGCAAATTTGTCATCTGCAAATTTGATCAGCAAGCCCTCCACTCCTTCATCCAAGTCACTGATGAAGATGTTGAATAGCCCTGGGCCCAGGACGGAACCCTGTGGCTCCCCATAGAAGACCCATTTTGCTCTCATGGAGATGTAGACCCTTAGAGCTAGAAGGAACCAGTGCAAGGGCCTGCCTGTCCAACCCCATTCTACCACGCAGAAACATGCAACCCAAGCACTTGCGAACTTTGCCCTCCAGGCTCGAAAGAGGCAGCCCATGTTCCACTACCGTACAAAAGTTCTTCCTCACATTTAGGTGGAATCTCTTTTCTTGTCGTTTGTTTCTGCCAACAAATAGTCACCCTCCCTGGGACACTTTGCACTTCTTCTGAGCCTCAGAGAACAAGTGTGTGTGCGTGCGTGCGTGCGTGTGTGCGTGCGTCCAACCTAGAACTATGCTGGCAGCTTTGGCCCTTCAGGGCCATCATGGAGAGGCAAAAAGTGCCTTGCCCACCTACTGCTCCCCACTACAGCTGCGGTAGGGCTTCTCTTCGGCTGAGAGGAGGAGGAAAAAAATGGAGCCCTTCATCCACACTGATGGGGGAGTGGGGGAGTCCTGCAGCCCTCCAGACGTTGCTGGGCTGCAAATCCCAGAGGAGCTAATAAGGGGAGGAGGGATACTGGGATTTGCAGTGTTGAACTGAATGCTGTAGCCGCCGTGAGGGCAAAGAAGACCAAGGCAGTCGTGGGGGAAGCATCAGGGGACCACTTTGAACGCAGGAAATTTGAAGGGAAAAAAGTGGTCCACATGAGCTCCTCTTTAGAGCTCTGGCTAGGCTTGCTGGCTGTTCAGGGGTCTCCATCCCATCCCCCCCCACCAGTAATATTTGCCCTTCTATGTCAGCTGAGAGTGCTTGTGGGGAGGCAGGAGGGCTGTAATCTTTCTGCTTGAGGGCCATTTCTCAAAGGATAGACTGTGTATGTGTTTGTATTCTGTTGGTGCCTCCCTCCGTAGCCCAGGGGGAACTGTTTTGGCCACCCAAACCAGGGCAGGTGGAGGAAGGAGGAGCTGGCCAGAAGTGTTGAAGGTCTGGTGCCTGTCAAAAGGATGCCACCTTCCTTGGCCAGGCTGAGAGACCCTGGCTGCCCCTCTTAGGCATTGTGCATTACTGACACCGAGGTGCCACCAGTCCCTCTCCTCTCTTTTATCCTCAACAACCTCTCTGTGAGTTAAGTCTGGCTGGCAGAGAGAAGGAGAAAATGGGAAGGGGGGGGTCATCTAGAAAGTTTCACAGCTGACTACCATGTGGATTTACCAAGCCCCAGCCCAACCAGTGCACTGCATACCGCCTGGGCTCGATGGACCAGCAGTTTAGGCTGGATCAGACTGCTTCCTGTGCCAGGGTGCACGGACTGTGCTTTGTGACTCAGCTGTTGGACAGGGTGCGGGGGTGTTTGGGCATGGACGTCCCCGTTGTTATTCTGGGGCAACAAAGTGCCTAGTGAACTCTGGACTGTGTATGTGTGTGTGTGTGTATGGAGCATACATCTGGACCAGGAACTGCAGCTGCTCTGTGGCAGCCTGTGCCCCGTCAGAATTGGCATCATGCTAAGGAGAAAAATATGGCAGTGAGAGGCTGCTGCAACAACGAGGGACCTCTGAAGAGACCGAGGTGAGGAGCAGTGGAAAGAGCAGCTTCCTTAGGTGTCCTCTTTGACTCTTTTTTCCCTCTCTCTTTTTCTCCCTTCTTCCTTCTGGCAGATGTCCTGGCCGTCCTGCTGACGGATGTGCTTTTGCTGCTGCAAGAGAAAGACCAGAAGTACATGTTTGCGTTGGTGGTACGTGTGTCCCCCTCGCCCAGCAGGCAGGGGGTTGAGGGCCGTGGAAGGGGCTTATGGGCAACCCTGAAATCTCCTGCTTGACCCAGGCATTTGGTAATCCATTTAAAAGTGGAGCAGGAGAGCACAGCAGCCCCTCATACCACCACATCGTGTTTTGAGCATGTGAAATCTGGAGAGAAGAGTCCCCTCTGTGTGTGGTGACTCCCTTTTCACGATTCCCAATTGCATGGGGAATTCGCATGTGTAGCAGGGGCTCTCCTATTCCTACACTCCTTCTCCAGAGGAGGAGAGGAAGAGAACTGAGAACCAAGAGAGTGTGGGGCAGGTGTGCTCCTCTGCCTCGTTCCTTCACTTAGCTATTACCAAATACCGGGATGGAGTTCGCTTGGAGCTGAAAGCATGGGGGAAAGAGCACATCAAAGGTACATCACCATTGAGTGAGAGAAGGACAGATGAGGAGACCTTCTGTTCTCCTGGGAAGACGCTATTTTCCTCAGCAGTCAAAAAAATGGTGGTGGAACCTGAGTACCGCTAGTAAGTTGTGTATGCCAGCTAACTAGGGAAAGAAATTCTGCAGCTCCCTCAGTTTCTGAACGATACCTTAAGATGGGGGCTGTCATACGCGGGTCCACCGAGATTTGAGGTGGATTGCACAGGCACAAAACTGGTTGAAAGGTGGACATCCCGCCCTCGCCACAACCCTGTGAGGTAGCTTAGGCTGAGAGACAGACTGGCTGGCCGTAATGGCTGTAATGATCCTTGCGGAGCTTTGTATGCGAGATTGAAATTTTGTAGCCTGGTCTAGTGAGTCCTTCAGCCTGCTTCATGCCCGAACCATTCTTCTACTGTTGACCTTTTTGTGGGTTTTTCTGGCTTTTACATCTGCATTTCTTCAAGTATTGTGGAAAATATCAGTCTCGCATACAGGAGTGTACTGAAACTAGGAAAGTGACTTTTTTTTTGTCATTTTGTCAGCAGAATTTTGCCTGGTCACGGTTGCAATGTTAAAAAGTTGATTTTGCAAGCTCTGTTGTGGTTTGCCCTGACCAGAAGGTCTGGCGTGTCCTAAACAGGCGGAATGTGAGGAAAAGCTGGGGTCCTTTTCTGTCCGCAGGACTCGAAGCCGCCAGTGATTTCTCTGCAAAAGCTGATTGTCCGGGAGGTGGCCAACGAAGAGCGGGCCATGTTTCTGATCAGCGCCTCTATGAAAGGGCCAGAGATGTATGAGATTCACACCAACTCCAAGGAGGACAGGAACTTTTGGATGGCGCAGATCCGCAGGGCGGTGGAGAGGTGAGCACCTAGGAGCAGGTAGGTGGAGGAACAGAGATTGCATGCCTCTGGCAGAGCTGCCCTCCTGTCTCTCCCTGCTCCTTCACTTTTCTGATCTTCATTGAGGGCATTGGGCATCTTGATTTGGGCACAGCGAGGCAGAGATGTATTTAAGTCTTTTACTCCAAGTCTCAAGTCAAGTCTTAAGTCCTTGCAAGATACTTTCAAGTCAAGTCTCAAGTCTGGGAGACATCTTTATACCCCAGCTTAAGTTCCAGAGTTTCTGGATGGGGTTGAATGCAGCTTTCATTTTAAGCAGAGTGGGCCCTCCACATTTACGACTTTACAGCTTTGGAAGTGGCGAATAGGATCCTTCTTACTTCCTATTTCTGAAACTGAAGGATTTTTCAGAAGTGGGGGATAGGATCTTTCTTACTCCCCATTGCTGAAGCTTCAGAAAAGCTTGCTTTCTCCTCAGAGCCTGTTGCCTAACACGGTTGCTGCTCCCCACTGAGATACACACCCTGATGGGGGCAAGTCTTGTCTTCAGCTCTTAGGAAACATTTTAGAAGGCTCCTCCGGTATGCAATGGGGACAGGCTGCTGAGCAGACCTCAAGCCCACCTCAAGCCCATTGCCTGACCCATTTGCTTTTCCCCTCCAAGAAATGGACCCACACTTTGGGCTTGAGGCAGATCGTCATGTGGCCAGTAGCCAAAAAGAGATGGAGGCATTGTTCAAATTTGTTAGGTTTCTGGGTGAATGTGTTATGTTGCTGAACCAAGGGCAGCAAGTCAGTTGCTAAAAAAAATACAAGTCGCAAGTTGAGTCGGTGCATCATTTATTGCTGAATCGAGTCTGAAACGACTGAAGTCCGACTTGAGTCCGAGTCAGTCGACTCGAGTCTACATCACTGCGATGAGGAGGACCGTGTGGGGATGGTTGGGTGACCCAGACTGTCTGACTGATGTGTCTGTGGGGTCTGTCTGTCCTGGCAGCTGCCCTGATGAAGAGGAAGGAGTCCTCGCTGACCTCGAGGAGGAGCGAAGGCAAGCCGAAGCAAGGGCGGCAAAGCTGAAGGAGTTCCAAGGTAACAGAGGGCTCTTATCTCAGAGAAGGGGGTGCCACTCACCCCGGAGTGCCCACTGCTCTTTCCTGCTGGTAGAGGAGGCCAAAGGGAGCATGCCTAAGATGGGACCCCCAACTGCCTGCAAGCACTTTCCTCACAGTGGGAGCAGAGTTCTGGGAATGTAAGAGGTGCTGGGGGGGCTCAGAATTGCCCTTGGGGTCTGTGTGTGGCCCCAGGCCCCTCTTTCCTCCCCCGCAGGCTAAGGCAGATTCATTAATGACCCACGAGAGTGGGAAAATAATGAAAGAGCAACAAATTGACATGTCAGAAGCAAGTCAGTGCAAACAAGAGGAGGAATATTTAATCAAACGATTATTAATAGGGGGACAGGCTGTGATTGCCTGTAGGTGGAAGGATGAGGAAAAGTTGGACCTTGACAGATGGAAATTTTATATAACAGACTATATGCTGTTTGATTTTATATTGGGGAAGAGGAGGTTATATCGAGGTCGGTTGAAAGAAGAGAACTGGGCCAGAAGCGCGGAGAAACTTGAGTTTGTAAAGGAAAGAGAGGATTATGAGGCTGTTGATGATAGAGTTAAAATGATAAACTGTGTAAAGAGGAGACAAAAATAATTACAAAATGCCATTCCAGGGATGGGTGGGGAGAGAGGAATATAAATGTTGTGCGTAATTTGTATATATGACGAATAATTCAAATATAAAATTTAAAAAGGAAAAAAAAAGCGCAGAGTTAACGAGTCTGGTGAAATGAGCTGTGTTCGTTAGTTGCGTTTGCAAGTTAAATAAAGGGCAGTTTTTAGACATTTTGGCAGATGTTTCGCATTCTGCACCGTTCTCGGTCTGGGATTATTTTTAAGCCACAGAAAGTAACAAAAAATCAGCCAGTGCCTTTATTAGCCCAGTGACACACCTTTCAGCCTCATAATGAGAAGCGGCCGCCAGTTGCTGGCCGAGTCCCATCACTGCTCCTGCTGGTCATTTGAATCTGCCTTGAGCTTGAGTTACCATTCAGCATTTGGGCCTAATGTAGTTCACAGTCACCACAAGGGTTCTAGTTTATAATGAATTATTTTTAAAAAAGGAACTTACCAAGATCTGGAGAGAGGGGCCTCTTTGCTGGACTTGCCTGTCCAAACTCTGCCATTATTCTCTTCCTTCCGCTCCCCCTGGCCCCAATCCAGAGCGCCTGAGCACAAAAGATGAACAGATTGTCCAGAGCCTGAATGAGAAGCAGCAGATCTACCTGGAGATGGCCGAGATGAGCGGCTTTGAAGACCCGGCCTCCGGCTCTCGCTCCCGCCTCATCCAGAGAGCCGAGTCCCCAGAGAACCTGCAGGGGGAGGCCATCCTCAAGCAGGCGGTGACAGAAGGTGGGTGATCTGGAGGGACACTCGGGGCCCCAAGATGAGTGGAGGGGCCCGTGGTTAGCCCGGCATCGTGCTTTTCCTGCCTCCGGCTGACCTCTGCTTCTGTCTTCCAGTGGAGAGCCTTCAGCACTGGATCCTGACCCAGTTTGGGAGTGGGGCAAGCTCCCGTCCTGAGGATTTCTGCACAGCCGGGTCACTGAGGCGAGCAGAGACCTTCGGAGGATACGACAGTGCCACGGCAGGGGTGGCCAAAAGTAAGTGGCAGTGGCTCTTGTTGTGACTGTAATTCCTGGCTGAGAATGGGCCGTGGTGAGGGCCCCCTAAGCCAGGACGGTGAGGTTGGCCACTAGTAGAACCACAGAAGGACCGTTGAGAGGAACAACTCCCTGCTGTGCCATCCAACTGCTGTTTAAAGGCCTTCACCCAATGAGCATCCGCTGCACCTCCCACAAAGCAGTAAGTTCCACTCTTAACAATAAAGAGGTTCTTCATCTTTTTTGTAATTTGAATGCACTCCTCCATGTCCTAGTCTCGGGAGGAGCAGAAAACAAGCTTGCTCCATCCTCCATGTGACAGCTTTTCAAATATTTAAACATTTTCTGCATGACATCCCTTCAAATGCCAGCTAGGTGTAGTGCTTTGAGTGTTAGACCATGACTCCCCCTCTCAGCCAGGGAAACTCACTAGATGGCCTTAGGCACGTCACACTCTCTCAGCTACAGAGGAAGGCGAAGTATTAACCCCTGGACAAATCTTGCCAAGAAAACGCTGTGATACGTTAGAGTCGCCATAAGCTGGAAGTAACTTGAAGGAACACAACAAAAACAGCAGCAACAAGAAATCATGCCCCCTCTGAGTCTTCTTTTCTTTAAGCTTAAACATGTCCAACTCAGCCCTTCCTCATGGGGCTTATTTTCCAGGCCTTTAATATTCTTGGTTGCCTTTCTTTGGACATTTTGTAGCCTGTCAATATATTTCTTGAACTGTGACGCCTGGAACTGGACACAGTATTACTCCAGGTGAGTTCAGACCAAAGCAGGCCAGAGTGGACTGTGACTTTGCTCCATCTGAATACTGTATTCCTGTCAACACAGCCTAGAACTGCATTGGCTTTTTTGGTTGCTGCATCACACTGTTGGCGCATGTTTAGCTTGTGGTCTCCTGAGACCCCTGGATCCTTTTTCACATATACTGCTTTTGTGTCAGGTTTCGGCCAGCCTACGTTTTTCCTGCATAGAGGTACAGTAGTACTTTACATTTATTCTGGGTGAAATTCATTTTGAAATTAATTAGTTTGGCTGAGCTATCCAACCTGTCAAGTTCATTTTGAATCCTAATCCTTTCCTTTGCAGTATTAGCTACTTCTCCAAGTTTGGTGTTGTCAGAAAATTTGATAAACATGCCTTATTTTCCGTCTTCCAAGTCGTTTATAAAGATAAAGGATGGGACACACCTGGCTGGACAACAGTACATGTGGAAGGGATCTTGGAGTCTTGGTGGACCACAAGCTGTCAGCAGTGTGATGCAGCAGCCAAGAAAGCCAACGCGATTCTTGGTTGCATCAATAGGAGTATGGTGTCTAGATAGAGGAAAGTAATAGTACCACTCCATTCTGCTTTGGTCAGACCTCATCTGGAATAATCCTATGTCCAGTTCTGGGCACCCCATTTCAAGAAGGATATGGACAAGCTGGAGTGTGTCCAGAGGAGGGTGACCAAAATGGTGGAGAGTCTGTAAGCCATGAAGCCCTATGAGTAGCATCTTAAGGAGCTGGGGATGTTTAGTCTGCAGAAGAGAAGGTTGAGAGGTGACATGAGAGCCATGTTTAAATATTTGAAGGGATGACATGTTGAGGATGGAGCAAGCTTGTTTTCTGCTGCTCCAGAGACTAGGACAAAGAGCAATGGATTCAAACTATGGGAAAAGAGATTCCATTTGAATCTCAAGAAGAACTTCCTGATGGTCAGAGCTGTCCAGAAGTGGAATATGCTGCCTCAAAGGAGTCTTCTCCTTCTTTGGACAGTTTTAAGCAGAGGCCGGATGTCCATCTGTCAAAGGGAGGGCTTTGATGCGAGCTCCTGCATGGCAGATGGGGGCTGGAGTGGATGGCTTCCAACTATAACTCTATGATTCTATGTCAGAAAAACACCAAAAAAAGTTTCAGCTTTTCTGACTAGCTCTTCAAGTAATGGCTATCTCCATTTGTATTCCTTTTTGGCATTTCTTGTGTATTTCCCTTTTAAATCCCAGTTCATCTGAAAATTCTTTGTACATCCACTCTGGCTTCTTTCTCATTGGGATTGTTTGCAATTGTTTCTTCAATATCTTGCCTTTTAAAAACTTCCTTCTGTCATGAACTCCCTTTCCTTTGAACATTTCTGACTGTGAGATCTCAAACCAGTATTCCAAGGCGGTTCGCAGACACATAAAAATGTGGAAACAAAAAAGAAATATTATCCACTTAAACTGCAATAAAACAGTAGAACGAAGAGTCCTGTGAAAACCAGCCAAGTTCTCCAGAAAGCCTGGGTGAACCAAGGTCTTAAACTTGGCAGCTAAACCAAGATCAAGAACTTTGGGGAGAAATGTCTTTTCGACTACCAGATGTGTAGATTTCCAGGCCTTCAAGGCATGTGCTTATAACTCAGAGCATTTTAATGATACTGTGGTGTATTTCATAAGCCTATTATTCTGATTTTACACTTGCGTCCTACTTCTTGTGGGCATTTTTGGCCTATATTCTGTTTGGTTGGGTCTTTAGTGGGCTTTTGATATGACTTAAATGCTGGGGGAATGGGAGAAGGGGGCATCCCTCTTTTTTTTTTAACTAATATTTATTGAAAAATTAGGTATAAATATAAAAACACATATAAAACATACAGTGCTTACAAACATGCAAAAACCACGTGTCTAGGTATCTACATTCAACATATAACACCTAACAAAGTTTATAACAACCTAACATCTTTAATGACTATAATTGCAAGAAAGAAGAAAAAAAAAAGGAAAAGAATAAAGAAAAGAACCCACATCTCTATCTTCTAAAAATATATATACATACAAACAGACAGCTTGACTTCCTACCTTTTTTTTTGGAGTGATCCATGATGCGTATTGATTCCCGTTACCTACATGATTTACAAAATCTTCCTTGCCATATAACCTGAATTCTGATCAATAACATCTAATAAAATAATTATTCCTTAACATGATGGTAATGGTTTGTCACCGTCACAAAAGAAGCCAATCAAACACGAGTGTTGTATTTCTAAATCTATTGCCAATCTACCCCGTCTAGATTCCCAAAGGGGAGCTATATTCCTCCATTCCTGTTTTTGAGAGTCACCTTTCCTAGCCCGCCGTCCCGTTCCCAGCCAGCAGAATCTTCTGCTGAAGGCCGAAGTGGTCCAGAACTGGATGCTGGGTGAGGCAAGGGGGCCACCTGGCACTGTGGCAGTCTGTAGGTTTGCAGGGCTGTAAAACAGTGTGGTTTGTCCCTGGAAGTAGGTGCGGAGGGGAGGCCCACCCTGGCCCATGCGGACAGGTATCCCCCAAAACCGGGAGGGAGGCTTGGGTGGGTTTCAGAAGTGGCAGCGGAGGCTACCACCATCACCTCCTCCTCCTCCTCCTCCTCTTCTTTTTCAGCTGGCAGCTTCAAGAGGAAGGTCTGTAGTGGAGAGCAGCGGCTGCGGGATCGGAAAGGACTCCCAACCGGCTCGGAGGGGCTGGTTCAGGAGTCCCTTTCGGCTGGAGACGAAGGGCCGCATCCGGTAAGTGGAACTGGTGTGCGTTCTCCCTCTCTTTCTGTCGTGGTACCTCTGGACCCACCTCTCCGTGTGGGGATGCGTTAGCAGTTCTGGCTCTCAGGAGCAACTTTCCTGCACGGGGCTGGCACTGCCCCATCTCCCAGGCTACCTAAATTATTCTGCCTTCTGTAAAAACATGGGCAAGCTGAGTGTCTTTATGTAGCCTCTGTTGTAATAATACCATTGAATCTTCCTGTGGGTTTTGCTAGTTAGAGGGGTGGGAGGGAGCACTTAAGTCAAGATCTCCGCCCCGTTCCCCTTCTAGAATCACAGAATCCTAGAGTTGGAAGAGACCCCAAAGACCATCCAGTCCAGCCCCATTCTACCATACAGGAAGACACAATGAAAGCACTCCCTTGGACAGATGGCCGCCCAGTCTCTCTTTAAAAACCTCCAAAGAAGGAAGAGACTCCACCACATGCCATTGAGGCAGCAGCAGATTCCACTGTCGAACTGCTCTTAGAGGGTTCTTCCTAATGTTTAGGTGGAATCTCTTTTCTTGAGTCCATTGCTCTGTGTCCTAGTCTCTGGAGCAGCAGAAAACAAGCTTGCTCCATGTTCGACATGACATCCCTTCAAATATTTAAACATGGCTATCATGTCAACTCTTAACCTTCTCTTCTTCTGAAGCTTCAGCAGGCAGGCCCTGTATCTTTGCTTCTAACGAGGGCTAGAAACTTGCTCTGCTTTTTAAAAAGAAGGAAACTGAGAGTGTGTGTGTTTATGTAGATTCTCTCTGTATCTCACTTGCATACATGTGCACACTCTACAGTGGTGCTCATGAGTTTAAAGATTGAGGGGAGGGAGATGATGGCAGATGGGCAGAGAGCTGGGCATTGTCCATTTTTGGCTTTGTCTTCTTATTTGGGGAGGTCTGTGGTCAGATCTTGTTGAGGCAGGAGGCTTCCTTGGGAACTAACCCTGGGCTGCCCTGCAGCCCGACCTCTGTGCAGGGTTGTTGTGAGTGTAACAGCGGAAAGGAGGGGGAGTAACCTTGCACAGCACCCTGGGCTGTGTCTTGGCGGAAGGGCAAGATGCCAGGGTGCTTAATAACAGGGCTGGAGGAGGTGGCTGGTGGTGCAGGGGGACTTCTCAGCCCCTCCCGACTGGTGGGGTGACTCCCTCCCCTCTTCTTCTACCGTTCTCTAGGGTGAGCCCACCAGATTGGAGCCCAGCAACAGTTTACATTCACGCTTGGAAACGGAGTCGGAGGTACCGGCCCATCCGTTTCTCCTCTGTCGTCAGCGGGGCGGGATGCCCGGGGGTGTGGACATTACTTAGCGTGCCCGGCAAAGGCGTGCTTGGTGCGCCACTCCACTCCAGCTTGGGGGCATCGGAGCCCTGCAGGGCCTGCCCGAAGCACTGAGAGGGACCGGTTGGATCCCACGCTACGACAGGATTCCCTCAGGGATCAGCCGGGAGGGGGGTGATGGGAGGGTTTCTTGAAGGGACTCCTCAACTGACCCCCACATCCTTCCCCTCCCCTGGTTTTGTGTCTTTCCTCAGCTTCTCCAGCGGATACAGACACTCGCCCAGCTGCTTCTCAGCCTCCAGGTAAGCAGCCCCTCTTTCTTCACGAGGCCAACACCACCATACCCGTGGTGTGGCTTTCAGGGTTTATATTTTGGAGGCCGGGATTTAGAGGGCCAGGACCCATTTCAGCTAGTTGGCTGGCTGCTGGTGAGGTGTTGCCGCCTTTTTCATTGTTTCTTTATTGCCTTTCTTTGAATTTGTTCTAGTATTATAATGTGATGGATCGTGTTTTAACATTATCCCTTTTTGTGGATAGTGTTTTTTTTTAATCCATTTGTGAGATGCTGTGAGTCCCAGCTTTGAAAAGAAAGAAAGAAAGATGTGACATCTCTCTGTGTGCAACCCTCTCTCTCTCCGTCCTTTCAGTGAAAGGAAACGAACAGAGGCCTGCCTGTGGGGCAGCCCTGTAGGGGAAGAGAGGGCTCGCCCTCCTGCTCCTATCTGGGAATAGCCATATGCTGCAGCCATGAGAAAGAGAGAGAGAGATTTTCCGGGACTCGGAGTATGCTCTTTTTCGGGGTGGTTGAGATTTTCCACTGGACAGATGTGTGAGGTTTAGCCTCAGAGACACAGCGAGCAAGATCTGTCCCCCGGCCACACCAGCAAACTGTGCTCGGCAATAAGTTCTTCGTCCCCTTTTTTCTTGCCTCCCTCTGCAGTCTCCAGCTCGGGGGGTGGTCGCAGGCACAAGGGCCACGGCAGCTGGCCAGATTTTCGGATTTCTCCTAATTCAGGGACGGGACTTTGCGCTGGGCACAGGGGCGGTTTTAAGCCCCCCTCTACACTTCCGTTTGGCCACACCGAATCTGAAAGTGGCACGATGCTGCTTCTGGTCTTGTTGTGGGCAGGGGTCTGGCTTTTGGAAGGGTGGGGAGAGCAAAATTGAGAGCAGAAAGTAAGATTTTTTTAAAATGTATGTGTGTGGGGGATCTGGGGGTCACCAAGGAACACAGAAAGGAGTCGGGGGGCTCCATTCAGCCCACAGCCTACACTTTCCTTCCTCGGTAGCATCCTGGCCTGGCTCCGGAGATGCCATTCTGCTGCCATTTGGGGAGAAGAGTGCTGCCTGGCTCTGTTTCCGGCTAGCTCCAGGGAGTGCTGTGCGCTGTGGAAGGTGTCACCCCGCTTCCCTTCCCTTCCCACCTCGCTCACTGTGTGACCTTCCTCCCTTTCCCCGCAGGCAGTGCTGGCCCAGCAGGACAGCTACCTGGAAATGCAGCGGAGCGCCCTCCTGGACCGGGAGAAGCAGTTCCGCCTGCAGTCCACGCGCGGGAGCCTCCTCCTGGAGCAGGAGCGCCAGCGCAACTTTGAGAAGCAGCGGGAGGAGCTGGCCAACGTCCACAAGCTGCAGAGCCAGCTGAAGGCGGAGCAGCAGCGCTGGGAGCGCGAGCGGGACCGCCGGCAGCGGGAGATGGAGGCGGCCGAGGCCCGGCTGCGGGAGCGGGAGGAGGAGGCCCGGCAGCTGAGAGAGCGGCTCGGCCGGGAGCAAGAGGAGCTGGACCGGCAGCGGGAGGCCTACCAGCGTGACCTGGAGCGCCTGCGGGAGGCCCAGCGGGCCGTCGAGAGAGAGCGGGAGCGGCTTGAGCACCTCCGCCGGCTCAAGAAACAACACACCGTCTCCGCTGTCCCCACCGCCGGGGCCTTCTCCCCTGAGATGGGCCAAGTGAGTGGCTGCCGGTTTCAAACAAATGAGGGAGGGGGGCCTGCGTCACTGTTGCTTCTTGGCAGGGGCCTTTGTGACCCCCCTGGCCAGGGTCTGCGATGGAGAAAACCCAGAGTTTGTGCTTGACGTGAAAGAGCCAAATTCAGCTGAGGACCGGGTTCAATTCCAGTGAGGATTTCAGGGGCCACATTCCAGGGGGCCACAGACAAGGGCAGAGGCGTGTCTAGCAGAAACAGCACGCCAGGGCAAGTGTGGAAGTTGCACCCCTAGCTCCGGAACCGCTCCTCCTCTGCCGCTTCCAGCACTGCTCTTTTGAGCCGCTTGGCATGGGTGCCCAGGGCACGTGCCCTATTCATCCCACCCTAGATACGCCTCTGAGCAAGGGACTGGTGTTTTAGCTTGCCAGGAGTCTTGTGTTATTTCTGCTGTTCAGAAAGGGGGAAAGAAACACAGAAGACCAAGGGAGGGAGGGAGGGGGTCTGGCTCCCCGGGGAAGCTTGAAGGGGGTGGGTTTCATCTCACGGACCTGAGGCTTCTCCTTTCCTGGGGAATTGCCCCCACCCCAGTTTGTGTGTTTTTCCTTTTTTCCTGACGAGTCAGAGTGGGCACAGGGCTGGGGGTGCTACTTGGGCCCGCAGTGCCCCCATCTTTTTCTCCCTCCCTCTCTCTCCCAGGCACACGCCTTGAGCCACTCGGTCAGCTTCAACGGCGAAGGGCCGGAGGGGAGCGTCCTGCCACTGCCAACCAAGCCGGGCGGGCGAGCCAGCGTCTCGGGAATGGACTACCTGGAGCGGGCCGAGCCGGGTCGCCGGGACAGTGCCGCGCTTGAGCTGGGGGGCCGCCCCCTGCTGGGCCTGAAGAACGAGGTGCCGCTCCATCTGCTGAGCGCCACCAACCAGATCCAGAAACAGGCGGCCGTGCAGCAGCAGATCCCCACCAAGCTGGCCGCCTTCACCAAGGGCAGCAAGGAGAAGAGCGGCGGGGGCAGCGGCAAGGGCGGCAGGGCCCCCTCCCACAGGACTGACAGCTCCGGTGAGTCTGGGAGCCCAAAGAAGGGCAAGGCAGGGCAGATTTAGCAGAGCACCCCCCCACACACACAAATCCCTCCTCTCAACTTCCTGCTTGCTTCTGGATTTTCAAAAGGCCTCTTCTGGGTCTAAAGCAGCCCATCAGAACACAGTGAAATTGTCGCTAGGGAGTATAAAGGGTGTTTCCAGTCATTCTACCTCATTTTTTAAAAAAAGAAGGGGGAACTGAGGGTGGTGTAGTGTGGTCTCCTCTGGAGAGCAGTGTGGGACAAGTGTGACCCCCCCCCGGACCACAAAATTCAGGGTAGAGGTGGGCAACTTTGGCCTTCCAGGTGTTTTCGGAATGCAGATCCCATAATCTCTCACCTGGCCATGTCATCTGTGGCCGATGTGAACTGAAGGATGGCCACTGTTTCTTGACCTCTGATCTAGTAGAACCTCATAACTGCACGTTATTCAAGCAAGTGCAGGATCATAGGATCCTGAAATTGGAAGAGACCACAGGGGCCATCGAGTGCAACCCCATTCTGCCGCGCAGGAAGACACAAACAAAGCACTCCTGACAGACAGCCATCCCGCTTCTTTTTAAAAACCTCCAAGGAAGGAGACTCCACAACACTCCAAGACAGCAGCATATTCCACTGCTGATCTGCTCTTATCTTCAGGAAGTTTTTCCTAATGTTTAGATGGAATCTCTTTTCCTGAAGTTTGAAGCTATTGCTCCATGTCCTAATCTCTGGAGCAGCAGATAACAACCTTGCTCCATCTTCCATATGACATCCCTTCGGATATTTAAAGATGGCTGTCTTTTCTGCTTTCTAACCATCTCTTCTTCAGGCTAAACATCCTCAGCTCTCTAAGTGACTTCCTGGTAGGGCTTCGTGGTATCCAGGGATTCTACCATTTTGGTTGTCTTCAGGTGGACACATTCCAGCTTCTCAATCTTCTTCTTGAATTGTGGGAAAGCAGCCCAGTTTCTGTAGACGTGGGGGAAGCCTTCTCTTTGGCAAACCCACCCCCTTGCTTTTGCACACCTGGACATTTTAATCCTGAATGGAGGAAGCAGAGGCATCTGGCCAGAGGGGCAGGCAGATGGTCACTTTCCACTTTCCACTCCCTGGCCTTTGTTTGGGGCCTCTTGACTGATAAAGGACTTCACACAGTCAGCTCACCTGCCTTAGGCTGACTCCTGCGGGAAGTTTAGTGCATTTACTTCTAATTTTAAACACAAGGGAAAGAAGCAAGGGTAGGGGACATACGCAACCCTCCCTTTTTTTTGCACCTCACAAAGTCCCCAAATTCCTCAGCAAAACTGCCCCGCATGTAGTTTAAAATATTTCTAGCATGCCTCATATCAAAAGAGCTCTGGGCGGCATACAAGTGAAACTCATGTGCACCAGTTAAAACAGTAAAAATAATTTCGGTCGAGGAAACTTGTATTAAATATGATTCACAAATTTAAAAATAGAGTTAAATCTCTATGCGTTGATGTGGCAAGATGCATCAGTGAGGCCAAAGGCTTCAATAAACAGCCGTATTTTTAACTTGGCACCCTTCAGGTCTCCGAGGGGAAGGCACGCCACAATTGGAGTCTCACATCTGAGAAGCCCCTCTCCCTCCTCCTGGACAGTGTACTGGCTGCACTGGTGGGACACAGAAGAGTACCCCCCCGAACTTGGAATGTGGTGGATTCTCCTTCTTTGGAGGTTTTTAAACAGGCCGGATGGCCGTCTGTCAGGAGTACTTTGATGGTGTCCTCCTGCGTGGCAGAAGGGTCGGACTGGATGGCCCTCAGGGTCTCTTCCAACTTTAGGCTTCTAGGATTCTACGAACTCAGGCAGCAGCATGGGGGCAGAGACGTATCTAGGGTGGGGCAGTAGGGCACGTGCCCCGGGCACCAATACCAGGAGGGTGCGAAAAAACTGTGCATGTAGGGGTGGGGGTGAGGGTAGAGATAAGAAGGCACAACTTCCACGTTTTCCCTAGGCACTGTTCAGGCTAGATATGCCACTGCATGGGGGACTGTGGGTCTGCCTCGCCATTCCCCCGACCCCTCCACCAAAAGGTTAAAAAAGACTAAAGCCGGAAGAACAAGGTGGCCTGAAGGTGATGCTGTGCTCCCCTGTGGAGGCTGATCTCAGGCCCGCCGCCCTGGGTTCTCGTTGCCTCCTGGCCTGACCTGCGGTTTTCCCGTTTCCTTCTGGTTCCCAGTATCTGTGGACATGAGGCAGCTCCTCCCTGTCAAGATGGCGTCCAGAGAAGAGCCTTTCTCCCGGAGCAGGCACTCCACCAGCCCGGTCTTCCCGCACAGCAGCCAGAACGTTGCCTTCCTGCCAGGTAGGTCAGGTGGGGAGGCTCATCCGGGGTGGCCGACCCAGTTGCTTGCCTCGGCCCACGGCAGCCTTTCTCCTCTCCTCCCTTCAGCAGAGCCACCGGGCGCTCCCGAGGGCAGCCATCCCGCAGTGCCGCCACCGCAGCCACCTACCTCCACCAACCTCTTCAAGCCCAACAGCGTCCACGCCCTTCCGCCTGCCCTGGACGACGCCGGCAAGGAGGACGTTATATATTTCTGACCGGCCCAGGCGCGGATGTCAAGATTGTCTTGGCCTAGTCTGCCGGGTCAGAGACCGGATTGGAAGGATCCTCCGGGAAAAACGTGCTTCAAAATTGAGGAGGCCTTTTGATTTTACTTCGTGTTATATATATTTTTTCCCTTCTTCCCGTGGATGTGAGAATACAAGTCCCTTGGCTGCGCATTCCTTTCTCTGCCAGGGAGGAGCTGCAGAGCAGAAACCCTGGGATGCTAATGGACGTCTCGTGCACAGCCGTGTTTTCGGATGACATCTTGGGTGGGTGAGGACCCCCGCAGCCACTCTGGCTCTCTGGTCTCTGCACCGTGGCAGAAGGCCTCCTGGCACCTCCAAAAGGGACTCTTCTCCTTCCGAGAATGCAGGCAGATTTTCTGGGGCAACTTTGGTGGGAGGGGCTCTCTCTCTCTCTCTTTCTGTGTCTTGCTCTTTTTTGTCACTGTTCCTGCCAAAGACTGCCCCAGGTCCAAAACCTGCCAGCCAGGCAGCTGGCTCAGAGGTTCAAACCCTTTCCAAAGAGGTGGGGAAGGGGGGGTGGGGGACAGGCTGCTGGTGCTGAAATGTCGTCTGTGACCCCAGGCCCCCTACAAAGGGAACAGCGGTCGGGGGGGGCAGCCGTCTCCCCTGGGATGGGGATGTTTCTGGCCCACATTCTGCCCACCTTCTTTGTGCCATGGTGTTAACGTTCAGCTTCTCCTGCGCGGATCTGGTTCCTCATCTCAGCGTTCCTCATCCCAGCATTCAGAAATGGACAGCACTTCCCGCAGCGCTTTGTTTCCCCCGGCTCGGAGTCCACGCCTTTGGTTTTGGCTTTTGCGGCCTCAAAGGGGTCTTTCGGAAGGGACGTTTCCTGAGGGAGGGGGAGTCACCAGCTCCCTCCCAGCAAGCTGGCTTCCCACTGCCCCCTCCCATTGGTGGGACGAGTTTTCTTCGGGACAAAGCCTTGCGAAGTGAAACAACATTCCGTCTATCACTTTGGGAGAATGCAAAATAACGGCGGGCTTCTTTCCTTCCCGCCTTCCCGATAGACTCGAGCTCTGTCATGCCATGATTCCGTATGGGGCATCGTGATCCCCCCGGTGGGACAAAGCCAACTTCATTGGCCTGTTTCCTTCATCTGGATGTTCCTGTCAGCGTGCCCCCCGCCCCAATGCAACATGGACTTTAGAAGGGAAACTTGTTTCAGTCTGTGCACCAGGTGCCGTTTTGTCCTTTTGGCTGTTCAGCCAGGAGTTGTGGGACTGGAAATGTCCCCGTCAAGAAACTGACTTCTTGATGAGGACATTTTGACTCTCAGTGGGGGCCAAGGGCATAACAGGGAAGGGTCGTCTCTCCAAAAGACCCTCTTTGTAGCTGGACACCTCGGGGTCCCCGTGTGGCAGAGAACAGGATGACCTTCGTTGCTATGGCTGAAGTTTCAGTGGGAAAGAGGGAAATCTCTCGCCCACCTCGAAATATCATCCCAGAACCCAAAATGGCAGTGGTCAGAAAGATTGGCATGGTCAGCCAGGATGAAGAACAGTTTCTGTCTTAATAATAATTAATAATAATAATAATAATAATCTTGGCTTCTTCCTCGGGGCTTGCCGGCTGATAGGGAGGAGCACGCTTCCTTCCGTGTGCTCTCTCCCCCCACTGATGTTTCCTCCTCCTGTTGTCTTCGCAATATTTGTGGGATGCATCCCAAATGTTTTTGTGCCATGCTTCATTGTCTTTCTATGTATGTGTGTGTTATGTGTGTGTGTGTATGTACATGTATATATGTATTTTGGTACAGAAAAGAAATCAGAGCACTTTAGAATTACGGGCAGCATTTTAAGCCAAGTTGTCCTGTCCTATCGGTTCCATGAGAAGAGTTCCCCCTGTCGAAGGCACTGGCTAGAATTCCACAGAGCAGAACTCCCCTTCAGCCCCGTTGTGTGCTGTACACCCTCCCGTGAGTAAGCCATTGCGATCCCGCTTGGACAGATTTGGTGCTGTGTCCCCCAGGCGTCCTAGCCAAACCTGCGCCTCTGTCTCCTCCCTTCCTAGTAGATTCACAGTAGCCACCTTGTGTGGCTCCCCCTTTTAATTTTATTTGTAAAATGGATGGTTTTTGAATGCGTTTGCCTTTTTTTTGGATCAGATGTCCGCACTGCTGCAGTGGTCAGACAGGATCCTGGCATACCGAATGTTGGCAGTAGAGACAGGCTGAGAACTTTTGATAAAAAGCCATGATAGGAGTTGGTTGCCCTGCTACAGGATGATCTTGGACTCTCGACCCCAAATCCTTCCCCTTGGATTAAAACAACAAAAATGGATCATTAAAAAGAAGAGGCATTCCTCCGTTCTTTTGGGCTCTCATTACATCCGTTCGAAACGGCACAAGTCAGCTTGGCACTGGTGAGCATTAGTGAGAAGCCCCATGCACAGAGGTCTCTCCCTTGTTTTCCACGTGGACCCCTTTCCTTATTCCTCATGTCAGATGCTGGTCTTGGTGGCTATTTTATGAAGGAGGGGGCAGGACATGCTGCATGTCCCCCCCACCCCATTTTTATTGCATCCTTCGAGCAGCCTGGGCTACCTAAAGGACGGGTGTTACTGTGCTGAAATCACTGGGGCAGAAAATGTCACCTTTCCTTTCAAGCGCAAGACCCTGGGGAGAGGGAAAGCCTTGTACTAAAGCCAAACTGTGCTCCCAGAAGCACTGCTTTAAGTCCAAGGGGCATGCTTCGTTCTTAAAAAGACAAAAATGTGTCTCTTGCAGCTGCTGCAAGATTTTCAGCAGTGGATTTCAGCAGTGGAGCAACAGTAATTTTGGAGAGGGAATGGCTTTGAGGGGCCAGGTGTAAACCCCCCCCACACACACCATATTTTTTTAAGAAATGGGATTGTGGGAGACACTGTCATCACCAAGGTGCCACAGAGCCTTTCTGCAGCTGTTGAGCAATACAAGGGCACTGGCACAGGGGGCTTGTCTGAGGTCTTCAGGGCCTTCGGAAATTTCAGGGTGGTCTCTCCTGTGTTACTGGAACACGTGGAACTACTAAATACAGAACGGCCATCTCCAGGCCCTCGTTCAGAGGGATGAGGGGGAGGCAGAGGAAAGGGCCGAGGCGTTTGCTGTGCCCTGGGCACCTGGGGCAAGGGGACTGGGACCCACAAGAACCCATGCTGTGAGATAACTGTCACTCTCTTGTTGTTGACGCTGCTGCAGCAGACCAGCAGGGCTGCTCCCTCACTGGAAATGAGGTTGCTGACCATGAGATTGGGGCAGGGGACAAGAGGGAGTGAAGAAGAGTCTTAAGAGCATGAGGATCTGTGGGGCACATGGTCCAAAAAACAGGATTTTGTCCCGCGGCTGCTGTTCCCACTCACCCTCTGGCTTCTTTTAGAGCCAAATTTAGTTTAGAGGGTGGAAGGGCAGGAGGCCAACCGGAGGGTGGGGTGGGACCCCAAATGCCAGCAGATTTCTGCTGAAAGTTCCTCCTACCCACAACTCAGGATAAAGGAAAAGGATAAAAAGAATGCAGAGGGAGGCCAGTGGGGATCCTCCTAAGGAAAGAGGGCTCACCCAGAGACAGACAGGCTTACTCCGGACTGCACTGGGTCCCTTCTTACCACACAAGATCACAACTAAGGAAGAGTCAAGTGTTATTTGTTTCTGTTCTTATTTCCCGTGATTGTTCCACATTGAAAAAGCCATACATGCATTTGGCCCCGATTCTCTTCCACGTGAGGTGGGGGGTCTCTCTCTCTGGCTCATGGCTCTCCCCCAACCTCGCCTGAGCTCCACAGTCTCCCAAAGGGTGGGTGACACAGAATGGGTGCACTAGTGTTACTCCTGCTTGGAGAGAGATGCTGGGTCCTTAGCTTTGAGTAGGGCCAGCTAGCCAGGCGGCCTCTCTAGCAGCAAGAATTACCCTCTTAACGGAAATCATCACCTTGGTTTCATCAGAAGTGCTCTCTGCAACGGGGCTGCCCGTTCACGCCAGCCCACTGCTGCGGGCTGCGTAGGTGAGATGGATCCCAATGAGGGACGAGAGCGTCCCCATCAGGCCCACGAGCCACGGAGGGAACTTCCCTGCCCACAGCACCCCTGGGGGCAGCCAGTGGATGGCGTTGGAGAGGTCAGCCAGGTTGCTGGCGATGGTCAAGGCTTCGGCCCTCACTTGAGCCTCCATCTTCTGCAAGGTCTCCCTGCTAGAGCAAAGGGAAAGAGGTATCCCGGTTAGGGACTGGGGTGGCAGAAGCTCCGTAACCCTCCCTCCAGTCCCAGAGCAGAGAAGATGTGGGTGGAATTCCACCCAGCTTCTCCCCATAGACCCTGCAAGTATGGGGTGACGGAGAAATGGACTGTCAGTAGAGTCCATCCATCTTTTGTACCTCTTCTGCAAGGTACACAAGCAGAGACTGGTACATCAGTAAGGGGTTCTGCGCACTTGTGCGTGAGAGAGCGCACGTGAGCGCTCCCTGGTCTGCTAGCAGGAAGGATGGAGGGAGGGAGAGAAGATGCTTGAGTGGGGCATGTCTTACCTGGCCTCTTTCTTCTGCTTTCTTCTCAGCTGGGACAAAATTCTCAGAGAGCTGGGACACAGCAGGAAAGACACCGTTTTAGCAGCAGTTTGCATTGGTGCAGCAGGTTAGAAGGCCTTCCCTTTCCCTCCCTGTCCTCCGCCAATCCTTACCGTGCAATGCCCAGGAGCAGAGATGCCCCCCAGAGGGCCGTGCTAACTGCCCACCACTTCCTGGAGTCGGCATGGATGATCTCTGCGTCTGCCGCCCAGGCCATGTGCTCACAAGGGTAGTACAGCTGGTCAGCCAGGTTGCTGAGGACGGAGAGCCAGCGCACGGCAGCATCTTCCTCCTGTGGGGCACACAAAGAGGGTAGTGAGCCAGATCAGGCCCTATGCCCACCTAGTCCAGCCCTTTAGACCCACACCCCCACGCCCCGGTGGCACAAGCAGGATGTGAGCACAGCCAGAGTCTGGAAAAGAGTGATCCGTTGCTTTCACTGTGAATAGTACCTTGCCATTACTATCTATAGTGTAAAAAAAAAAAGTCAGAGGTATTTATCATCACTTACTTGGGCCAAAACGATAAGATAATAGCATAAAATATGAATGTCCAGTCAAAATGCTGCTAAAATTTATTGCTTAATGCCCAGGAAAAACGTACTAAGGAAGGCAGCAAGGAGTGAAGAGTGACAACGGCCTTTTTTTTCCAAGCTCTACTTAGAATAGGGACGTATAGCCTCATAACTTTTGTTCTTGGAGGAAAGAAGTAGAAATCATCTGACTCTTATTGCAGGACAGTTATTGGGAGCTGTGCAGCTTTTGAAGAATATTCAGCATTTGGGATTTGCTGCGTACACAACAAATCGCAAGAGGTTTCTTGTGCAGAAAATGGCATACACTTCCTGCCTAAAAGTTTTATTTTCTTTGTCCTCCGGGAAGATCCTTGCTTGTCTCAGCTTGTCATCAGGGTCTCCCCGAGTTTTGACCATTTTCCAGCTATTTCTCATATTCTTTTTCTCCATATACTGCAGAATAGCACCCTCTTGCTTCTTACACATGTTCCAAGGCAGGTGGCCTACCGAGAGAGGAGGCTAAAGAGGACTGTTGGGACAAGTGGCCAGTGGCAGCCCTGAGCCTGTGTGAATTTGCCCGGTCTCATTCTAAGGCTGCCCAAGGAGGGGCGGCCATCCCTATACGACCTGCTAATTCCCTAGCTGCTCTGTGCCTTGCCTTGCCAAACTGGCCACGGCCCCGACTACCTTTGCAGCCGCCCCTGGGTTTTGATCCGGGCTGCCACTTTGCACACAAGGGCCCCTGGTTCAACCGCCAGGGGTCACCTCTGGTTAATAAACGGATCCCGGGGAGCAGCAGAGTGCCCCAGGGGGTCCCCATCTGCCCCAAGAACTGTAGAGGAGAGCAAGGAAGAGGGGTAAGCAGCCTTGGCGTGGAACGAGATGGCTTCCTTTTGCTTCCTCGGCAGGCGGAGGTGGCCCCGTCGGCCTCTCTTCTGCCAACGAGGCCCCGCCTGCAAGGTTAAAGGTAGCCTCCCGGGCAGCTCTCTCCCTCCAGGGCCGAAAGGCCGAAGGGTGTTGGTGGGGGGCGAAAGGGAATTGCGGTACCATGCTCTCTGGCATGTACCAGCCTAAAAATAGAAATGTTTGCTCTTAAGTCACATGCAAGAGTTGCTGCCTCTTTGTCGGGGGGGGGGGGGTCTTCTGCCAGTGGGATTGTTACAGGGTAGAAGTGGGACGGCTGCGTCCAAGCGCCTTCTGAACTGTCTTGGCAGCATCCAGAGCCCCCTGCTTTGGTCAGACCTCATCTGGAATCCCGTGTCCAGTTCTGGGCACCTCGATTCAAGAAGGGTATCTACAGGCTGGAACGTGTCCAGAGGAGGGCGACCAAAATGACGGAGGGTCTGGAAGCCATGAAGCCCTATGGGGAGCGGCTGAGGGAGCTGGGTGTGTTTAGTCTGCAGAAGAGAAGGTTGAGAGGGGACAGGAGAGCTGTGTTTGAACATTTGAAGGGATGTCATGTCGAGGAGGGAGCAAGCCTGTTTTCAGCTGCTCCGGAGACGACGACACGGAGCAGTGGATTCAAACTACAGGAAAAGAGATTCCTCCTGAACTGAAGAACTGTCATCTGCCAGGAATGCTTAGATATGTGTTCCTGCATAGCAGGGGGTTGGACCGGATGGCCCCTGGATCTCTTCCGACTCTTTATTTTATGATTCTATGAGCTGTCCCTTTACCTAGAAAACAGCCCCCAGCTTCACCCTTGACGTCTTAACCCACCTCGAGTCACACATTTCTAATTATTTGTTCTCTAGGAGTGGGTTATGCCCTCCTCAGCCCAAATATGGACTCTCTGAAGACTGCCTGGTCTGCTTGAACCCCCAGCAAAGGTGGGGACCCATCTGAGCACCAGTTTGGTGGTAGGGGCAGGACTGGAACTTGGACCCCTTACAAGGAGGCATTGCAAATTCTCACCTCGTTGTTTTGCTGGCTGCAACAGGGAAAAGCCACTGCAAGAGAAGGACTCCTCATTCAGACCATATGGGACCCCAGCATGGAAGAAGCTGCGGGGTGTCTATGAGGGGGGATTTCAGCTCCTTTGCCCCCTTGCCCTTTTTTTTTTAAATAAAATACCAAGAGAAGGATTCTCCAAATTAAAAAACAGCAGCAAAGCAACACAAAGCACTGGGAGATTCCAGCCCAGGTCAGCCGCACCGCCAGTCAAATATTGGATTTTCTCATGTCTTGAACAAAGAGGCAAAAAAAAAAAAAAAAAACACGAGAGAGACGGAAGCTTTTCCAGGGACAAAGGGCTGCACCTGTTGAATGTTTGCCTGTCACGCAGATGAAGTTACTGGAGGCCTGTAGCTTGCTTTGCAAGTTAATGCCTGACTTTTTCTTGCATTTTTTAAAAAAACAAGTCCATAATTAGAGTGAAGACAGGTCGCTCAAGAAAGAAGGCTTAATAATAAAAGAATACTGAATCCCTGTTCTGGGGGGAAAGGCAGGATATGAACGAGAAAGAAAGATTGATTAATCGATTGATTGGCTGGTTCTCGACGAGAACAAAAGATCTCTGATTGATTGGTTCTCGATGAGAACAAAAGATCTCTGTTAGATCCATTCAAAGATGCACTATTTCTAAATATGGAGGCTTCATTTTGTTTCTATGGATCGTTTCCTTTTGCTTTTTAAATTTGTATTGCAATGGGTTTAGTAGCTTTGGGAGCCCCCGGGGCTAAGAAGCGATGGATCGATATTAAATTTGATCATCCCCGGAAGCCAGCCAGGCCTCGTCCCCGCTTTCCGAGGTGCCTTACCTTCCGGCCCAGCCCGTACTGGCAGCTGTAGGCGAGCATGGAGAGGTCATCGAAGAGGCGCAGGACGGTCCGGCAGTGGCTCAGCTGCGCGGACACGGCCAGGAGGCTGCGGCCAAGCGGCGACTCCTCGGGGCTCTCCCTGGACAGCAAGGCCCCTCCGGCCAGCTGGCAGCCGTAGCAGATGGTGCGCACCTTGTGGGGTTGTGTGGGGCGGAAAAAAGACCACGTTGTGATTTATTTATTTTTTAAAAGTATTGGGTTTTTTTGTTTTAAAGACAATGAAGAAAATGTTACTGAAAAGGTAAGTGCTATCGATCAACGGCATCTCTTAGAAAAAGAAAGAAACGTGCAAACCAAATTCCACATCAAAACGGTGTTTGTGGAAGATGAGGATTAATTTGTAGGTCTCTGAAAAGCGCCTTACCACAATGCTGGTCGGGGGCCCCTCCGAAAGAGGAGAGAAAGGAGTTTCCGAGCTCTGGTTTATCTTTTATTTTAAGGAAATAACAAAATCCAAGAAGGGGAGCAGAGAAGTTGGCATTGGAATCGTTTGTTGCACAAGCGGCTGTGCAAAGACAGCTGTTGTGCCGGGGCTTGGCCTGAAACCACATCGATCCCATACAAGGTGCTCCACTTGGGCAGGAAAAATGGAATGCACACAGATAGGATGAGGGACACCTGGCTGGACAACTGTGCGTGTGAAAGGGGTCTAGGAGTCTTGGTGGACCCCAGGCTGAACATGAGCCAGCAGTGTGATGCAGCAGCCAAGAAAGCCAATGTGATTCTTGGTTGCATCAATAGGAGTATGGTGTCTAGATTGAGGGAGGTGATGGCGTCACTCTATTCTGCTTTGGTCAGACCTCATCTGGAATAATCCTGTGTCCAGTTCTGGGCACCTCAATTCAAGAAGGATACTGACAAGTCAGAACGTGTCCAGAGGAGGGCGACCAAAATGGTGGAGGGTCTGGAAGCCATGAAGCTCCATAAGGAGTGGCTGAGGGAACTGGGGATGTTTAGTCTGCAGAAGAGAAGGTTAAGAGGGGACAGGATAGCCAAGCTTAAATATTTGAAGGGATGCCATGTAGAAGAAGGAGAGGGCTTGTTTTGTGCTGCTCCAGAGACCAGGACAAGGAGCAATGGGTTCAAGCTGCAGGAAAAGAGATTCCAGCTGAACCTCAGGAAGAACTTCCTGACAGTCAGAGCCATTTGATGCTGCCTGGGAATGTGGTGGTGTCTCCTCCTTCTTTGGAGGTTTTTAAGCAGAGGCTGATGGTCATCTCCTGGGGGAGCTTTGAGTTTTTCTTCCTGCAGGGCCAAGATAATGTAATAAATGGAGGACAAATTCAGTGCTCAAACAAACAGATACGGAATGGAATCAAGGAAATTCTATATATACTTAAAGATCTGGTTAATGCATAAGGTAATTATAACAGAATGGTAACCTGTTAAATGGAAGACAAATTATGGAGAGGATGAAATTAGACAAATTGAGTGAGTGATGTAACCTGGGGTGTCCACGCATTCTTAGTTTCCTTTTGTTTTGTTTTGTTTTTGTTTCTCTGTATTTTACTGTATGAAAATAAAATGCATATATTAAAAAAAGAATCCTAGAGGAAAAGCAGGCTTCTTTATGGCTTTAAAATGGATTTTAAAAGCTATTCTTCAACAGATTTTGAAAAGAATACATCCATTTAAAAAAAAAAAATTGCATTATTGTGGATTTAAAGAGATTTATAAAACTTGTTTCACACGCGTTGGTCTGATGGCCTTCATAGCCAAAAAAATTGATAAATGAATATATAATAATAATAATAATAATAATAATAATAATAATAATAATAATAATAATATAAAATCAATAATGGTGAGAAAATAGCCCAAACCCCTTTGAATATTCTATACATATTATCTCTGCTCATGATGTAACCTGGCAGAAAGCCAGGGCTGGAAAAAGTTCCTTTTGGGGCACAAAAGTTCCTTTTGGAGCCACAAAAAGTTACTGTCAGCTCCCCGAATCCGCCCGCCGCCCGGAAAGTAACTTCTCCAAGCCCTCGGCCACGCCTCTTAGGGGAAAGCCCCGCCCCGCCTCACCACTCGGTCTCTGCCCCGGTAGGTCTCCAGCACCGAGACCAGGCCGCTGAACGGGCTCCCTGCCGCCGCCGCCGCCATAGCAACGCTTCCGGGTTCGGCGGCGCACCTCGTCCAATCAGGAGCGGGGCTGGGAGGGCGGAGGCTTCAAAGGACTCTAAATCCCAGAATGCAATGCGGCGGGGAGGACGGCGCTCCGGAGAGGTCAAAAGACTCCGTCCAGGGGTTCAGAGCAGAGAAGATAAGAAATAGGTGTGCCGTTTTTTCTTCCCTCCCTTCTGTTCTCGGAAAGTTTCTTCTACAGGTCAGAAGGGGGTGGACTGGAACTCCCTGGCCCCTCCAGATGCGGAGGGGGGTTGGACTACAAATCCCACACTTGCTCAGCACTGGTTCCCCCAAACTAAGGATGAAGGTGGAGGGAGAGAGAGAGGGAGGGGCGTTTAAAGGTGAATTAAGGGTCCTTCCCCTTCTTAAAGGGGGGGAGGCAGGAAAGAAGGGGAGGGGCAGGGGGGCTTAGGGAGTTGTAGTCCTCCTTCCCCAAGAGAAAGAAGCACCCCAGAGGGGGCTGAGATGTTGGATCTGAGACCCGCCTTGTTGGCTTTAACGAATCTCTCCTTCCAAAGGGGCCCCCTAGCAGGGCTCAAGAATAATAATAATAATAATAATAATAATAATAATAATAATAATAATAATAATAGGTAAAAACAGGGAAGAAACGCTTAACCCCCACGAACCCGCCAGCCCCATGGCCTTCAGGGCATGCCCTCTCTCCTCTGAAATTTGAAAGACCCTCGACCAGTGCATTCCCCCTCCCCAAATCAGTGCTGCAGACGTGGGACCCCTTCCGGAGGGGCCCTGCGGCACCCATCATCCCCAGGCAGTATGCCCGTGGCGAAGGGGGCTGCAGTAGGGATCAACGCCGGCCCCCCGTTCCGCCGTCCGGCCCTCCGCCAGCTGCCGAAAGCAACGACGGCCTTAAGGGTCGTTTTCCGGCCCCCGAGCCCGGAAGGGGGCGTGGCCCAGTGGGTAATACCCTGCCCAGGGACCCTGGAGTCGTGCGTTCGATTCTAGAATTTGGTTCCT
The DNA here is from genome assembly GCA_030412105.1 of Cyclura pinguis. Lineage (NCBI taxonomy): Eukaryota > Metazoa > Chordata > Lepidosauria > Squamata > Iguanidae > Cyclura > Cyclura pinguis. Next base: position 8,346,612 of record CM059614.1, on the reverse strand, counting down.
TTTTTTTAATTAGAGAAATGAGATGAATTAAATACATTGAATTAAATAAAACCCCTCAATTTTCTGTCCTGCAGTGACATGTGGTGTCGGATTGGGACCAAATGGCGGATTGGGACCTTTTTAAAAAGAAAAAAAAACCCTCCTTCCTTGTCCTGCAGCGCCATCTGGTGGCACATCAGAACTTTTTAAAATTAAATGAAACCGCTTATTCTTTGTCCTGCAGCGCCGTCTGGTGGCGGATTGGGACCAAGTGGTGGATTGGGACCTTTTTAAAATTCAAAAAAAATCCTCCGTCCTTGTCCTGCAGCGCCATCTGGTGGCGAATCGGATGAGGCGTTTTATTTCTTTTAAAAAAAGGTCCCAATCCGCCATCTGGTCCAGATCCGCCAGCAGATGTAGAGCGCCATCTGGTGGCGAAATTGTGAACGAGGCGTTTAATTTATTTATTTAAGAACATTTGAGGCTCCTATTCGGGGTGGGATTTTTTAAAAAAAAGTCTCCCGGGTCTCGAACTCTCGACCAATGAAATTCGAGAACCGCGTCTTAACCGCTTGGCCATGGCAGCCAATGGGTGCCGTCCGTTGCAGGAATACGGGCGTGATGTTAGCAGTGAAGACTGTGGCCCGGTGATTCTTTCGTCGCGAGTTCGAACCCCGGTGGGTGAAGCCAGTTTTATTTTATTTATTTTAAAGCTCAACACTCAAAACCCTCTCCTCTGTGAGACCTTCAAGTTGAAACTGGAACTAAAGGTGTCTTCTTTAAATTCTTCGGATTTTTCTTGAAGGAGTCCGACACCGAATCGGGTCCCCCGCACTAACTTCCGGTCAGCTGAGCGGATGCGAGTGGGCTCAGGGGTCCCCCTTGCCCCCGGGGCCCGGAAGGGGAGTTCCGGGGGAAACCGAGTTTCGCTAGGGCTCCGCCGCGGGCGCGGAGGCGCCGCAGGGGGAGGCCTGGCTGTGGAACCGACTCGGGGCGCCGCTCTCGAGAACGGTGGCCGAGCTCATCGTCCCCCGCGCCCGGGAGGGCTCCGCTTTTCCTCCTCCGACCCGGCGAGGGCGAGCAAGGCGGGGAACGCCAAACCGCGCCGTCCGTGCCTGGGTGGAGTCGGAACTCGCACCCTTTGCTGGCCAGAGGCCCTCCCGACGCCCGGGCTGCCCTGGCCGCCGGCAGGAAGTCCAGGAAACGAGCCGTTGTTTTTGGGGAGGCTACTGACGTCGCTCTTCCCGCCGGGCTGCCCGGTGTCCCCAGGCAGGGCTCTGGGTTCGGGTCCCGCCGGGCAGCCTCCTCCCAGGGACCCCCCGCAGAGGACAGAGCAAGCAGGTGGGCCCTTTTCGTTTGCCTCTCTTCTGGGAGACTTTCCTTTCGAGCCCTCCTGGCAGGAACTGTGACGGTGAGGGCTTCAGTAAACATGCTGGGCAAATAGTGTTCCTCAGTAAATAAAACTAAATTAATAAATTAAATAAATTAAACTAAACTAAACTAAAATTAAAATGAATATAAAAAACACTTCTGTCTATGTGTGTTTCCATGGCAGGTGGACTGGAACTCCCTGGCCCCTCTGGGGGCGGCGGCGGGTGGACTACAAATCACACCATTCCTAAGCACTGGCTCCCCCAAAGTAAGGATGAAGGCGGCGGGAGAGAGAGGGGTGTTTAAAGATGAATTAAGGTCCCTCCCTTTCTTAAAAATGGGGAGGAGGGAAAAGGAAGAGAGGGGCGGGGGTCCTTGGGCTGGGGGACTTAGGGAGTTGTAGTCCACCAAGCCCCCCTTCTCCTGGCTTTGTGAGCAACGTAACAAAGAAGCACCCCGGATCTTGGATCTGGGACCCACCTTGCCGGCTGGAGCGAACCTCTCCCCCCAAAGGGGCCCCAGGCAGGGCTCCAGAAGAATAATTAAGATTAAAAAACAGAAATTAGGTTCAGACCAGAGTTATTTCTTTTAAACACGTTGGACCTTTAAGAAAGTAGGATGTTGTTAAAAGTTCTATGGTAACAGCAGCCAGGGTAACTTGTGCGAGATGCTGGCGACAGAAGTCCATCCCGAATGGATGGAGAAAATGATGGAACTGGCAAAAATAGATAAATTCAGTCTCATTGGCTGAAAGGTGTATATTCCATACAAGCATATTTAAAAACTGGGAGACCATTTATACAGTATGTGAAGGACAGACTTGGCGAGGAAGCACAATTCGGTTTTGATATATAGACACGATTAGCTCTGAAATTCAAAAATAAAATAATATATAAGGATTTTATATCTTATTTATATCTTGATGTAATAAACCTGAGTCTAATATTGCCTCTTTACTCCTCTTTTTAACTTTTATATATGTATTAATTTACCTTATCTACTACCTGTTTTCTTTTTTTTCACTATCACTATCCTCTTTTAGTTTTTTATTTTTCCATTTAGTATATTTTGTAGTCGGGATTGATTAAGAATAGCTATAAGTGATAGGGCTAGGGAGTGTTACAGACTTTTTTTTAACTGTCCTTTTTTTTAAATTTCTTTTTCTTCTGTTTTTTCTGTCACTAGTCTAAGTTTGGTATGTAAGTGTTTGTAATTTTTTTCCTATTTCCTTTATTTTTTTCTCCTTTCTTATGGTTTAATTATTGTTTAATGGAAAGAAGTATATTAAGCTATTTCTTTTGTTTCTACTTTTGTTTGTTGAAATTTAATAAAGAATATCTAATAATAATAGATAAATAATAATAATAATTAACGATAGATTAAAAACAGGGAAGAAATGAGTAACAGCAATGAAACCACCCATCCCATTACCTTCAGGGGAGTTTACAAACCCCTCTCCTCTTCCCCCCTATAGTTAGTGCAGTCAGACTCCCAAAACCAGTGGGATCCCTTCTGGAGGGGCCCCGTGGCACCCATCATCCCCAGGCAGTAGGCCCAGGCGGGGTGGGGGGAGTTGTAGTCCGGCTGGCCTAAGATTCAAGCAGCAGCCGCAAGGGCAGGGAAAGATCCCAGCGGCGGAACTCGAACCGGGGGCACGGATGGCTCTGGCCACCCCTTCCCTCCCCAAAAAGCAAGCCCGAGTTTCCCAGAATCCCTTAGCCGGCAGGGTGGAGGGGCATGCCTTTTGGGGGATTGTGGGAGTGGTAGTCAGAAAGGAACCGCCAGCTTTGAGGCGCCGCGGTTAAGGCCGTGGCCGGGGGATCCCTTTCTCGCGAGTTCGAACCGGGGGTGAGGAAGTCAGCTTTATTTCATGTTTTTTTTTCCGTTTCATTTATTTTAAAGCCCAACGCTCAGAGAGATCGCCTCCTTCAAAACGTTTAGGTGACAACTGGGAATTAAAGCTTTGAGTCGTATTTAAATGTTGGGGTTTTCTTGCAGTGCGACACCGAATCCGCCCCCCCCCCCGCGAGGACTTCCGATCAGCTGACCGGATGCGTGCCGGGTCAAGCCCCCCCCCCCCGGTTAGGACAGCACCTTTTAATTTTTTTTTGCAAAGCAATGTTTTTCAGTTTAAAATTTTTAAATTTTGCACATACAATATTACCACACATTACCTATCGCAGATTACAACTGCCAGGTACAATTTAATTTTTACACATTTTTTTCCCAGTCCCCCTTCCTCTCCCTCAATCCCTATCGATGCCTTAAAGGGGGCGATGTCTTCCTCACGCTGCTTGAGGAACCGGTCCTTGTCGAAGTTCAGGTCAACGCAGAGGATCTCGGCCAGCCCCTCGGCCATCTCCGTCTCGGAAAACAGGCCCCCTGCCAAGGGAAGACGGGCATCTGCACAAGGGGGGAAATTAAGAGAGGAAACCAAGGATACCCCCACCCTCTGAAGAGTTTGACGGAGAAAACACAGAACGCCGTTCCCCTGCCCCACCTCCAGAATCAAGAGGCGAGAAGGGAAGCTCACCTATAAAATCAGCCCCTGTGGAAGGCGAGGGAAGGGCCGCAACCCCTGCTGCCTCCCTGGGGTAGAAAATGAACGGCCACGGTAGCATTTTTGCCCTGTTTTTAAGCCCCCTGAGCCATTTTAGGCTCAGGAGAAGCCTTTTCTTAACAGCAGGAAACGAGAAAAATAACTTTCTGTCTACTTCTGTTTTTAAAAAAGGGCTTTCCTGAGCCTAGACTGCTACCAGGAGGACCAAAATCATGGCAAAAGTGCCCCTGCTTAAGGGATGTCTGGGGAGGGGAAAATAAGGACAAAAAAGACCTCTCAGGGGTCCTGGGGTTCACAAATGTCCCACAAATGACCCTTCCCACCCTGGTTTCTGGGCACAAATCAAAGTGTGACCTATAGAGCCTGCTATGGGTTGGGTCCTGTCTGACCGAAAGGCCGTTATCCCCAGAGGAGAACCTGCCGGGGTTTTTAAGAGTGCAAGTCTTACGGCTTCTCTGTCCTCCCACCCTCCCAGACTCAGCTGATGGGGATGGGGAGACAGGGCCTTCTCCGTGACCGCTCCCTGTCTCCGTTTAAAACCCTCCAAAGACAGAGAGCGCCCTGGCACTCAAGGCAGCCCAATCCACTGTCAAACTGCTCTTACGGTCAATGGCTTTTGCTGCATGGTGAGCCCCAGGTGAATGTGTTGTGGGTTTTCTGGGAAAGATTTGCTTCAGAGGGTTTTCTGCCTTTGCCTCCCTCTCGAGGCTGAGAGTGGGTGACTTGCCCAAGGGCGCTCGGTGGATTTCCACGGTCAAGCGGGGATTCGAACCCCGGTCTCCAGAATCACAGCCCTGCTCTCAAACCACTATGTCAGGCTGTCTTGTATGAGGAGAAAGGGGGAATGTAAGTCAGATCGTGGGAGGGAAGGAAGGAGGAATCATTCATTCAGCAAGGGTCCGGTTTCCCCATCCCAGAGGACTCTGCAAGGAGAGCGGAAGGGGGAAGAGTCGACATTCATGCCTCCACATTCACAGGAGTTGAATGTGCAGGACCCTCACAAAAGTGGGAAACCACAAATATCTCTAGTCCCCCTGCCACCATATTTAACACACATTGAAAAGTACGGGGACAGCCAGCACGGGGTAGGGGTTTGAGCACTGGACTACGACCATGGAAACCTTGGAAACCAGGGTTCGATTCTCCGCTTGGCCACGGAAACCCAACTGGCACACTCTCTCAGCCCCAGAAAACCCCGGTATAGGTTCACTTTAGGTCTGCTGTAAGTAGGAAACTACTTAAAGCCATGCAACAACAGCACAAAAAGTACAGTGCAGTCCACAGATTTAACCCGCCATGGACTGAAACGTACAATGCACAATACATTTGAGTCTGTGGTGGGGAGCGTGCCAGCTGCCCCGTTCTGCCTTCGAGGCGGTAGGGCCCCTTTGCAAGGCAGGAGGGGGAGGCCGGTGGGGCTCACCACGTCTGCCCTATGCCGTTTTTAGCAGGGACTTACAAGCCTCGCTTAGCTTTCACAATCTCTCGCAGTCTCCCAAGACTCACAGAGAGACTGCAGACACGAGGCCAGACTCATAAGTCCCGATTAAAAACCACAGAGGGCAGCAGTGGAGGCGGCGGGTGCAAATAATCCACTGATGTCAAGGGCTGAGTGTGCTCTCAGGTACAACTTACGGTTGAAGACGATGTCGTAGTCCTTGAACTCCTTCCGCGCTGGTGCCATGTGGAGTCCTTGTGAAGCGCCGCGCCCACAGCCTCCCTGCAGCAGGCACAGAAACCACAAGAAGGGTTGGACGACGCTGCTCCACCGAGCCTTCCCTCTCCCGCTGTTAGGGCAGTGCGGACTTCAGGCAGCCAAGGAGTCTCCTGAACGCCTTCACCCTACACAGGCTGGACACAAGAGCAAAAAAGATCATCTCACCATGCCCAAGTCTTGAGATACTCAGGGGAGACCGTATCCTGAGTCCTGCCTCCCTCACAGGCAATGCTTTGAATTCTATTTTTTGGTTTCATAAAATTTTTCGCTTTTCTATGAGATTAACTTTTTAGCTGTATCTCTTTTAACCCTTCTGAGCTAGCCTGAATCCTGTAGTGGTAAAATAATAATTACTTCCATTACTAGCATCAGTATCATTTTAAAAAGGAGGGGTCTTAAGTCCCGCGCTCCTTGCTGAAGGGCTGCGGGTGAGAACCAGAGCCCCTGCCCTGCAAGCAGAAGGCTGCAAGTTCAACTCCTGGCATCTCCAGGTAAGGCTGGCAAAGAGCCTGTACTGGAAACCCCAGAAAACTGCAGCTTCTGCCCATGTGTGCGGATAAAGCTGGGCTGAATGGACCAAGGGGCTGAGTCAGGGTAAGGCAACCGCTTACATCCCCGTTTCAATCAGCCCTTTACTCACAACCATGAGGACTGGGACCTTAACTTTGTTTTAAGAGGGAACGGGCACTGGCTCTTCATGCAGAAGTTTCCACGTCCCACTCCCTGGTATTTCATGGTACAGCTAGGAAAGACGCCCTGCCTGAAATCTTAGGAGGCCACTGTGGCTAAGAACGAACTAGGACTGGAGGAACAGGGCAAGGGACCCACCTGAGAAACGGTCTTCAACGCTGTCGTCCAGCCAGGCGTCTCTCCCCCTTTGGATACCAATTCGGCAGACTGTTTTGGCTGCTTCTTCCACACCTTCCTTCATCTTCTGGCCGAACTCACTCTTGCTGACCTCATCCAGGCTCTGCAGGCAAAGGAGAGAAAGATCAACTGGGGCCAGGGTGTATATAAAACAGAGACACAGGAGGAAGAAAAGAGGGAGAGAGGAGTGTGAATGCCTAGTTCCCCTGGACTCAGAAAGAGAATCTTTGGGTCTCATATACTGGGAGCAAGGCAGACAGAAATTCAATAAATAAAGAAAATACACAGTTGGCTCTCCACATTTGCTTGGGTTAAGGGCACAGGGCTCCCACAAAAGTGGGAAAACTGCAGACATCAAGTGTGTGTGTGTGTGTGTGTGTGTGTGTGTGTGAGAGAGAGAGAGAGAGAGAGAGAGAGAGAGAGAGAGAGAGAGAAGGCGCCAAGGCACGGTGGGGAGAACAGGCACTCGGGGTCCAAAACGGCATGGCATTGGATGGGGGGGGGCCCTAAGGTCTACAGAACTACGCCCCTTCTTTTAAAAAAAACCCCCATTTTTCCCTGTTTGGGAAAAGGACCACCAATAAAGCCCAATATGGATGGGAAAGGGTCAGTGAATATCGGATGCTGAGCAATAGATGGGGAAAGGGGGAATTTGAAAACCAGGGCGAGGACGATGAAGGAGAGAGACCGGATGGCAGAAGGTCTGGAGACCCGGTGCTGTGACGAATGACTGAGAGAACCGGGTGTGTTTAGCTTGAAGGTGGGGAAGACAGCTACATGACAGCTGTCTTTAAATTTCTGAAGGGACAACACGTTGAGGACGGAGCAAGCTTGTTTTCTGCTGCCCCAGAGACTAGAACACGAACTGGTGGGTTCAAACGACAAGGAAAGAGATTCCACCTAACCCCTGGGAAGAACTTCTTTGACTGCAAGAGCTGTTTGTCTGTGGGCAGAACCATTCCAGGCCTCAGAATTTTGTTGCCGCTGGCACCCTTATGTACATCCTCACCCTTGACTTCCCTCGACATTAAGTTCCTTGTTACTTACTTGTTACTGAAGAAGTTTATGTACAGAACAAGGTTTATCAGAGTCTTATTACATTTCTGATTATGTTTATGATCTTTTAAAGAAATGAATGCTCTGCTTGGAATTTACATTATATCGAGCACGCAGCCGTGCTGAGTTGGCTTCTGTTTACTGCTGTCTTGTCTTAAAATAAGACATGGCGATGCCTCTTTTACCTCCTGTGACTGCCTGCTGCACCTAACGGGTCGAGCATCTTGCAGCTATAGTTTAAAAATAAACAGATAGATCTCACACACCAGAAGTTCACCCACCCATGTTCTTAAGTTCCCTCTTTTCCTCTTAAATGATAACAGTACTCTTTGTTCTGTAGGTTCACAATCTTTTGGACAGAATACAGAGGAAAAAGGAAAGGGGATGGAAACAAGGTTTGCAGCAACAGCTCTTTCTCCAGCCAGAGGAAGGGGGCCAGTTTGGTCCTCTTTGCCAAAATGTTCAGCCACCCTCGCTCTCGTTCCCTGCTCCGATTCTGGCCTCCTCGGGGAGTTTCTTGCTCTGAAAAGTTACTCCACCCTAACCCCCATCCTGGCATCATGGCCATTTCCACATTAGACTGTGACAGCGCTATTACTCCACTTTCAATATCTTATGGAATCCTGGGGTTTACAATTTAGGGAGAGACCTTTGAGGATTCCATAGGATGTTGAAAGTGGAATAGTAGCACTATAAACGTCTAGTGTGGAAATGGCCAGCATTTTTTGGGAGGGAAAGGAATTCACTATACTTTACTTTGATTTGCAAAAACGTACCTGGTACGGCTACAAGGCAGGTCTGCTTGTCTGAATTGGAAGGATGGCGAGCCGCCCTGCTCCCAAACACCGTCCAGATGCAAGCCGTACATTTAGAAAGCATTTCTAGGGTTCAAAAGACAAAACGTCCCCATTTAATAATGATACAAATCCTTCACCAGGCACGCATAACCTTCTGACAGATGAAGCACAGCATAAACCAAAGGTAGGGAAAAGGGAAACGAGGACCGGCTCCCGCTGCCCCCAAGCGGCACAGCCAGTGGCACAAATCCGCCTGCGTTCCCCACAGACATCTGGAGGGAGATGTGGAGGACCCCACGCCAACAAAGGAGGCTCCCAGTTTCCTATTTTCTTTTTAGTCCCTTTCAAAAAGAAAGTCTATTGTTACAAGGAGTACTTCACAACGTCAATATTTAGATCAGCGTTGCTCAAAAGTGGTGGTCGCCAGCTGACCACCGAGTTTCCGGGAAAGGGAAACACAACAGTAGCCACCGTGCTCAAACAGTGACAGTCTCTGGCCCAGGGGGGAAATGTAGCTGCCAGTCCTCCCTGTCAGAGGGCCTGAGAAACACTCATTCAGACAGGACGTTTCTGCACAGAACGCTTTGCACACGGGCACACAGGTGCCTACAAATGACCTGCCAGCTTATGGGGATCCTGTGAATTTAGCACGACTTTCTTAGGCAAGGTGGTTTTGCCAGTTCCTTCCTCTGAAAGATCACCTACAGCTCCTGGGATCTGTGGGTAGTCTCCCATCCAAGTCTAACCAGGGCTTATCCTGCACAGCTTCCAAGGTCAGAGGGAATCTGGTGCCCTTAAGACAGATCACTGCCTCTAGGAGTTTACATCATCGTCATCATCATCATCATCATCATCATCATCATCATCATCATCATCATTATTTCTTGCCCACCTTTCCCTACGACTCAAGGTGGGATACAACATAAGTTTAAATACAATTAAAAGCTCATTGCAAATTAAAATTCATTCAAACATATAAAACCATTTAAAATACAACAGTTTAAAATTCATAATTAAAAAATGGGCCTGCCCAAAAATCTAAGCGGAGGGGATCTGGTACCCTGAGTACTTTATATAGCAGAAAAGGACAGGTCACTGCCTCTAGGAGTTTACAATATTATTATTATTATTGTTATTATTATTTCTTACCTACATTTCCCTAAGGCTCAAGGTGGAATACGATGTAACTTAAATTACAATTAAAGACACACTGTAGATTAAAATACATTCAGACACATAAAACCATTTAAAACCAAACCTCAGTTTAAAATGGATAATTCAAACTGGACTGGGCTGGCCTGCCTCCAATGTAAGCAGAGGGAATCTGGTACCTTTAGAGTACATTATTGTTATTTCTTACCCACCTTTTCCTAAGGCTCAAGCCAGGATACGACGTAAGTTTAAATACAATTAAAAGCTCGCTGTAGATCAAGGCACACTCAGACACGTAAGGTCACTTAAAACCAAACCTCAGTTTAAAATGGATAATTCAAATCTGCCTGGGCCGGCCTGCCTCCGGATTCGGCAGAAGAGACCGGGGGCCCTGAGGGTATTTCGCTGCCTCCAGGGGCTCACCGTCCAAACCCCTCCGTGAAATCATTCAATGGGAACAAATCATCCTACACATCTTCAGTGGCGCCCTCTCCTTTTTCTGAGAGGCCTGGGTCAAAGAGCCCGAGGCAGAGAAAGCACTCTGCACATGCTCAAGGGACGTGGGTGCGGTAAGGGGCACACTCTGCACATGCTCAGTGGCCCCCTAGGCAAAGCCTCTCGGGGAAACGAGGAGGAGGGGGAAGGCACTCTGCACGTTCGCAGTGGCACTTTCCACTGGGCTAAAGGGCGGGGAGAACTCTGCATGTGCTCCAGAGCAGTCTCTCCGTCACTGCGGACACTCGAACCGAAATAGGACACGAACGGGGGGAGGGAGGAAATAACGACCGACGCGAGAGCTCTGCACGTGCTCAGGGACCCCCTCGTCCTCCCCGGGGGCCCCGGGCCCTCCTCGCCCGCCCTCCCCACCACCGTTTTCTTCCTCACCCGGCAACCCCTGAGCGCGGCAGCCGCCATTTTCTTCTGCCGGGACACGACGCCAGAAGAAGGGGCGCGGCTCGATGACGTCAAAAGCGCCGCACCAGGGAGGAGGAAGGCGGGGCAGACAGCTGCAGGGCGACGTTACTAGGACAACGGAAAAATCTTCCACCAATCAGGAGAAGGTCCTCAACCGAGGCCTTGCCAGCAAAGGCTCAGCGGGAAAGCAGCCAACCAGGAGAAGGCTCCTCATCCGGGGCTTTGCAAGCAAAGGCGTGGCAAGGAAAACTTTCCACCAATGAGAAGAAGGCTCCTCATCCGGGGCCTTTTGCCCAAAGGCTGAGGGGAAAAAAACCCTCCACCAATGAGAAGGCTCCTCATCCGGGGCCTTGCCCTGAAAGGCACGGCGGGAAAGACCTCAGCCAATGAAGAGACGCTTGCTCACTCCGGGCCTTGCCCGCAAAGGATGATGGGTAGTGGAGTCTCTGATTTCTCCTCAGGGTTGCTGAGGGGTCTGGGCCGGAAGAATATGGGAAAATCTTTTTATTCTGTTTAGAATAACAAGATATAAAAGCAAAATAAAATACATAAATATATGTGTGTGTGTGTGTATATAATATAAATATTAATAAATGATAAAGGCAACTTTTATAAAAATATATAAAAATAAAATTTAAAAAACCCACCAAATCAAAGATGTCGAGAATGATCCCAAGGGCTGCCCCACCGGATCCAGGCAAATGCCCCACTGGGGCTTCTGGCTTCGGCTCCTGGGCACACGGCCCTCCTTTTGCTTGTTTCTCCCCCTTGAAGCTTTCAGCCCATGCTCAGAGGCACTCTTGTCCTGGCCTCCAACCAACCTGGAGCAGAGCAGTGCTTTTTTTAAAAATCAAGCCCTGCCCAAAATGTCACCAAAAAAAGGAAAAAAAGAAAGCAAGTTTTTTTTTTAAAAAAAGGATACCTCAGGGCAGTTAAGAGCATGGAGAGCACACGCATTCTGCAAGGGGAAAGGCATGGATATTTAAAATCTGCAAAATTTGAACGTGCATTGTGAGTGAGCAAGTGTCTTCCCCTTAGAAGAGATCCCCTCAAAATGTGAGGAACAACTTCTTGACCGTAGCAGCAGTTTGGGAGTTCAACCGGGCGAGGGACGTCCTTCCTTTGGAGCGAGAAGAGGCTGGGCGGGCGCCTTTCGGACTGCTTTCGTCGTGTATTTCCGTGCGGCAGGACGGGGCCGCCCTAGATCGCGCGTGTCGAACACGAGGCCCACGGGCCAAACCCGTGGCCAAAGCCAGGCCCTTTCGTGCGGCCCTCGCGCCTCTCCGCACGCCGGGTGACCCTGGTCCTCGTATTCCAGGGCCCCAGCTACCGGTATCCTGAAGAGGGTCCCGGCAGCCGGCGGTCATAATCTACTTCTACTTCTGACTGCTCCTCTGTCCAAGCCTCACTGTCAGACGGTTGCCGTGGGTTGCCATGGCAACACTCTGCGCCGCTCGCGAGAGTTGGACAGAGAAGCAATCAGAAGTAGAAGTAGATTGGGAGTGCTGGCTGCCGCTGGGACCCTCAGTCGGGGCCCCACGATATGGGGATGAGGCTCACGAGGTACAGAGAAGGGCTGGGGAGCAGAAAGAGGCACGGAGAGGGTCTGGAGGGCTGAAAGAGGTACAGAGAGGGTCTGGGGGGCTGAAAGAGGCACGGAGAGGGTCTGGGGGGCTGAAAGAGGCACGGAGAGGGTCTGGGGGGCTGAGAGAGGCACGGAGAGGGTCTGGGGGGCTGAGAGAGGCACGGAGGGGGTCTGGGGGGCTGAAAGAGGCACGGAGAGGGTCTGGGGGGCTGAAAGAGGCACGGAGAGGGTCTGGGGGGCTGAGAGAGGCACGGAGAGGGTCTGGGGGGCTGAGAGAGGCACGGAGGGGGTCTGGGGGGCTGAAAGAGGCACGGAGAGGGTCTGGGGGGCTGAAAGAGGCACGGAGAGGGTCTGGGGGGCTCAAAGAGGCACGGAGAGGGTCTGGGGGCAGAAAGAGACCCAGAAGATGTTGAATAGCCCTGGGCCCAGGACAGAACCCTGTGGCACCCCACTAAGTCACTTCTCGCATCTTTATCAATGACTTGGATGAAGGCGTAGAGGGCAGGCTGATCAAATCTGCAGATGACACCAAATCGGGAGGGGTTGCTAACACCCCAGAGGGCAGGATCAAAATTCAAGAGGACCTCGACAGATCGGAGAGCTGGGCCAAGGCTCACAAAATGAATTTCAACAGAGAGAAATGTAAGGTCAGAAAAAATGGAATGCACAATTATAGGACGGAGGGCACGTGGCTGGATGACAGTCCATGCGAAAGGGATCCAGGAGTTTTGGTGGACCATGAGCTGAATGCGAGCCAGCAGTCTGATGCGGCAGCTAAAAGGGCCAACATGATTCTTGGTTGCATCCTTAGGAGTATGGTGTCTAGATCAAGGGAGGTAAGGGTTCCGCTCTATTCTTCTCATCTGGAATACTGTGTCAAGTTCTGGGCACCTCGTTGAAGAGGGATATTGAGAAGCTGGAACATGGGAGAAAATGAAAGTGTGATCGAAAGAGGCTTGTGTTTTGGGAACATAAGATAAGACACAGGAAATACATGTTTGGGTCAAAGTGGTCAAGGATGGTGAGGAGTGGGAAGGAAGCATGGGTCTGGGAACCGTTCGGAACGGCACAATGCTTAATGACCTCCCCAATCCCGGTTTTGTGCACCTAAAATTTGGAATGGTACCTACAAAAAGTGTAAGGTCCCTGTCTGCTTTCGTCTCAGCAACTTTAGAAGAAGTGTGCTGCCTTGCTTGCGTTTCCACAAATATATGACTGCCTACTCCAGAGTGAAGTTTGTGGAGTGTGGGTTATCCAGTACTTGGCACAAGTCAAGGAAGACTGTTGGCCCCTAAGTCGCAAACTGGCCACTACAGATAGAAATGTGGCATCTCTGTGGAACAGCGGGGACTCCTCAAGAGCCGAGGAGAAGACAACCTGCTAAGATGACGAAACCACGGACCTTCGTGGCATATATTCAGTAGGGAATTATCAAAAGATCTCCCAATCTTCCTTACGTCGTCTTCTCTCGGCTCCAGCGGCTGGCCTGAACTCACGAGGTGACCTTTGTGGCCGTGTCAGATTTCGAACCTGGGTCTCCTCAGGTCCAGTCCTCAAACCAGCTTCGGCTTGCCTCTGGCCAGAGAGAGCCGCACCTTCATTCCCGAGCGCAGCGTCGTCCGGATTTTTACGACCGGTATCTAAACTATTATTGCTGCCATGTGCTGTGACGTGCGCCAAATGCTATTTTCCTTTTGCTTGTTGAAGAATAGCAACACGGTGTTCCCTGCGGTGTTTTACTTTGGGGTGGGTTAAAGCATAGTGGAGTGTTTTACAATTCGGACGCATGACGGTGAAAGGAAGCGATAGCATGTACGCCCAGGTTTATTTTGCAACCGAATTGTATCCATGGCACATCAAACGTCATCGTGGGATTCTGCGAGCGGATATGTTTTCGTCCCAGGGTGTGGGGTAGAGATTTTAACCACCTCCTGCATAAAAACATCTTCCTTGGTGTAGTTTAAAAAACATTTTACATTGCATTTTAATTATTTTAGTTCAGGTCCCTTTTAATCTCTGGGCTTGTTTTGTGTTCCAATTGCAAAAAAAAATGCAGGGTTCCTATGAAGCCCCGTTGCTGCCCATTCGGGGGGAAATGGTGGAGCACAGATCCAACCAAGAAACATGCCCCACCTGAGCATTTTCTTTGTCCGTGGGCTGTGGCAGTGGGAAAGGGGCCACGGGGCATCCGTGGGAAGCTCGTACTTACTGTCCGGATGGACATGTCCAGGGCACAAGGCTGGCAAAGGCCTCGCTGCCCGGAGCGTCCAGTGTACGGTGCTCCTGCTGTTCTGTTTGTTGGACTCGGGCATTTTCCAGACTTCTATGCTGCCACGTGATGCTCTAAGAACCTGAGTGAGAGGAGGGTCGTAGAGCATCATATGGTGTCGTGACACCAACAACCATAACCATTTTGTGCCATGTAGGAACAAAGCAGCCCCAGCAAAGGGCCATCCAGCCTCTGCTTAAAAACCTCCAAAACAGGGGATTCCACCATCGAGGCAGCAGCCTATTCCGTCGCTGGACAGCTCTGACCCCCAGGAAGTTCTTCCTGAGGCTTAGGTGGAATCTTTTTTTTCCTGCGGTTTGAATCCATTGCTCCTTGTCTTAGTCTCTGGAGTAGTGGAAAACGGGCTTGCTCCATCTTCGACATGACACCCCTTCAAATATTTAAACATGGCCACCGTGCACTTTCTTCTTTGCTGCAGACTAGACATCCCCAGCGCCCTCCGCTGCTCCTCCGAGGGCTTCATGGCTTCCAGACCCTTTTGGTCGCCCTCCTCTGGACATGCTCCAGCTCGTCCATCTCCTTCTTGAAATGAGGCGCTCAGAACCGGACACAGTATTATTCCAGATGAGGTCTGACCAAAGCAGAATAGAGTGGTACCGTTACCTCCCTTGATCTAGACACCAGACTCCTATTGATGCGACCAAGAATTGCGTTGGCTTTCTTGGCTGCCGCATCACACTGCTGGCTCATGTTCAGCTTATGGTCCACCAAGACTCCTAGATCCCTTCCTCACGTACTGTTATCCAGCCATGTGTCCCCCAGTCCTATCTTTGTGCATTCCATTTTTTCTGCCTTAGTGCAGGATCTTACCTTTCTCTCTCTTGAAATTCATTTTCTTAGTCATAGAATTACAGAGGGGAAGAGACTCCAGGGGCCATCCAGTCTGACTCCCTTCTGCCCTGCAGGAAAACACACCTCAAGTCCTCCCAAAGATGCTCATCCAACATCTATTTCAAGACCCTCGAGGAAGGAAAAGCCCACTAGCCGCACCCCATATGTGGAAGCATTTCATTTTTTTAGCTTATTAGAGAGGCACGGCTCCTCACTATGAGGGCATTGAGGGGGCACGCGTCCATGTTTCCTTGCAAAGGCTCTTTTGGCCTTATGGCTCCATGTGGTGTGGATTAGATTTGGTTTCCTCTCCCTTGTTTTCCTGTAAATGGCTTTCCTGGGAGTGAAAGAGGAGACTTGAATTTAGTTGTTGGCACAGTTAACAGCGGATTGCCAGACTGTGAGCTTCCATTGTGTTTACCCTCTTCATCTGAGCTTGGAACAAATGCAAAATATTCAGCCAAGATCTCGGAGAAGGTGCATGTGTGTTTGTCATTAATGCGGCAACCACTGCCTTCTAGGAAGGAGGAGGCCAAAGCTCACAGCCCTCAGTTCGCTGAATCCACAGGCCAAAGGAGGCAAAAGGGAACTGTTGAGCTTGCAAAATGTGGATTTTGTCTCAGCAAAGTGCGAACCGAAGCGGCTCGTGTTTGCTCAGGCAGCCGTCCTTCAGGAGGCGGCTTTGCAGAGCCGGAAAGCGTGCGGCCGGAGCCTGCCGGAGCCAGACTGGACCAGTTTTCCTGCCCTGAGCCGAGCCAAGAGCAAAAGGGGAGATTCCTTCAGCCAGAAAGGGAGCCGAGGAGCTGATTTTGGCCAGCAGAGCCGGGTATTTCCTCTCCTCGCCTCTTTCCTCGTATTTCGGAAGCTCCCTCTGGCCTCAGCTGGTTCACACAGAGACCGGCTTCACACACAGGAAGGAATGCGTCATGCTCAAAAATGCCCACTTTCCCTGCAGATTTTCTCTTCCTCGGGGAACTTGGGGATTTTCTCTTCCCCGCAGAATTTGCACCCAAGGCCAGATGAGATCCCCGACGGATGGCATGCCAGTCCTGCCCCCAAAAACACCATGCCCGCTATGGGCATTTGCCCACGGGAACCCACTGGGCTCGGCACTTTTGTGGGCAGGACCAGGCTGCCATTTGGCAAGCAGCAGCTTTCCCAGGCTTCGTCTACAACTTTGTTTTGTGCTGGGTTGCTGGATGCAGCCGCCCCTGGCGGGTGACTGCCAGGCCTTGGAAAAGTTACTTTTCTGGACTATGAACTGAACATAATGACAATGATAACGATGATTACATTTGGTTGTATCCTGCCTTTTGTATCCCAAGTGGATCAGAGAAGAGGCCGGCTGCAAGTCGTCCCATTTTCTGTCCTGCAGAATTGAACCTCTTTTTGGACCGCCGTTTCCAGACTTTGCCAGCCTTGGCCACACTGGCTAGGCAATTCTGGGAGCTGTAGTGCAGGAAATTAACTTTTTTTTCCCCCTGCTGCAGGTGCTTTCCCTCTTAATGCCCACAAGTGCCTCTCAGCAGTGAGAGGGAAGCACTTTGCACATGTTCAGAGGGCTGCGGAGTCCAGGAATCAAGGCCTGTTTTCTGCTCCCTTAAGAACCTTTTTCTTCCCTACCAATCTCTAAGTATGGTAAACAGCTCGCGTAACTGGTATCTTTTGTTTTTCCCGTCTGTTATCAAACCAGGGAAGCCAAGTGTACCCAAAACACCCCGCAGCCTGTTTTTTTCTGCAACGGTTTAAGAGCGAAATGGGAGGGACTTTATACACACAAACACACAAAGACGAGCACAACTCCTCCTCCACCACCCGAGCCTCTCCGCTGGCCTTATCTGCCAAAGAAATCAGGGCATGTTTGCCGAGCAACACACAATGTTGATTTGGCCCCGGACGGTTTGGAGGAGTTTGCACTCTCAACATATTTGGCTCGCTTGGTTGAAAGAGAAGGTCGCCTGAGGCGAGCTGAGAAAAACCCAGATTCTACAGTGCTGAAAAACAGAGGCCAGGGGGCTGACCAGGCGGGCCACAGTCCTGCCCTAAAATCCCAGATCTGTCCATGGATGGAGACCGGACCCTTCTCCGTGCTACCCTTTTGCATTCCTAGTTCACCGCTCTGTGGTGGGACACTCTCACGACCTAGCTGGCCCGGTTCCCAGACGGCAGACATGTTAGACCACCCTGAGGACCATTGCAGGTGTGGTAAGACTCCTAACACACACACGATTTCTTGCATTGTGGTGGTGCAACGCCCTAGGAGGGCTGACCGGGGCTACCTTCTTATCACAACAAAGCAGCTGAGCTGCTCCAGAATATTGCACAGCCATGTTTGAATCAACGCCTTTCGTAGGATTGAGTTCGTCCAGTCCAGCCCCACTCTGCCATGCAAGAAGATACCATCCAGCTGCTGTTTAAAAGCCTCCAAAAGAAGGAGGAGACTCCACGCTCCACTGAGGCAGCAGCATATTCCACTCTTGAACTGCTCTTACCCTCAGGGAGTTCTTCCTGATGTTTAAGTGGAACCTCTTTTCCTGGAGTTTGAATCCATTGCTCCACGTCCTAGTCTCTGGAGAAGCAGAAAATGAGCTTGCTCCATCTTCTACCTGCCCTCGGTTCTCAGGTCTCCGAAGCCGCTGGAAACAAGCTCGCTCCATCTTCCGCCTGGTTTAAATATAATTATAGATTTTACCTTATCTTGGGCCGCAACTTCCATCATCCCCCTGTGGAGGAATGGAGGGAGATGTGGTCCAAACAGTATAACCCTTCTCCCCCCCCCCCCAAAGAGGAGGGGTGACAGAGAAGTCAGCAGCACTGGGAGGGGGGCTTCCTAGGGGTGAGAGAAGTTGTTGCTGTTGCTGCTGTTTGCTGGCGTTGTATTTATATCCCAGTTTTCTTCCCAAAATGGGACTCAAAGCGGCCAAAGAAAAAGAAAAGTTGCTCCTTTGGACTACAGTTCCCAGAGTTGCAGCTCCCAGTGGTCGTGCTGCTTGGAGGATGAAGGGAAATGTAGTCCAGAGCAGCAACACACACACACACACACACACACACACACACACAGAGGACCTGGCGTGGGGAAGGAGGAGGCGCGCGCGTTGTGGGTTGTCGCGGTTGTGGTTGCGCGTGGGTGGGCGCCCTGCAATTCCTCGCCAGGAGGCGCCAGGAGGCGCCCGAGGGCCACGGAGGCGGTCAGCCACACAAAACACACACGGACGCACACAACCACAAAATGCAACACGAGGGGGAGTGCACCTTTGGGGCCAGACGGGGTTATGGCACGATGGCGACCCACTTTGCAGGTGGATTGCTGGGTGCAGGTGTGTGCATGGTTGTGTGTGTGTGTGTGTGCGTGCGCGCGCGTGTAAGAGAAACCCCCAAACACACCCGGTTTGCACGGACGCCCCCTTGCGCCCCTGGCTCTGGGTGAGAAACGAACCAAACTGGATGCCAAAAATTGGAATCTGGAATTGGAAAACTGCAGTTAAAGATCCCTGGAAGAATCCTGGGGCAGGAAGGGGACCCGAGGGGTCATCTAGCCCACCTCCTGAGTGCCCCCCAAAGCACCCCAAAGCACCCGGGTCCAACGGAGGAGTAACTCCCCAAAATGAGAGAGAGAGAGAGGGAGAGGGAGGGAGAGGGAGAGACCCTCGCTCCAAGGGGGTCCCGGTCACCAAATAGCCTCCCCTTCCCTCCCCGTCCTGTCCTGCTGGTGGGCTTCCTCATCTGATTGCACCGGCGGGGGGGTGGGGGCAGGAGGGGTCTCGGCCCCACCGACCTTCGGCTTGGATCCGGCCCGGGGTCTCCTTGGGGAACGGGAGAGGGTGGGCTAGGATGGAAACAGGGGGTGCGCGCTCTTTGCGCACAGAGCATGGAGATGGGTGGGTGGCCACGGGCTGGCTTAGTCGGAGTCGGACCCCCCCCCCACCTTCCACCCCTCAGTTTCCAGGCTCTTGTTGTTGTTGATGTTGTTGTCCAGTCTGGGCTGTCCAGCTCGTCAGCCCGGCCCCCAAAGCCAGTGCCAGACCATCACATGGCCGGTCACGCAGCGCCCAGCCTGACTGTTTTTCTGCTTGTGCTTTCATTCTAATTTTAGGGGACTAATTTTAGCAGCTGCCCTGCCCCCGACCAGCAAACCAAGACCTGGGGAGGCGGGGGGTGCACGGGAAATCCTTGAGGGTTGCGTTTATTTATACCCTCCCTCCCCAAAAAAGTCCCCAAGCGCTGGGACTCTCAAGGCAACTTGCAAAAATGCAATGCAACAGAGAAAGTTGCAATTGGATTACAATGAGGATATGAAAAGGTTGCAGCTGGAATATGTGGTAAAGCTCTCGGTGATGCAATGAGGCTGTCAGTGCACACTGAAAATAGTTTAAAATGGACTATTAAAAGTAAGGAAAAGCGGGTTTTAAAGGAGCTAAAAGAGCAGTGTTAAAAATGGCCCCCGGTGAATCCAAGGCCGTTTCCGCACTAGCCTGTTATAGTGCTATGATTCCACTTTCAACATCCTATGGAATCCTTTGAGGCCTCTCCCTAAACTGCAAAACCCCAGGATTCCACAGGATGTTGCAAGTGGAATCATAGCACTATAACAGGCTAGTGCGGAAATGGCCAAAGCTATATCTTGCAAAACCTTTGGTTCCAAAAAGCTGGTTGAAAGAAGGAGTAGAAAAGAAAGGCACTTGCCTGCCAAGCGAAGGAACATTATTAATAATAATGCAATAAATGAGGGTATTCCTGCATGATAGGGGGTTGGACTGGATGGCCCGTGTGGTCTCTTCCAACCCTACATTTCTATGAAATAATAATATATTTTTTTTTGTTACCCACCTCTCCCCAGGCTCAAGGCAGGGTCCAGCACAGATACAATTAAAAACAAATTAATGACTAAGACACAAAACGTTTAAAAGACAAAACGTTGAAAATACGGATGTCTCCTGTTTAAAATATAACATGCAACATATGGATACAATTAAGAACAAATTACAACTAAGGCACAAACCGTTTAAAATACGGATGTATCCTAGTTAAAATATAACGTAATACAAAAGGACAATTGAAAGGACAATTATTTATAAATATTTATATTTATTTTAATTTATTTTATATTTATTTGTTTATTTATTATATTTATTATTTAAAAATAGACTGGGTAGGCCTAATAATAATAATAATATTTATTTATGTATTTATTCAATATATTTGTATACCACCTTTCTCCCAAAATGGTGGCTTCCAACAATAAATTAGAAACAGCTGAAAACATTTAAAACAATTGGAAACATTAAAAACAGATACAATTATAAAAACCTAAAACAAGGCTCAGTTTTAAAAACAAATAAATAATAAATACAAATAAACAAATACAAATAAAACAAATAAATAAAACTGGATACCCCTCGTACGAATCCGAAAGAAAGGGGGACACCTTTAAGACAAATCACATACAAGCCTGCTTTAAAAAAAAAATGTTTCGGTAAGTAATAATAATTAATAATAATTCCTTAACCCAGAACTCCCCCTGGATCAAGGTGGGGTACAACATAGAGACAATTAAACACAAATTATGACTGAGACACCCTAAAAACACAAAATGTTTAAAATGCAGGTGTTTCCTAGTTAAAATATAACGTAAGGAAAAAGTCCAATTAAAAGTACAAATGCAATTAAAATTGCATTTAAAAGAATACTTAAAAATAGACTGGGTAGGCCTAATAATAATATGTATTTATTTTATTGTATTTGTATGCCACCTGTCTCCTAGAATGGAACCCAACAATTTAAATTAGAAATTAAAACAATTAAAAACATATAAAATTACGGAAACCTAAAACAAGGTTCAGTTTTAAAAACAGACAAATAAATGAAGCTCCCTGGCTCATGTAAGAACCTGCTTAAAAAAAGAAATGTTTTAGTAATGAGTAATAATTAATAATAAAATGTCTCCCCGTGGATCGAGGCAGGAGGACAGCAATGGATTTATGCTTGTAATCCATATCATCAATAAATATAATCAATAGGAATGTTGGCTTTATGGCAATCGTGTTTTGCAAATATGTTCGGCATCGTTGAGCTGTACATGTATATTTTTTAACGTAGAGTTCTGTTTTTCCTCCTTTTTCTCCCTTCTGTATGTTAATGATGCTGTTGCACATCAGTTTGTATTAAAGTTAATGAAAAGTGGATTTTAGAAAAGGGGAAAAGGAGGGGGAGATGAAATAAATTGTGCACCGTTGTCCAGGACGGGTAGCGCACAAGGATGAAATCAGAGAATTTGGCCATTCGTGCGTTGCTATTATTTTTTCACGAAAGAGCCGTGTGTGCTTGCCATAGTCGGGGGTTGGACTAGATGGCCTTTGGATACCCCTTGTGTGAATCCGAAAGAAAGGGGGACACCTTTGAGACAAA
Source organism: Cyclura pinguis (assembly GCA_030412105.1). Classification (NCBI taxonomy): domain Eukaryota; kingdom Metazoa; phylum Chordata; class Lepidosauria; order Squamata; family Iguanidae; genus Cyclura; species Cyclura pinguis. The sequence continues at coordinate 8,325,087 of CM059614.1, read as the reverse complement.
TCGGTTAATTTCAGCATAAGTTTTGCAACTCTGGACCGTTCCTTCATGTGCCGCACGCCACAAAAGCTTAGAAAGAGGTTGGTTGGTGTCAATTTAAAGCCCTCGGTTTATCAGTCCTCGGCTGGTCGAGTTTGACACCCAAATGCACATTTATAAACCCAAAGGAGGGGGGAAAAAAGAGGCCATAAGCAAACAGAAAATCCAAAAATAGCAAAAAAAAACCAGCATACCCCCCCTCGAAACCTTGCCAAAGCTGAGAAGCTTTAGTGCAAAACCTGTCTTAAACACGAGGGGCTTAGCCCAGGCGGACACCAAATATTTACCCATATCGCCAAAGGTACAATGGCCACTTTTAAGCCTCATTTCGGTCTGAGCAACACTGTCTCGTGCTACGGTTTAAAGGATCTGCCTCTTTTTGGGGGCACAAAAGCCACCCGCTCGCTCAGCTGGCCCGCTCGGTTGCGGTTTGCAAACTGGAGACTGGCGTTAAAAGTCCGCCGAGAAATTTCGGTGAAGCAGAACTAAAACAAATAGACCTTTGTGCCCCAATTTGGACTGTTGGATGTTTTCGTACAGCTCGGCATCCTGCAAATCCTGCGGGTTCGGGCCGACCGACAAACTTTGCTTTGGAGGAATTACTGGGCCCCTTTCGCATAGGTTATTATTTTTCCAAATGGATTCAGAGGTTGCCGAGTCGAACCCTTGGTGCGGTTTCAGACCATAAGCCGCGTGGTCAACAGGCCAGCCCTGAGTAAATTTCCCGGTAACGTATCATGCGATTGCAGCCTCACCTGTAAAACTGCCACAAACAAACCCAGGCTGCTCTCTGGGAATTTCCTTACACCCGTCCTTTCCAAGAATCGGAGTTTTTATTACGGTTTTAAAACGCAAGCGAGACGTGGTGGTGGTTTGCCAGTGTGCAGAGCGCTGGAGGGGTGCTAAGGATAAATTAAGAAAGCCCTTTTCTCTCCTGGTTTTTGCACCTCCTGCCCTCATCCGTGGGCGCCTCTCCATTGGGAGCATCTGGATTTTGGGAATCCCTGCCCTGGAGAGACCCTCCCAAACCCCAGCCAGTCGCTTTCTCCTCCACTTTTGTGCAAAGTTTGCAAAATGAAGGCAAGGTGAGAATGGCACCTAACAGAGAGGTTCTGGCACGCTCTTTCCTCGGGGGTCCGGCCGGCACCAACCCTGGCATCGTTCCGGCGCCAAGCCAGAGCACGGCTTTTTATTCGAGCCCTGGGGACCTCACGGCTTCTGCTGCTTTTTCGCACGCCTGGCATTGTTTTAAGTTGTTTGCACTGGTTTTAAGCCAGTGGGGTAAACGGTGTCATAACGTGCTTTTAGTCTTTTACAACGGTTGCTATTGTTTTGAATGGTTCTGATAGGATTCCGTGGTCTGCTCCGCTGAGATCTTCAGATCTAGGGAGAAAAATATATATTGTAATAGAATCGTAGAATCCTAGAGCTGGAAGAGACCCCAAAGGCCATCCAGTCCAACCCCTTTCTATGCAGGAACACCCATCAAAGCACTTCCAGCAGACGGCCATCCAGCCTCTGCTTAAAAACCTCCAAAGAAGGAGACTCCTCCACTCTCCATGGAGGCAGCAGATTCCACGGCCAGAGAGCTCTGACCACTAGGAAGTTCTTCCTGAGGTTCAGGTGGAATCTCCTTTCCTGCAGCTTGGATCCGTTGCTCCGTGTCCTCGTTTCCGGAGCAGCAGAAAACAAGCTCGCTCCTTCCTCGACGTGACATCCCTTCAAATATTTAAACATGGCTATCGTGTCCCCTCTCAATCTTCTCTTCTGCGGACTAAACTACCCAGCTTCCTAAGCCCCCTCCTCATAGGGCTTCATGGCTTCCAGACCCTTCACCATTTTGGTTGCTTTCCTCTGGACGCGCTCCAGCTTGTCGATTTTCTTCTTGAATTGAGGCGTCCAGAGCTGGACACGGTATTCCAAATGAGGCCTAGCCAATGCAGAATAGAGTGGTAGCGTCACCTCCCTCGGTCTAGACACCATACTCCTACCAAGGATTGCGTTGGCTTTCTTCGCTGCCGCATCACACTGCTGGCTCGTGTTCAGCTTGCGATCTGCCAAGACACCCAGAACCCTTTCGCATGCACTGCTGTCCAGCCACGCGTCCCCCATCCTATATTTGTGCCTTCCATTTTTTCTGCCTAAGCGTAGGGCCTTCCGTCTGTCTCTGTTGAAATTCGTTTTGTGAGCTTTGGCCCGGCTCTCCAACCTGTCAAGGTCGTCTTGGATTCCGATCCTGTCCTCTGGGGTATTAGCCGCCCCTCCCAATTTGGTGTCATCCGACTTGATCGGCAAATTTGATCAGCGTGCCCTCCGCTCCTTCATCCACGTCATCGATGAAGATGTCGAATAGCACTGGGCCCGGGGCGGAATAGGAGGAAGGCGAAACCTTGGGCTGCTTGACGAGCCGTGCCGAGAGAAAGGCACTCTGTGCATGCTCCCAGAGCCTCTGCCGCACCCCTATTCATAATCGCCCTCCCGAGCACCTGGGCTCTTGTCTGATTCCAGAAGCTAAGGGGGCTTCAAGTGGTGAGCTGTGGGATGGGATCCCCCCGGGGCAGGGAAGACGGGGGAGCCCTCCACCCTGGGTCCTGCCAGTCAGTGCCAGGATCCCCCACATTTCTGGCTGCAAGGTCGGGCCCGGCTGATCCTTGGATGGGAGACCGCCGGGGGCAATACCAGAAGGGGTCTTGAGGGAAGGCAGACAAGACGTCCAGCCCAAAATCCTTGCAAGCCCTGATGCTGCCAGTCAGAGCTGGCAGTACTGGGCTTAGATGGACCTCCGCACCCAGCGGCTTCTCACGGGGACGCTTTCCCTGTTCCTGCATGGAAGGCGGTAATCCCTTTCCTGTGGCCGGGAGAGGAACCCTGCCTTAAAGGTAGTGAAATCTGGGCAAGACAACGCTACCGTTATATGGATTTGTAACTGGTTGATTGACTGAACCCAAAGGGTGCTCCTTACCCATGGCTGCTTTCCATCCTGGAGAGAAATATGACTTTTTTGGGGGGGTGGAGGGTTCTGTCCTGGGTCCAGGGCTATTCGGCGTCTTCGTCAATGACTTGGATGAAGGAGTAAAGGGCAGGCTGATCAAATTTGCAGATGACACCCAATTGGGACGGGTTGAGCGCTGGGCCAAAGCTAACAGAATGCATTTCAACAGAGAGAAATGTACGGTCCTACACTTGCACGGAAAAAACGGAACGCGCAAATATAGGACGGGGGACACGTGGCTGGGTAACAGTCCATGAGAAAAGGATCTAGGGGTCTTGGTGGACCCCAAGCTGAAGATGAGCCAGCAGTGTGATGCGGCAGCCAAGAAAGCCAACACGATTCTTGGTTGCGTCAATAGAAGTATGGTGTCTAGATTGAGAGAGGGAATGGTGCCACTCTATTCTGCATTGGTTAGGCCTCGTTTGGAATACTGTGTCCAGTTCTGGGCACCACGGTCGAGGAAGGATATGGACAAGATAGGATGTATCCAGAGGAGGGCGAGCAAAATGGTGGAGGGTCTGGAAGCCATGAAGCCCTCTGGGGGACCGCTTAGGGAGCCGGGGATGTTTAGTCTGCAGAAGAGAAGGTGAAGAGGGGACATGAGAACCACGTTTAAATATTAGAAGGGATGTCGTTTCGAAGATGGGGAGAGCTCGTTTTCTACTGCTTGAGAGACTAGGACACGGCGCAATGGATTCAAGCTGCGGGAAAAGAAATTTCACCTAAACCTCAGGAAGAACGTCCTGACGGCGAAAGTGGGATACGCTGCTTCGATGAAGTGTGGTGGGGTCTCCTCCTCTCTGCCTGCAGAATCTATAAAGCTAAAGCAAAGGCAGAGAGAACCGGTCACTTCCTGCAGGGTTTGGACCAGTCCGTTTCAGAAAAGGGGTCCTCAGCATCCCCCATCAGGCATGGCCCGTCTGGAAAAGCAACTTCTCTAAGCGCATCGTTCGTCCGGCTCCGTTCCTTGTGCACCGGCTAACAGAAACTCTGCCATTTTCCAAAGATGACACTGGAACAACTTTGCCTCTCAAGATGCTTCTGAGCAATTTGTGAATTTGCTTTTATTTTCTTCATTTTTTTTTTTCCTCCTTCGTGCACGTCCCTTGAGTTTGACTTTTGCTGGGAAAGGCCGGACTGCGTGGAAGGAAGATGCCGGCCCGCGATGGGCTCCCTCCAGGCTGGGAATTGGGAGGTTGCTGCGGGGGCCTTCCTGGCCGAAGGAGAGGGTTGTTTTAAAAATAAAAATAAGATCAAATCTCGTGCAAAGGAACCGGAACAGTCCTCCGAGCCTAGAGTTCCGGGGCCGGACGCGTTTCCTTCTTCCTCCGGCCGGTGGCCGCGAGGTCTCCAGTCGCGTAGACTCGAGTTGACCAACTCGGACTCAAGTCGCTTTGGTGACTCGACTTGGCCGTAAATGATGCACCGACTCGACTTGAGGCTTGTGTGTTTGTTAGCGACTGACTTGCCGCCCTTGGTGCAATAACAGAACACGTTCGTCCAGAAACCTTACAAATTCGAGCGACGCTTCCGTCTCTTTTTGCCCAGAGGTCGAATGACCATCTGTCTCAAGCCCAAAATGTGGGTGCATTTCTCAGAGGGGGGCAGCAACGGGGTTAAGCAGTGGGCTTGCGGCAGGGTTGAGGTCTGCTGAGCAGCCTGTCCCTGGTGCATTTCGGAGGAGCTTCCTAAAACTTTTCCTAAGAGCGGAAGGCAAGACTTGCACCCAGAGCACAGGGTGCATTTCTCAGCGGGGAACAGCAAATGGCTTAGGTGATAGGATCCTTCCTTCTAAAGCTTTTGGAGTTTTGGAGCAACGGGGGGTAAGAAAGATCCCACTCCCCGCATCCAAAGCTGCAGCCGCTTTTACGCCCGTCGGCACAAAAGCCTCCAGTTTGGGGAACGGAGAGTAAGAAGGACCCCGTTCCCCATTCCCGAAGCTGCAGAGGGCAAAATTGCAGACTCCGCTTAAGTTGTTAAAACTGACTTTATCGGACTCTGTCCAGAAATTCTGGAATGCAGGTCGGGGTATAACGTTGGCTCCGGACTTGAGACTCGAAAGTCCCTTGCAAGGGACTTAGAAGACTCGGGACTTTACTTGAAACTTGGCGTCAAAGACTTGAAAACATCACCGGGGGTCTCCAGGATTTGGGAAGGCCCCTTGGGCCAAAGGAGACCCCGCGGCGAAGGCAAAAGGCAGCCCGTTGCTTGAAGCGGAGGCTGAAATCATGCTGGATGCAACGGGCAGGGCAGGAAATTCAACTGGCAGAGGGATGCTGGGTTGCGTCATTACACAAAGGTGTGTCTCTTGTATTGCAATACCCTTGAATGGCAAGGTGAGCAGAACCCCTTACCTACTGAACACGTTACATGAAATCGACAGAACGACAACAAGGAAACGGTGAACGATCTTGTTGTATGTGAGAAGGTCGGCAAGAAGCGAAGTTGCAAAACTCTGGAACCGCGAAGGGGTCCCCGAGGTCGTGGGACGGCTTCTCAGTCTGGCGGACCTGAAAGCAGCTCATATTTTAGCTCAAAAACTCAAAGGCTGGACGGATGATGAAATCAATAACGCACGGGCACCCCTAAGCAAACGTCTCCAAAAATAAAAAAAATAAAAATACAAGACCGGTTGATACAGAAAGCTCCTAAAAGCATTTTGATGATACCGGTTTAAAATACAAGATTGGGCACGCTACAAATCAAAAATCAAACCGTACCCTGTAAGTTTGGGAAAGTAAACGCGATCTCTGAAATAAGGAACTGTGGAATAAAATCGCATGGCTCTTCGTTAATGTCAATCGGCGGGAATAGAGAATTAGCTATCGGGTTTCCTTTTGGAAGTACGTTCGGAGCTGGAAAAGTATTCTAGGCGGAAGTGGAGGAAGGTGAAGACGACGCTTCGAAATGTAAATGTAAAGAGTCACGCTGCTTCTCACAATGTGTGTATTTTGCTTTTTGGTGTATGTAAGATAAAAAGAGATGTAACAATTAAAAAAAAAAAACCTCCGTGCACGGAGAGGCAAGCAACTCCAAGCCCCAGGCAACGCGCGGCTTGCCTTGAAACACAGGCCTTGGAAAAATTCCTTTCTTGGACTGCCTCTCCCACAATCCCCCGGATGGCGGCTGCCCTGGCAGGCCCCGCAAGGTCACTTTTCCCGGCTCTGCGAAGGAGGCAACCCGGCCGCAGAGCTTGGGGGCAAAGCGCCTTTTGTTTATAGTGCGAGACATCCAGGAAACTCTTTAAGAACAACTTGTTTTTCTCTTGCCCGTCAGACGGTCAACATCTTTATCGCAGCCGCCCTTTCCCCCCGAGCGTTTGCGTGTGTATAGTAACATCTCAGCCTCGTTGTTTATGACACGAGCATCGCTGGTTTTCCTCCTCTTTGATTCAAAAGCCATTATTTTTCTCAAAATCCTCCACCTCCCTCCATGGGGCGAAAAAAGGCAAACAGCCGGAAGCTTCTCCTTCTTCCCAGCTGGACCGTAAAATGAGGGGTCTGTCCCCGGGTTCGGGATCCGGCCGAGACCACCTGTCTTTGGCGCCTGGTTGCGGTCGGATCCTTCCGGCGTAGAGTCTTGCAATGGCCCCGCGCGCCGCACGATTGATGTGGTTCCATCGGCAAGCGACGTTCATTGGCATCGATGTGAAAGGGGAACGTGAAGTGACTGGAGGGTCAAACTGTGCAGAGGAAAATTACCGACTGTAAATGCGAGATTGCAAGGCCCCCTCTAGGTGCAGCCGGGGTCATCGTCAGGCTAATTGCAAGGCAGCCTCGGAGATAATAGGCTTGTGCAAAAGCCGAACCTCTCCGATGGAGGGCGACGGTCAACGTTCCCACCGAACCGTGATGGTCTCGATCCTGTTACCTCCCATCCGGAAGTCTCCCTGCATTGTCCTGGACCTCTCCTCCAGTGCGGGGCCGTTACAACAGCCATTGCCTCTTTGTTACCTTGGCGCTGTCCGGATGCCGTTGTCTGTGTTGCAGCTTCCGTCGTCCACTCCACCTCGGACAGCGGCTCGCACTCTCGCCTGCAGGGTAGTTTGGGGGGGCGTAAAAACCTTCAGTTTTGAGCGATTCAGCACAGCCTCTCGTTTTAGAATCATGGAATCCCAGAGCTGGAAGAGACCCCCCATGGCCATTGAGTCCGACCCGCTTCTGCCACGCAGGAGCCCACATCGAAGCCCTCCTTTTGACGGATGGCTACCCAGTCTCCGCTTAAAAACCTCCAAAGAAGGAGGAGACTCCACCACAATCCACAATCTTCCACCGCCGAACAGCTCTGACCATCAGGAGGTTCTTCCTGAGGTTTGAGTGGAATCTCCTTTCTTGCGGTTTGAATCCATTGCTCCGTGTCCTAGTCTCTGGAGCAGCAGAAAACAAGCTTGCTCCATCTTCAACATGCCATCCCTTCAAATATTTAAGCGTGGCTCTCCTGTCCCCTCTTCACCTTCTCTTCTGCAGACTAAACATCCCCGGCTCCCTCAGCTGCTCCTTATGGAGCTTCATGGTTTCCAGACCCTCCACCATTTTGGTCGCCCTCCTCTGGACTTGCTCCAGCTTGACCGTGTCCTCCTTGAATTGGGGTGCCCAGAACTGGACACAGGATTCAAGACGAGGTCTCACCAAAGCAGAGTAGAGCGGTACCAGTACCTCCCTCGATCTGGACACCAGACTCCTATTGATGCAGCCGAGAATTGCATTGGCTTTCTTGGCTGCCGCATCACACTGCTGGCTCATGTTCAGCTTGTGGTCTATTAAGAGCCCTAGATCCCTTTCACACGGACTGCCATCCAGCCACGCGTCCCCCGTCCTATATTTCTGCATTCCATTTTTTCTACCTAAGTGCAGGACCTTACACTCCTCCCTGTTGAATTTCATTTTGTGAGCCTTGGCCCGGCTCTCCAATCCGGCAGTGAATTTTGATCCTGTCCGTTGCTGGACGCAACGCCAGCAAAGGCCCGGGGGAAAGAAGCAGTCCCAAAGAGCAGCAAAGGACCCTTCCGGGTTTACAGAGGACTTTGTTGCGGAGGCGTGAGTGTGAACCCCCTGCACGGTTTCGGGCGGCGTGTGAGAAGCCCGGGCGGGGCCCCCAATGAATCACCGTAGTTTTCACTTGAGCAATGCCGTCTGCCTCCTGTTGCGCCGGATTGCTGAAGCAATTGTTCTCCGAAGCGTCCAGCCGCCACCGGAGTTTTGAGGAGGCGCCCTTGGCTTCCGCCCCAAGTGGGCGGTTTTTGCCCCAGGGCGTCTCGGCACCTCTGGGGTGGCCGGTTTTCCCCGCACCCCAAATCCCTCAGAAAGGCGAGTTTGGAAGCAGCCACGCTGACGCTCCGGGAAGGCCGGAAGGGCCGGCTGTATACGCATCAGTTCCTTTGAAACCCTTCCAAAGTAATTGAAGGTAACCGGGCCACTTTAACTACTTTGCTAAGGCAGGAACTTGTTGTCATTATTCCATGAAGACTTTTTAAAAAAGTAACACATTGCATTACCCATTCGTTGGTTGTCTTCATGTACCTTCAGGTCAAGGAACTCATCTTGAACTTTTCTTGGCAGGACTTGTTCAGGAAGAACTTGCCGTTGCTTTCCTCCGAGGCTGAGAGAGTGTGGCTCGCCCATCCCGTGGGTTTCCACGGCCGAGTGGAGATTTGAACCTGGCTCTCCAAAGTCCGACGTTCAGACCACTCCAACCATCCTATCTCTTTGCTCATTAGTACTGCGTCGCTTTTATTTTATTTTGGTCAGAAATAAATGGAAAATTCATACAATAGTGAAAGAGATCCTCTCCATCTCTCCCTTTTCCTCCTGCCTTCCACCCTTTTTTTTTCCAGCATCGTCTTCTTTTCCAAAGAAGGTAACGGAAGAACGGCATGTGTCCAAAGCGCAACCGTCTCAGTTTAGCCATCTCGGTTTCTGGAAGAGTTTGGGTCCAATTTGCTCTTGGATCAATTCGTTTGTCTTTTTGGAAATATCCACAGAAGTCTTCTCTGGCCCAACGTCTTAAATAATTTGCTTTTCATCCTATCTGCCTCCTCCAGCATCCAGCTTTCATACCATTCAAGGAAACTGGAAATACAACGTCGTGGAAAACCCCGAGGTTGGTATTCGATTATGTGGCCATTGCCACGCTACAGGGTTATAGTGCCGTTATTCCACTTTCAACATCCTTGGGAGAATTCTGGGATTTGTAGTTTACTAAGTCCAAAGAACTCTCTGGCGGAGACTCCTAACGGCCCCTCTCTAAACTGCAAACCCCAGGAATCCAGAGGAGGTCGAAAGCGGAACAATAGCACTATAACAGGGTAGTGCGGAAATGGCCTATATCTTTCATATGGGGAGCGTGGAGGGAGACAGTGGTTCTCTCTCTCAGAAGGTTAATATCATTATCGTCATAATGGATTAATGGAACCCCCGTCGGCTGTTGGCGCTCATCTTTTGAGGAAACTTTGATGAACATCGGGGGAATATTCCCTTGAACGCATTGCTAAAAGACACACCTGTGCAAACACTTCTCCATTAAATGGGGTGCTTTTTTAATTGGCTGAAAAAAAGGAAAAGAAAAGAGGGTACGTGATAGCCGGAGCAAGCTTGTTTTCTGCTGCTTCAGAGACTAGGACGTGGCGCAACGGATTCCAAAAGAGGTTCCGTGTAAACGTTAGGGAGAACTTCGACGGTGGAATGTGTTGCCTTGGAGTCTCCTTCTTTGGAGGTTTTTAAAGAGAGGCTGGGTGGCCATTTTCTAGGGGGGCTTTGAGTGTCTGGTCCCGCATGGCAGGAGAGGCTTGGACTCAATGGCCATTGTGGTCTCTTCCAGCATTATGATTCTATGTTGGAAGCTACGCAAGCAAGCAAAAAAGATGCTTGAAGTACAGGCCCCCCTCCACACGTGCTAGGATTAGGAGTGCCGGATCCTCCCGAAAGTGGAAAAATGGCAAATATCAAAATATATGTGTGTGTGCGCGCATCCGTGGAGAGAGTGGGCACCCAGAGTCCAAACCAGTTCAAGAAAAGGAGAGGGAAAGGGTGTGGGTCAACATGGTCGCCCTGTACTTCCTCCCTCTTACCCATCTCCTTCCTCGGTATTGGGGTGCATCAAGAGAGAGTTTGGGGTGCTGAGAAATTAGGCTGCGATCAGTCCTTAGCTGGCCAGGCGGGTGGAAGAGGAGGAAGAGGGGCTGCTCATATACCAGGGGAGAGGATCAAATTTCAATGCGACCTTGGCGGATTGGAGAGCTGGGCCAAAGCTCACAAAATGAATTTCGGCAGAGAGAAATGTAAGGTCCCACGCTTGGGCAGAAGAAATGAAAGTCACAAGTATAGGATGGGGGACGCGTGGCTGGATAACAGGCTGTGTGAGAGGGGTCTTGGTGGACCACGAGCTGAACGTGAGCCAGCAGTGTGACGCGGCAGCCAAGCAAGCCAACGCGATTCCTGGTTGCATCAACAGGAGTCTGGTGTCTAGATCGAGGGAGGTAATGGTACCACTCTATCCTGCTTTGGTCAGGGCTAATCTGGAATAATCGCGTGTCCACCTCCATTCAAGAAGGATACGGACAAGCTGGAATGTGTCCAGAGGAGGGCGACCGAAAGGGTCTGGAAGCCACGAAGCCCTATGAAGAACGCCTTAGGGAGCTGGGGATGTTTGGTCTGCAGAAGAGAAGGTGAAGCGGGGACCTGAGAGCCGTGTTTAAATATTTGAAGGGATGTCGTGTCGAGGAGGGAGCGGGCTTGTTTTCGGCCGCTCCGGAGACCAGGACGCGGAGCAATGGATTCAAGCTGCAGGAAAGGGGATTCCACTTGAACCTCGGGAAGAGCTTCCTGAGGGTCAGAGCCGTCCGGCCGTGGAATAGGCTGCCTCGGAGTGTGGTGGAGCCTCCTTCCTTGGAGGTTTTTAAGCAGAGGCTGGATGTCCATCTGTCGGGAACGCTTCGATGGGTGTTCCTGCATGGCAGGGGGTTGGACTGGATGGCCCCTGGGGTCTCTCCCGACTCTAGGATGCTACGATTCTACGAAGAGGACTAGAGGTCAGTTTCTGAAAGGGCTGCACGGCCTGAGGTTGGACCCCAATGGGGTTGGACGGCCGTTGTGGAAAGGGTCGGAGAAGCCTGCAGATACCCACATCTGTGAATGTTTAACCTACAGATGTGGAGGCCAGCTGCAATCCAACCCATCGACGGTGCCGGGTTTAAAACCTTTGGTCATGCGTGTGCATTTTCCCCCCTTTTTTTTTTGGAAAGAGCGCTTTGGAGTCAGCCAAGGATGCCGGCTTTTTCGGGTCGGCCGCGGGGCGAGCCCGTTTCGGGGTCCCCGCGGCCCCCGTGTCGACCGACAACGTGCGTTGCGCGCCTCTTCCGGTCAGATGCCTTCGACACTGTTTTCGGAGGAAATTTTTTTGCGGTCCTCGGACGTGACAAACATTCCCTCGGCGGCTTGGGGCAGAACTTTTTTATCGCCCGGTTAGAGGTGTTGCGTTTCTCGTAAACAGCCCGCGGGTGCGTCCTGGGGGTTTGTTTTTGGCACGACTCGGAGTGACGCGCTCGGTGCACGGAGGCGCGCCAAAACGCCTCCGCCCCTTGGGGCCAAACGTGGGCCGAGGTCGTGGCGAAGTCCGTTTTTGAAACAACTTCGCTCCGGTCTTTCGAGGGACGAGGAGCGCGGGGTGCGTGTTTGTGGTTGTTTCAACCCCACACAAACCATATCTGGCCTCTGTTTACAGCACACTCTATTCAGATTTCAAGAAATAGGTCACGTTTAATTTGGATTCAGGTACTGACCCTGAACCGCCTTTTCGGCACATGGGGAAGTTTTCCCTCTCTGAAAGACACTCGAGATGCTCCGATTATATTCTTACATCTTTTTTTTGTATTCTATTTACTGTATATTTAAGATGAGCAATTGCAATCATGGCAAAAAATTATTTTGAGTTCCGTATTCCTTTATTTTTGGAATTTAATCATTTTTGATGCCAAGAAGCCTTCCAAGCTAGGCCGGAAGGGAAGAAGACCTTATATTATTGTCGGGGATTTATAGATTTATTTTTCTTTATATTCATTGTATATTGTATATATAATTATACACATTGCTGATCTATTTACAGTTGTATATCCAAGGTGCGAATCTTATTAAAGTATATAATTTCATTTGTAGATTGTCAAAATTACCCCTATGATCTATATATAACAAACTTTTTTTTAGTGTTTCTTTATATACAATATATATATACATATATATACACACATACACACATACGTATATATATATATATATATATATCAAACTTTTTTAGTGTTTCTTTATATATATATATATATATATATATATATGTGTGTGTGTGTGTAAAGAAACACTAAAAAGTTTGAGATATATATATATATATATATAAAAAGAAACACTAAAAAGTTTGAGAGAGAGAGAGAGAGAGAGAGAGAGAGATAAAACTTTTTTTAGTGTTTCTTTTTATATACATATATCAAACTTTTTTAGTCTTTCTTTTTATATATATATCTCAAACTTTTTTAGTCTTTCTTTATATATATATATCTATATATCTATATCTCTATATCTCTATCTATCTATCTATCTATCTATCTATCTCACTTTTTAGTCTTTTTATATATATATATATATATATATATATATATATATATATATATCTATCTATCTATCAAACTTTTTTAGTGTTTCTTTATATGTGTGTGTGTGTGTGTGTGTGTGTGTGTATGAGAGTTTATTAATGTAGAATATCTTACAAAACAAAAAGTTATACACACCATATCTTAACAGTATACCTAACATTTAACAACATTTAACACTGAACAAACCACTCATATACATACAATATTTCCTTCTTTTTTCCCTCTCCCCTCATATAACAAACTTATGATTTTGTTTTGTTTTATAAATATCGCAATTCTGTGTTACTATATGTGTGTGTGTGTGTGTATAATATATTTTAATATATATATATACACACACACACACATACATATATATACATATATATATATATGTATGTATGTATGTATGTATGTAAAAATACATAATATATTAATATATATATGTTTCAAAAAATAAAATTAAAAAAAGAAGGAAAGAGTAACTTCCCAGGTCAAAGCACCTCCCTCCAAGTTTATCAGAGCAAAGGGAAAGGGCAATGCTGGATAGAGCTTAGAAAAGTTACTTTTTCACACCATGGCTCCCAGAATCCCCCCAGCTAGCACAGCCATGCTGGAAGGCAAAGCTCGAAAATAAAAAGTTTCCAAAGTTTTTAATTAAACGTTAAAGGTGATAAAAGGATTCCGGGGATCGGAGGCATTTTGTGAAACCGGAAGGAAGCAAAGGAGAGGGAAGGAAACCACTGGAAGCACGGCTTAGTTGCCACCGATATTAAAAGCCATGCGCAGCGCACCTTTTGCTGGGTGGCGCAACCTCTGTGCACATAAGTGTGAGGTTGCACGGGGCCTCGTGTCCCGTTCTTGTCGGTGAGTGACTGCAGCTTTGTTGCTTAAAGCTATAAGCCATCACAATTGGTTAAGATTAAAACAAAACACAAACAAATGACAAGCCATTAACAGTAACGAATTTAAAATAAAATGCAGGTAATAAACAACAAATGCAGGAAATATAAAAAAATGCAGTAATATAAAATTGCATGGCGTTGCAATGGATGTGCATCCGCCGACAATAACGGGATGGAGAATTTGAATTTTTGGTTTTGGGATTAACAGCCCGGTAACAGCCTAGTGCGGACATAGCCAAGGTGTTGCTGCCGAGAGAGAAGCGGCAGAATTTCGGAAATACACGTCCGCCACCGGCTCCCCGATGAGTTGGACTACACTTCCATCATCCCCAGCCCTAGAGTTCACCTGGCATGCCGCTAACCCCTACCGGCCCGCCCTGACAGCCGCCGAAGCCCACAAGGATGCTGTTATCATAAATAGTAATGGTGTCTTCCTGGTGTCTTTAGACTGCAGTTCCCATCCCCTCCATCCTTTATAGCTGGGGATGCTGGGGTTTCTACTCCAGGGGCCCCTTGAAACAGGAGAGCTTTGCTCAGCTGACGTTCTCATTTGGACTTAATTTGGATTTCAGCAACTCCACGACCCGGCAGGCAGAAGAAACTTTTCCGAGACTAAGTTTGCTGGAAAATGATTCATTTGACCCTGGAAGTGTCTTGACATTTATTTTTAGGAAAACAAAAGCCCGGGAGAAACAATGCAGACGGAGCCGCCTGACACGAGGGAGGGATTGTTTTTCCCCTCCGGCCCGGGGGAGCAAAGATTTCCCCCAAACAGAGGAGAGAGAAATTGTGGAAAACAAGGCAGTAAAACTCTCCTCCCCGGCCGCAGATTCTGTGGCTGCCGGCGATGGCTTCGTGTTTATCCCAAGACATGTTGTTTTTTCCCCCTCTCATGCGCGGCTCGGGTTTAGCTTGCTTTCAGAGAAAAACAAAATTGTGCAAGGCCGGCCAGAAATTTCCATCCTCAGAGGAGGAGGAAACAGGCAATAAACAAGAGCTAGCCCTGGGCTACCGGCCGGAGAGGAGGCAGCCACCGTCCTTTGGATGCGGGCGAGGAAAATACTCTTTCAGAATGCAAAGTTGATATTGGTGCAATTGGGAGAAAGGGCGGATTCTGGCTCGACAGGCCCTCGGCCACGTCCCGGGCCGGAAAAATAAGAAGCGTGTCGTGGCCGCTTTGCCCGCGGGGTAGCCGTGGGGGTGTCTTGGTCAAAACAACCCCGGCTTGCCTTCGCCCCGGGGCCCTCGGATGGAGGGATGGCGGTGACCGGTCCCACCCGGTGACGTCCCAAAGCGCATGCCAAGAAGTGTTTCGGGGTGACCGGGTGGGAGAAAGGGATGGAACCTCCAAGTGGAAACACGCCTGTGGTCACCGGGTTTGGAGGAAAAAGAGGGGAATGGGATGGAAGGTTCCAAAATTGCACCCCGGAGGAGAAAGTTTGAGCCCGGCGCCGGGTCGGAGAGGGCACCAAGTGGCCTGAAGCCACGTCGCGGCCGAAAGGCTCCATCGCAGTGGCCTGATTCTTGGCAAAAGAGAGGGGGGAAAAAAAGAAAAGAATTAGTGGCCGCTCATAATCTAAGGGCCCAAACTGTGGCTGGCTGAGCTGGTTGGAAAACCAAGCAGGCTCAGCCCTGGTCGGTACGTGGGATGGGAGACCACCAACAAATCGACGAAGCCCGTGACACTCTTGGGGTTGCCGCGAGAGGCGCGGACGCCCCCAAATCCGGAACCGGGGAAGGGTTTTTTGGGGGGAAAAAGATTGCTCTCCCTCCTGGTTCTCTCTGTAAGTTCAACGCCGCTGCTCGTTGGGACAGTTCCCTCCCGCGTGCGCAAGGCCGCCCCGCGTTGTGCGTCCTCCCAAATATTCAAGACGAATTGGCGTTGTTTGAGAATCCGCCGCCGGCCAGGGCGCGGGATCGATTTGGGAAACCAAGCCAGCAAGAAAGCCTTTCATTTCCAGCCCCTCCAAAAGACCGTCTGGGTCAGTCGGATGGGTGGGTTTGCTGAAAAGTCGAGGCGAAAAAGCCTTCTCCAAGAAAGCCCTCATGAAGGACCTTTTTGGAGACACCGAAGGGTATCTTTGAAGAAACCGAAGGGTGTCTTTGGAGACACGGCAGGGTGTCTTACGGATGGGTTAGGCAGAGAAAGCCGAGCTAATCCGCTAGATCTGCTGAGGATCATTGAGCAATAACCGTCCCAGGGGACTTTTCAGGACAAAATCTTTAGTTGTCTCAAAGATTTTGTCCTGGAAGGTCCCCTGGGATGGATCCTTGCTCTTCAGAGTCTCCAAAAAGGGACAATGCCCACGCGGCAGGGCTCCTCTTTTTGGCAAAAGTAGATATTCCAAATTTTCTCCACTAAAGAAAGAGAGAGAAAGAAAAGTAAAGAAAGCCGAACGAACCCAAAGCAACCTTGCTCCTATGCCGGCGGATGTTTATTTCCAAAATTCTGCCCGTTCTCTCCAGGCGGCAACACCTTGGCTGTTTCCGCACTAGACTGTTGCAGGGCTATTGAGTCCAAAACCAAAAATTCAAATTCTCCATCCCGTTGTTGTCAGCGGATGCACATCCATTGCGACGCCATGCAACTTTATATTATTGCATTTTTTTATATTTTTGCATCGTTCGTTTATTGTCCGCATTTTGTTTTAAATTGATTACTGTGCTGGCTTTTTATTTGGTTGTGTTTTATTTTAATTATCAACAATTGTGATGGCTTAGAACTTTGAGCAATAAAGCTGCAAGTCGCTCATTGACGATAATGGGATATGAGGCTCCCGGGAACTTCACATTTATGTGCCTTCCAGCATGGCTGTGCTAGCTGGGGGAATTCTGCAAGTCCTGGGGTGAAAAAGTAACTTTTCTAAGCCCTGTCCAGCATTGCCCTTTCCTTCTGCTCTGATAAACCTCCTCTGGAATTCTGGGGTTTGCAGTTTAGGGGTATTTAGAATTCCCAGCAAGAGAGCTTTTGGGCCTCAGCAAACTACAAAGCCCAAAATTCCACAGGAGGCTGAAAGTGGAATAATAGCGCTATAATTGTGTAGTGCAGAAACGGCCTTAATTTTCGAATCGGCCTTCACTCATTAACTGGGGGGACAAAATGTAAAATCCACCAAAGAGCAATACATTCATTGGCCAACCCAAAAGTACAAAAGGCATCATTTTTTTGCTGGTTGGCCAATGAAGGTGTTGCTCTTCGGTGGATTTTGGATTTCTGGATATATTTGCTTTATATTTTGTTAAATGTCTATGCGCTAATTGCTTAAATGTTTTGCATTTGTTTTGCTCTGTGTACTTAATTTTGATTAAAAAAATGTATTAAAAAAGAACCCCACAGAGGCGTTTTTGCCAGCTTCTTCCTCTGAAATAGAGCCCGCAGCACCTGGTATTTGTTGGCGGTCTCCCATCCAAGGACCGACCGGGGCAAACCCTGCTTAGCGTCCAAAACCAGAGAGGATCTGGTGTCTTTTTGGGTATTTAGGCAGCTTAAATCTAACCCAGGCCAGAGATGAGGAAAATGAACAGACAATTACAGTTGGTTTCTGTAAGAGGAGGAGGTTCCAATACTAATACTATCGCTGCTGCCATCCCCAATGCACATTGTGCAATTTGCTTGTCGTGTTCCTGCCTTTTTTGCATGCTTTGGGAGTGTGGAGGAGGGTGAAGGAGCAATTTTTCCATGGTCTGATCTTGGAAGCTAAGTAGTCTCAGCCCTGGTTAGGGCTTGGATGGGAGACCGCCAGGGAACAGCAAGTGCTGGAGGCTCCGTTTCAGAGAAAGGAACTGGTAAAGCCACCTTTGAGTCCTTCTTGCCTGAGAAAACCCTGAGAAATCCTTTTTTTTTTAAATTTTATTTTATTAAAATCAACTGTATATACAGACCTTTCTGGATAGAAAATGTATGCATCTTTTCTTCCTTCTATTTGTGTTCCATTTCTTCGTTAATTAAACCTCAAAATACCACTTATCGATATTTTGCAATAATTTCTTCTTTCTGCTTACAAAAAACAAAATAACATTTCTTATAAGAAAACTTCTACAATTTAACTTAGAGGGGAAAAAAATCCATCTGATATCCTCTTATTTCAAAACTAGGCTCAATATCACTAAACAAAACGAAACTGCGTCGATATTCTAAAATGTATCACGCCATCAACCATTTGCACATTTCTTAAACTAATTAGGAATTATTTCCCACTCTTTCTCGCAGTCTCGTATTATTCCTGCTTTCAGTTTTTCCATTTCAATTCTATCCATCAATTTTAATTTTTTTATGTGAAGACATATTATCCAAATGTCTGATAGAGTTAAGGGATGGATCCAAGATGGATTTTTTTCTTTCTTTCTTTAAATTAAATTGCAGAAGTTTTCAAAGATCGCTGGTTTCTTTCCATTTTGGGCCATATTGAATTCTCGCTAGGGTTACCATGCAAAGCAGCAATTTAACTTTCTTTTCTAGATGCTTAACAATTACGTCCAGCAAATATAGTTCAGGTTTCATGCCAAAGGACACACCTGATATTTCCTTAATGGGGCCATAATGAATTTGCTTCCAATATATTTTTTTTTTGCAGCTTTGCATGGGATAGAGAGCACGCTTCTCTTCTCCACGTTTGCAGCATCGGAAAACCTGGCAAAATGCATGGGGTCACGGTCATAAATAAAGAGGTGACGCCAGGACACGTACCACACGCGCATGCCTTCGTGTACCAGCGGAGCGTGGCAGAGGTTGGCACATGGATGGCGGCCGGCCAAATGTGCGTTTGCAGAGCCCGGGGTGGGTGGGATCCTCGCTGTTTCCCCCTCCGTGCCCGCCTGGCCTGGACGCTTCGTTCTGCTCGGCGGCCGGGGCTTCCTACAGTTGGAAGAGACCCCCGGGGCCGTCCAGTCCAACCCCCTTCGGCCATGCAGGGACCCCCGTCAAGGCCCTCCCTTGGACAGATGGGCCTCTGCTTAGAAGCCCCCAAAGAAGGAGGAGACTCCACCACGCCCCATGGAGGCAGTGTCTTCCACGGCCGGACAGCTCTGACCGTCGGGAAGTTCTTCCCGAGGTTCAGGTGGCATCTCCTTTCCTGTCGTTTGAATCCATTGCCCTAGTCCTGGTCTCCGGGGGAGCAGAAAACAGGCTTGCTCCATCTTCAACATGACATCCCTTCAAATATTTCAACATGGCCATCCTGTCCCCTCCCAACCTTCCTTTCGGCAGACTAAACATCCCCAGCTCCCTCAGCCACTCCTCGTAGGGCTTCGTGGCTTCCAGACCCTTCATCATTTTGGTCGCCCTCCTCTGGGCACGCTCCAGCTTGTCCATATCCTTCTTGAATTGAGGGGCCCAGAACTGGACACAGGACTCCAGATGAGGTCTGACCAAAGCAGAATAGAGTGGGACTATTACCTCCCTTGATCTAGACATTCTTGATGCAACCAAGAATCACATTGGCATTCCTGGCTGCCGCATCACACTACCGGCTCAGGTTCAGCTTGGGGTCCATCGAGACCCCTAGACCTCTTTCACACGGACTGTCCTCCAGCCGTGTGTTCCCCATCCTATTTTTGTGCATCCCCTTTTTTTCTGTCTTAAGTGTAGGACCATTTCTCTCGGCCGAAATTAATTTTCTTAGCACACTTGGCACATTCTGTTCTCGGCAGCAGCAATGCAGACGCCCTGAGTCACCCTCTCTGCCTCCGGCCCTGGACAGACCCACTTCTGCAAGGTGCCGACGCGGGTCTAAACTTGGAAGAAGGACCTTAGGAACACCGCCGTCGCCTGGCGCAAGTTACTTTGGAGAGGTACGGGATCACAAAAATACGGGATCTGGCCCGTTCTCTGCTCCGAAGCCGGGGGACCCCTTTGGGGGTTCCCTTGCCGTTGCTCTGGTGCTGTGGGAAGGGAGCTTTCCGGTAAACAACCGGGGAACAGAAAGCCTCCCAGGGTCAGGGAACCGAAAGCCGGCGTAGGAAACGTGGTTTATTTTTAACCAAGTGATCTCGAAAGCATTTCCCTCTCGCTGAGGCCCAAGGACTATAAATAAACCCATCTGGCCTTGTTGATGTAACCCAAACCGGGCATGGGGTCCCTGCCAGGATCCCCCCTCCTTGCCCGGGCCGGGAGGCTGAGTAAGCAGTCTGGGAGAGCGTTCACGGTGGCTGGTGAATGGGGACGGTGGTGCTGAGCAAGGCCGCGGTGGCGCTGAGGTCATCCTGCTGTCTCAGGCGTCCGCCACGTGCCTTGCGCCGGGCTGGGGAGCCACCCGGATTCCGCCGAGGCGGCAGCGGACTCCCGAAATGTTTGGTTCGGATCCTGGACGGGCAACTTGGGCGGATGCAGGTCTTTGCGGCTCGGACGCCAGCTCTCCCGAGCATAAGCAGAGCGCAGTGCCGTCAGCGCTACTGACGCGTGGCCCTGTCGCCAAGCATTTGTCTTTGCCTCTTCCGAATGCTTTTTTTGTTTTTTTTTGCAAAATCTGGGTGCAAATCCCATGCACTCTCCTTCCTCGGGGGTAGGCTGCAGAAATCGAGGTGTGTGCGTGCATTTGCGTGCGCGCGCCGGAGGTGTGCCGAGTGTAAACGGCACCGAGGGCAAGTGTTGAAGTTGCACCTCTGCTTTGTGACCCCTACCCCTGTCTCCCACCCTTGCGTGCACGGGTTTTTGCACCCGCCTGGCAATGGTGCCCAGGGCATGCGCCCTCCTTGCCCCACCCTAGCTACGATGTGTGCCGCTTTTCTTCTCCCTAAATATCAGGGATGGGACAAATCCAGAATTTTCCGAAACCCTGGAAGGTTCTGGAAATCCACGCGTCTCGAACCTTTTTTAAAAAGGGTTTAAAAAGCAAGGGGAAGGAGGGTCATCTTGGGCAAGACACACTGTCTCAGCCTCAGCAAAAGCCTACACGGAGGCAAACCTCCCTCTGACGAAATCTGGCCAGGACAATTGTCCTAGTTTTGCCTCAGGACCTCCCCAGATTGAAAACGGCACGAAGGCCCTTTCTACACGGGCGGGAAAATGTGGATTAAGCCCACATTTTCCTGCCTGCGTAAAAAGGGCCACACACTACGGTGCGGAGATAATCCAAACTGGCTTTGTTTTTTTGCATCGCTCCTTATGGCATCCCGGGGTTTGTAGTTTGATGATGCCCCAGCACACTTTGGCAGAGAAGGCTGGGAACCCCTGGTCAAACTACAAATCCCAGAATCGTGCGCGAAAGAGCTTTGCAAGGGAGCCACGCCAAGGGACCTTTCAGCTGTCCTTGAAGTCTCAAGAAGACTATACCTTCCAGTCAAGCGCTGAAGTTAAATATGAAATGTTGCATTTAAATATCTTGAGAATACAAACCCAGAGATAATTTCTGAAATTGTTAGTGAAGGCCGTTATCACTCCGAGGGGAAAACTCTCCTACTTGCCGTCTCCCCTTGTGTGTCTGGTTTCCCAGGTTTTCAGGCGTCCCGGTCTCCAGCAAGCTATTTGGCCGGCGGCGTTGAAAGGTTCGGTTTGCCTTTTTTGGTGCGGGGATTTGGATCCGCGGATCTCGAATCCTTGTCCAGGATTCGAGGATTCGGTTGGCCCGTCCCTAGTCTTTGCCTCTTCTGAATGCATTTTTTTTTTTTGCAAAATCTGAGTGCGAATCCCACGCACTGGCCTTCGGCAGGGATCATCTCTTTCCTCCGGGTTTCAGGCTGCAAAAATTGAGGTGTGTGTGTGTGTGTGTGTGTGTCAAAGTTGCACCCCTAATCTTCTTGCCCCTACCCCTGTCTCCCACCCCTACGTGCACGGGTTTTTTTTGCACCTCCCTGGAATTGGCGCCCAGGGCACTTCTGGTGTGTGCCGCTTTTCTTCTCCCTGAATATGTGAGCGGGGACACCCCAATACCATGCAAAAACCGGGATGCCATTTTGTCACACGGTGCGGTGACTCGGCTCTGTGTTTGAAGCCCTGATAAGAGCAGGTGCCTTGCAACTCCTTCGATTTTCTTCCGCCTAATCCAAAACCAAACAGACACGCGCTCAGCGGGCTTTGGCAAAGTAAATTGGGCAGGTTTCGGCGAGACCTTGGAAAGCTGCTTTCCAAAAAGCAAGCCGTTCTCCATATGCAAAATATTGGAAAAGTAAGACCATTCCAAAATCATGCGAACGGTTAAATAAACTTTTGGACTTGGCAGAAATGGGTAAACGGACTGCTTTGCTAAGAGGAAATTCAGCTGAATGTAAAGAGCGTTAGAGGAGACTTTATTGGATTTGTAATTTAAAATCAGACAGATTTAAGTTGGTAAGGAGAATACATGGAAATATATCGATTAAAAAGGAGGTGACAATCGATATTTAGAACCAGCAATTGAAGTAAATTGGGAAGGTTTTTTTTTTTTTTTTTGTTAAATGTTTGTTAGGAGTGAATGGTGAATGTCTAGGTTTGTATGTTTCTTTTTTTAAAAACTCTTAACTTTCTTTCTAGCTCTGTTCTTTCTCTTTTCCCGATTTCTTTCTTCTTTCTTCCTTATGTATTTGCATATCCTGTATTTTCTATTCTGGGTCGCAAGTATCTCGTGTTTCACAAATGTATGTCAGCGCTTGCTAATTTGAAATTAACTTTTTAAAAATATTTTTATTAAAACCCATACATTCAATCAAACATTCAGACTTGTTTCATACAGCTCAAGCATATGACTCAAAATAATACCAACTTATATCTTTGTATAATCCATTTCCATGGATTTGCTACTATAAATTACCTATATATTCGTCGTCTATCCCTTCCCTAAATAAACTTCCCTCTCCAAAAATTTTGGGTGCTTACTTATTTCCATTTTGTCCTTCAGCTTTTCTATAACTTGGCTTACATATATATACATATACATGCATACATACATACATACATACATACACACACATATACATACATATACATACATACATATATACATATACATATACATACATATATATATACATATATACATATACATATACATATACATATACATATATATATATATATATATCTCCACCTCTAATCTATATAATTAAATACTGGACATTTTACCTTTCTTTAATATGCACACACACACACACATTTTTATACACACACACACACATATACATACATACATACATACATGCATACATGACACATTGCAATGTTTGAAAAATAACTGGTTGCACACGTCATTGAATTGCAAAAATGAGGGAGGGACATTTAATTTGCAAGGGCAGAACTTGCAAAAATTCATTCCAAAATGCCTCCCGAAAAGTTTTAAAAATGTCCTTGAAGATAAAGCTCAAATGTAACTCAAGAATTGTATTTGTTATGCCCAGGAAAAGCACTTAGTCCTGATTTGTTGCATTGCTTTCGAAATCTAACTCCAACCCACTGCTTACACGAGGCAAGAGAGGGAGAGAAATTAAGAGCGGGCGCAAACTCTTTTTAGAGATAAGAACATTTCCTTGCAACGTGTTCCTTCCGAGCTTTGCAGCTTCATGGATGTGCGATTTTAGGGACGACAGACAAACGCTCTCTGAGATAGCAAAAATGTCCCTCTCCGTTTTGCCTTATTTCGCCGACAGGTTTTTCTGTTGAAATCCATACCCGTTGGCTTGCCTGCTGTGACATCACCGCAGCCCTCATTGGGGAGGCAGGACTTCCTTTCTTGTGCATTTGGCATTTCTGCGGCGTTCCTTCCGCGGTTGTTGTTCAACGTTTCTCCGGACCGAGGCGATGGAGATGAAAACCTCCAGCTTTGCTGGGGAGCTGTTTCCCACAGCATCGCTCTCGTCTTTTGGGGCGTCCCTTGGCCTCTTGGACCAACCCCTTCTGGACCGCGAAAGCAGTGCGGACGCGTGGCCGTGATTTGGCCGCCTCTGGATGCGTTCGGCTTCCGAGTGTAAACGGGTCCCCCTTAATTCGCACCCATGATCCAACATTGGGAAGCCTTTTAGCCATCCCTCGTTGCCCGGTCTTTGAAACCGGGCTTGATTCTGCTGGTTTAGCAGGGATACCAATTTAGGGGGCAACGAGGGCTACATGGCCACGAGAAGCCCGTGAAGCTCTGCTTCCTCCCAGCTGCAGTGCATTCCTTAAAGGTATGGTTGTCCCTTGCAGCCGAAGCACAAGGAACGCCCGGAGACGGGAGGCTGTTTTTTGGAGAACCCAAAGGGCCTTTTGCTCTTGTTTGTGTGACGGATCGCCTTTTGGAGCTGCCCGGATCGATAAATGCTCAGATATGATAGAGAAAACAGCGGCCTCTGCCTTATGCAGTAGCCGGGGAGGGAAAATCTAGCCGTCTTTGGGACTCAAACATGGGGGTGGTCTATATTCCCCCACCCCAGCCTCTCCTCATCTTGCTTGGGGGAGAAAATGAGTGGCAACCGCCTCTCCAGGAGCCCCAAAGATGCCCCCAACCCCCAGGAAAAATCTCTCCATTTTTCCCGGACAGGGTTGCATTGCGGCTTGGGGTGCGGCCGGAAGGGAGCCTTTGCTCCACCGTCTCTGAGGCACAGTTCCCCCACAAAGACAGCAGTTCCGGTTAAGAAACAACCCCTAAAAAAATGGGAAATGGTGTCGGTTTGGAAACATCCAGGGAAAGAACCTGCAGCGCCCTGTTCCTCTGGCCGCCTTCTTCCCTGCTGCGCCCGGGATAAACCCTCCCTCTCCCTTTTGGGTGCTCGCAGAGGATGGTGCACTCTGCACGTACTCGGAGGCACTGTTGTGCCCAGTGTGGGGCTGCATCTGGCACCAACGAACCCTGCCCGAAATCCAGCCCTCCCAAATCCGGGCCAAGGAGGACGACGGTGGGTTGAAACGGCGCACGGGATGAAAGGATGATTCTCACTTGGGCTTCGGGGTTGTTGTAGGTTTCGGGAGGCCGCTTATGAAACCAAAAGCGCTCCCCCGCCCCATTTCCCTGGCCGTGTTGACTCTGAGGTGAGTGACCCTCACAAGGCTTGGACTTTAGCTCCCTCCGGACTGCAAGCTACCCCCTCGCTGGATGGTAGCCACGGAGCAACAGCCAGCGGCCGGCCAGGCCGGGAGCGACTGGCAACGGCGGCAGCCTGAGATGCTCCAAATGCCTCCCCCTTCCTTCCTTCCTTCCTTCCTTCCTTCCTTCCTTCCTTCCTTCCTTCCTTCCTTCCTTCCTTCCTTCCTTCCAGCCAGTATCTAGATAAGGAAATAAATGGGTAGAGGGTCTTTCTCTAACATGTAAATATAACGCAGTGCATTTCAGCCGTGCACTCTGAAAAGATAATCACATTCGGGTGCGTATGGCCATGCTGATTAGGGGATTCTGGGAGTGCTGATCCAAAAAAGTAACTCTTCCGAGCTTGGCCAGCAGGGAATCCAGAAAAACACGGGGATGCTCGAACAGCAGACTTTCCATGCTGTCCTCCCTGCCTTTGAGGCTTGAACGACTGTGAGCTGGAGGCAAAGAGGGACGAAGCATCAGCCCGGCGAGCAAAACACAGCGGGCTAGTATGGTTGGACTGCACCTCCCATCAACCGCCAGCACTGGCTCTGCTTTCTAGGGATGCTGGGAGCTGGACTCCAAAACCTTCTGGAGGCTTGCCTGTCGCTCATTCCGGATCTAAGCTGTGAAGTGGCCTCTCTGAGTTCCTAGTTCGTGTTTGGCACCGGTGTTTTACACTAAGAAGGAGCCCCCTTGAGGCCCAGGATTTTGGGGGAAAGGGGGCACCCAGAAGCCAGGGGTCAGGCCCATGCCCAAACCGATCCCAGCTTCAGACCCGGGGCACTGGGTCTTGGTGGAGTTACTGGGTGGAAATTTACTGGGCGGCTCTCTCCTGACCTGACTGAAACCGGAGACCCTGTTCGGGGAGGCGACGGCTGGGACCCCTGGCAGACGGTGTCCTTGGCTGTGGTCCCCGTCCCCATCTGGCCGTTTTTGCGGTCACAAGGGAAAGAGAGGACCGGCCAAGGAACATACCTGGCATTTCAGGGAAGGGCGGATGAGCCGGGGAGAGGGAAAGGGGCCTCAGCCGCTGCCAGCCGTGCCCTCGACAGCAGAAACGGACGGGCTGACTTGGGACCGGACGCAGCCCCCAGAGCGAAGGGGAAGACCCCTCCCGACGGAGAGGGCAGAGTAATTCTCAGTGGGAGTCCCACACATTCTGGGCTCCAAAGGCACAAACCCCAGGGAGTGGCAGAGAAAACCGGATGGATAAAAGAGGGGCTGCCTGGCGCGTAGAATCGTAGAATCCTAGAGTTGGAAGAGACCCCAGGGGCCATCCAGTCCAACCCCATTCTGCCGTGCAGGAACCCACACCAAAGCCCTCCTTTTGACAAATGGCCATCCAACCTCTCTTTAAAAGCCTCCAAAGAAGGAAGGAGACTCCACCACGCTCCATGGAGGCGGCAGCAGATTCCGCTGCCAAATGGCTCTGACCGTCAGGAAGTTCTTCCTGAAGTTCAGGTGGAATCTCCTTTCCTGCAGCTTGAATCCATTGCTCCGTGTCCTAGTCTCTGGAGCGGCAGAAAACAAGCTTGCTCCCTCCTCGACCTGACATCCCTTCAAATATTTAAACATGGCTCTCATGTCTCCTCTTAACCTTCTCTTCTGCAGACTAAACATCCCCAGCTCCCTAAGACACTCCTCATAGGGCTTCATGGCTTCCAGACCCTCCACCATTTTGGTCGCCCTCCTCCGGACAAGCCCCAGCTTGTCCATATTCTTGAAATGAGCTGCCCAGAACTGGACATGGTATTATTTCAGGTGGGGTCTAAGCAAAGCGGAATAGAGTGGCACCATTACCGCCCTTGATCTGGACACCGTACTCCTATTGATACAA
This sequence comes from Cyclura pinguis, assembly GCA_030412105.1. Lineage (NCBI taxonomy): Eukaryota > Metazoa > Chordata > Lepidosauria > Squamata > Iguanidae > Cyclura > Cyclura pinguis. The sequence goes on along the minus strand of CM059614.1, from coordinate 8,298,749 downwards.
CCAAGAATTGCATTGGTCTTCTTGGCTGCCACATCACACTGCTGGCTCATGTCCAGCTTGTGGTCCACCAAGACTCCTGGATCCCTTTCACACGGACTGTTAGCCAGCCACGTATCCCCCATCCTATATTGGGGATGCAAAGAGGGCTGCTCGAGGGGGAGCCCCCTGAGAAGAAAGTCAAGCAACTCCACTGAAGTTTGGTTTACACTTATTAACATTAATGCGAAGGGGCATCATACGGATTTCCGGACGGATCTTCCGAACCCAGGTACGGATGACTCTAACGGGGGAAAACTCTGGCTTCTCAAGCAAGGAGGGTGAATTACGGCTTTTGTATTTTACCATGAACTGCCCTCACTATGCAATCTATTGTATGGCTTGTTTGCGAATTCCAAATGTCTGGAAAAATAATGTTTGAGTGTTTACTAAGTTGCATAACTTGCAATAAAGGGGGTTTGGGCGGCTGTGGCCGGCCAGATGTTTCCAGATGGTAGCACACCCCACATTCTCTCCCCGTTGGCTCCCCTGTCATGCGCATAGACACCCATGGGACCACCGAGGCACCCCCTCCCCACTCCAGGCTGGACAAATAGGATGTTGGCATGGACTCCCTTGACTACTGAGTGGGTCACGATTCCATCCAGCAGCAACAGGCATAGCAAGTGGGAACCCCTATATTCCCATAGCAAGCAAGCACCCCAGGCTGCTTGCTAAAAGAACTGGCTGCTGGCCAGAGAATGAGGCCTTCTTGGGTCTCCGCCCCCCTTGCATTCTGCTGATCAAATGCAAAGACGAGCGTTAAAAGCAGAGATGGCAGTTTCTCCATTGGGGGCCGTGAATCTACTCCAGTTTCTAGTGGGAACTGTGCACCCTTCAAAACCCCTTCAGCACCCTGGATAGGTCCTTTCAAGTTCAGGCTAAACCCTGGGGTGGATCTGCTGGTCGTTGGGGGGAAGCCGTTGGCCTCCCTGAAAATCTGGGGACTGCTCCTTCCCTTGTTATTTTCAGATCTTAAAAACCTTGTCGTCAAAAACTTTTAATATTGTTTTTATAGAGTTTGATTACACGTGTCACTTTGCTTTATATTGTATTGCATTTTTTTTTTTGTATTGTATCTGGATCATTTGTTTTACAACTGCCTGGTATGTTTTTATTATTGCTTCCTTCCCTTTGTGTGTGTAAATATAGACTTTAGATCCTATGCCTTTGGCAGGACTTGACCGTCTTGGGTTGCTTTACTTGCACAGAGCCACGTACACGGATGGTGGCTAGATAAACAAAACAGCAATAATAATTTGCTTTCCACTAAATAAAAAAGAAAGAGAGAGGAATTGTTGCTGCAAGAAGTGAAGCCTTAGATTTGCCGGGCAGAGCAGATGTGAGCGTCCGTCAGAGGAAAGCAAGAGACTGGGCACAGGGGTGGCTCACTTCTAATGGGTAAAAACTTTGGGAAAACCAAATTAATTGTGCCCATAAATAGCACAAAAGGGACAGCAAGTTTCTCTGCTGGACTTAGCAGGCACTCAGAGTCTCTCTCTCAAACCCAAATTTGCAATTGAATCGAAAAAGCAAACAGGAGGGCAAAATGGTGTTCGGCACCAGGGTGCCTCTTGGCCCCCCGAGACAGAAATCTCTTCCCCCCCTTCCCACGTTCTAATGTCCATTCCTAAATCTTTAGTCCAAGCTTGGGGAAAGGACGGTGGGAAGAAGAGGATGCTGGAAGAAGGAGAAGACCCGCCAAGCCACTGCAGCCTCCAAATGATCAGCTGGGAAGGGAAGGCAATAAAACCAAGCCGACGGTGTTGCCTCTCCGTTTTTTTTTTTTGGACAGGTCTGTCTTCTTGAAAGTCCCACTGGCCACACATGTGCACGTTGCAGTGGTGTTATCTAGCATAAACAGCACCTGAGGCAAGCATGGAAGTTGTAGAACCACGGAATCGTGGAGTTGGAAGAGATCCCAGGGCCCATCCAGTCCAACCCCTTTCTGCCAGGCAGGAAGACGCACCAGAGCCCTCCCTTGGACAGACGGCCATCCGGCCTCTGCTTAAAAACCTCCAAAGGAGGAGACTCCACCACACTCCATGGCGGCAGCAGATTCCACTGCCGGACAGCCCTGACCATCAGGAAGCTTTTTTCCTGTAGTTTGAATCCACTGCTCCTTGTCCCAGTCTCTGGAGCAGCAGAAAACAAGCTTGCTCCATCTTCAGCATGACATCCCTTCCGATATTCAAACACAGCTGTCATGTCCCCTCTTAACCTTCTCTTCTGGAGACCGAACTTCCCCAGGTCCCTCAGCCGCTCCTCAAAGGGCTCCGTGGCTTCCAGACTCTGCACCATTTTGGTTGCCCTCCTCTGGACACGCTCCAGCTAGTCCATATCCTTCTTGAAATGAAGTGCCCCTAGCCCACCTATACATGCATGGGTTTTTTTGCACCCGGCCTGGCATTGGCACCCAGGGCACGTGCCCTGCTCGTCCCACCGTAGGTACGCCTCTCACATGACACGAGAGGGAGCCCCTTCCACAACCTGCACGGCCCTGGACAGGACAACCTGGACTTCTGGCCTAAAGACTTTGGCCTAAGGAATTCCCTCCCTGCCTCCCTCTCACGTCCAGTCTTGGGTCAGGACTCCTCAGGTCTCCGGCCAGCTGACCAAGTGACCCGCTGGTCACAAGGCGTTCCTCTCCCAGTGCCTGGAGAGGCCAGACAGTGATTGCACTCTGCACACTCTCCTTCCGCCCACATCGACCGGACAAAGCTCCTTCTCAGCCCCAGCTGAAGTCCTTGGAACAGTACTTGACCGCATCCGGATGCTCCCGTGAGGTGCGGGTAGGTCTTGTTTTCGTCGGACTTGATGTGAAGTCTGAGCTCATCCCACAAACCCACACGAAGCAATACCCCTGCCCTTAGCACTGAATAAGAAATAGGGAATTTCCACTATTGGCAAAAATCTCCAATTTAATTTCAATCCATGTGCAAAATCTAGGAAATCCAAGAAACACACACATGCACAAACACCTTCATTCGCACACAGTTCAAAGGCAACAAGTGTATAAAAGATTAACCTAGAAATAAGTTTTTTTTCAAGTTTGCATCAAGCCAGAGCATCTTAGAAGAAACAAAAAAAGAGGTACAAAAATTGGGAGCTGGGTATGGGAACTTTTATGCTCTTGGAACTGGCTGGTTTGGAAAAATTTTTTGGCATTTTGAAGCTCATGGAATGCATTTTCGAGAGTATACGCTCTCTTTACTTTCCACTCTCCCCCCAATCCAGCAGTAGGGCTTAATCCCAAAAAGAGGTAGGAAAAGGCACTCCCCCCCAAAAAGAAAAACATCCCATGCAAATGGCTCCTTTCCATATTTGTTTTTCTTCTGCTGGATTCCTGGGGACCATTTTTCCCACCAGCAGCAGCAAAGCTCCTTTTAAAAAGCTCCTGGCAAGGTGTCACAATTGCTTCCGCCTATCCAAAACCTTCCCACTCCCATCCCAAAGGTGCTAGTAGTTTTGGGTCATCAAAGGCAGCATGAAACCCAGGTTGCACGTTTAGCACCCGAGTGCACCTCTGTGGCAGATGCCACCCCCGGCACCAAAGACGGCTCCCTGGCGCAGGAAGGGAGAAAGATAAAAATCAGTGCCCTGCCCTTCCTCCCACCCGCCTCTTCGCAATCCAGATCAAGGTCGGGCCGCTCGGGCAGGGCCCTTGCCCCCTTCCTGTCCTTTCCCAGCATGGGCGTTCACAGGTTATACCAGTCCGGGAAGAGAAACCAAAGTGGGCGACCCGAAAATGCCAGCCTGGGGTGCGGAGCGAGTCGCTGAGTCACCTGGCAGGCTGTCCCTGAGCAGGATGGGCAACTCCCTTCCCCGAGGCACGCGGGAAAGCCCCAAGGGGACGGACGGAGCCGGGGCTTCTCCTTGGCAGGCTGCGGTCCGTACGGGGTGAAGATCCCCCCGAAGGTCCAAAGACTCGAGCGTGGCCGGGATGGTTTTGGCGCTGTTTCTTCTCAAACCCACGGCCTGGGCTCTCCCCTTCGTGGCCGGCGTCTGCGGAATCCGGACGGGCGCAGTCGGAGTCCCATGCGGCTAGGAGTCCTGCGTGCGAGTGATGCGCACAGCGACGGGCAAAGTGTGGGCATGCACGCTGCTTGGGCTGAGAGCCCAGGGCGGCCCCCTGCCTCCCCTCCTGGAAGCTGCTGCGTTTTGCCCGCTCGCGCTCGGCAGAAGGACGGATCCCGAGTCAAGTCATCTCTCCCTTCAACACGTCATGCAGCGCGGGCGGATGGCGTTCTCTGTGGCGGGATTGGGGTCCACCTGGATTCCAAACGAGGGGGAACGGACATCAGAAACAGAGTTCGAGGCAGTAAGAACACCCCCGCAAGCCCCCAAAAGGTTCTTGGGGGGCCACATCCTTTCAGTAGTGAGCCATTTGCACCTTTCATAATGCAGGGTAAATGTGAACAAACCTCTAATGGGCCAGGGGTAGCCAATCAGCAATGGTGGCCGTGGGGGTGGAGGGTAGGGGGCAGCTGCAGAAGTCCAGGAGGGCTGATCCGACCCTAACCTGGAGCCCCCACTCCCACCGGACAATGGCAACGACACGGCCGCTTCCTCCAGAGGAGACGGGATGTAGTGCCGGGGCTCGGATCGCCTGCATCCATCCCTCCCCTGCCCAATTCCTTGCACGGGGCTCACCTCAGAGTAGAGCGGAGGCGGTCGCAGGCGGAACTCCTGGATGTAGGCAAAGAATGGACCCTCGAGGATGCTGGGGGGGCCTGCCGGGCAAGCAGGGACCACAGTTTCCGCGGGTTCTCCTCCTCCCACCACGGAAGAATAGTCTGGAGGAGCTGAGAAAAGAAGACGATGTCTAGGTGAGTGCAGCCCCTCCTTTAGAGACCCCAACGTCCAGTCCTGGCGAGCAGAGCAAGGGCAAATACCCTCCCCAAATGGCCACCTTAGGGCAGAATTTGCAAAATCAGGAAACTTAAGAACTGGGGCGTTTTGCTTCTGCATTCACAAACAGGCTCCTAGCTCTCCTTGTGAACACAAAAGAGCTTGCAATCTTTCAGAAACCAGTCTGGGAATTTCTAGAAGTGAAGCGGCTTTACTTCTGTGGCAACGACTGCATGGATCCACTCCGCGTAAACTTGCCCTGTGTGCATGAGTGTGCCTTGAAGTTGTCTTATGGCAACCCCATGAATCTCATATTCTTCGGCAAGGAATCCTCAGAGGTGGTTCTACCTTCCTCTGACATACAGCCTACCGCACCTGGGATTTGTTGATGGCCTCCCATCCAAGTACTAACCAGGACAGGCCCTGCTTAGCTTCCAAAACCAGGCGGGATCTGCGCTATTTATGCCAACGTGCCCTAGACGCTGTCTTTCCTTCTCATCACCTCACCCACCCGTTCTTAAGAAGGACTTCGATAGATCGATCACAAACCCTAAGGATGCAAAAGAGGGAGCCAAATGCAGCAGGTGCTCCAGAGGCCACCACCAAAAAGGCTCTGCTTGTTCTCCTAACCGGAACTTGGAAACAACTGTGGTTTTGAACTAGTGCAGAAAGCATTCTGGGAGCTGTAGTACAAAACAGCAGCTTTCCTAGGCTACACCTGTAACTGACGCAAGAAGGGGAAAAGTCCCTCCCCAAATCTCTGGCCGCTTACCCTCTGGTTGCTCCGTGATGCCCATCCGTAGCCAGTCCATATTGACGCTGTATTGGCTGCTAATGCTGGACGTCCGGCTGCCAAAGGGGTGCAGAGGGATAGTCCCGATCACCAGCGGCAGCTCCAGGAGCAGCTTGGAGGTTCCGGGGATGTCAATGCAGACCTGCCGGGGCAAAAAGGCTTCCTTAAAGAGGGAGGATGGACAGAGCCTCACGGGGCCACCAAATCTCACGAACTCTCCTCTGAATGCCGGACATCCAGAGGTGGGAAGCATTTGGGATTACAGCTCCCACAACCTTGTGGTTTCTTGGAACGGTAGTACAGATTGCATTTCCCTTATCCTGAAATCTAAAAGCTTCCAAAAACAGAAACTTTTTGCTGTGCCAGCCACGTACTTCCACTTTCAAGGCAATGGCTGCAAACGCTCCCGCTGGTTCCTCTCTCAGACCGGAGGAGCACCGCAGCCTTGAAGGTGGAAGAGGGCAGCCGGCAGCAGAAAGAGAGAGACTGGGGGTCTGTAAAACGGAGGGGGGCGGTGGATTCACGCTGAGCACCCAGCCCGAATTTTTGCCATTTCACGATCTCTCTCCAGCCCCGTGTCTCACACGAAACACGTGGCAAGCAAACGAGAGGCAGGGCCGTTCCAAACAGGCACCGTATCCCAAAATAAATGTTTAAAAATCAGAAATATGGAGCACATCAGAGCCCAAGAATTTTGGAAGCTCTAGCTGTATATCCAAACAAGGGCCGTTTCCCCTCTGCGTACCTCCGCGCTAGAGGAGGGCACCTCAAACTTTGCTCTGTGAAGCGGGGAGCTCTCTGCCCCGCACTGCTGTCTGCCCAAAATCAAGCAAAGGTGGCCCAGGACCTCCTTTTTACGCTGCCCACTTGGGGCCTGGTTCTGTGATTTGCCACCTTGGGCAACCTCAAGGAAAAAAAGGCGGTTATTTGCAGTCATCGGAAGGGGGACTGCAACTCCAAGGGGTCCCTGGGGGGAATTTTTCCCACACCAGAAATACCACAGTGGCCGAGAGAAAAAGCCCCCCTGCCCCGCTACACACGCTTTTTGGGGGGGAAGCTCACAAAGTTCTTTTTTTGGGGGGGGAAGCTTGCAAAGACAGGTGGGGTCTTGGGGCTTTTTGGGGTGCAAAGATCCAATCTCCAACCTGGGTGACGGGGAGACAAGAGGAAAAACCCTCCTCTCCGTAGTTCAGATCCACCCCTCTTTTACCAACCTTGAGGGCGTATTCCACATGGAGGATGCGGCACTGGAGGATGGAGGGCCCCACCGGGGGGATCTTGAGGGCCCGCCCGTGCCACACCTCTCGCTTCCGGGCTGGGATGGCGTCCCCCACGATGCTGGCCACCACCACCTTCTTATCCTTCCGGGCCCCGCGGGCCATGAAGGTCTGTGTCTGGATGATGGCCGCCCTGGGGACCACCGTGCGGGAAGTGCCGTTGTCGATTTCAGCAAAGATAGGGATGACTTCGCCTGTTGGGGTGGAACAGGAAAGAGAAGAGTGTCAAAAGATGGAGGGGAAGGCAACTGGCATCCATCAGGACCCAGGACCCCCTTCCCAAAATCCCAACACTCAGGAGAGGACAAGCCCTCTCACCCCAAGCCGGCGCCTCTTTGGTTCTATTTTTGTTTTGCACTTATATTTCAATTTTTATTTTGCAGAGAGCCAGCACGGCCCAGTCGTTGGAGGATTGGACTATTGACTCCGAAGACCAGGGTTCGAATCTCCACTTAGCCCTGGGAACTCACTGGCTGACCTTAGGCAAGTCATACTCTCTCAGCCTCAGAAGGCAGCAGTGGTGGCAACCCTCTCTGAACAAAACTTATCAAGAAAACCCCGTGACTGCTTCGCTTTCAGATTGCCTTAAATGGGAAACGACTTGAAGGCACAAAACAGCAAAAAAATTTTTTTTGCAAGGAGAAAAACAATCCCTCTGATTTATTTAAATGGCCAGCTTCCCCATGGGGTGTGTAGCTGTGCACGCTGGGATCTTTGGGGACACTCTCTGGGCCTCAGGCCGTCAGGGGAACTGCATTTTCCACCCCATCACAGTTGGAAAAAGTTAATCTTGGACTACCACTCCCAGAATCCTTCTCCTTGACCAGGCCAGCTCAGAGATTCTAGGGTCTGTAGTCCGAGAAAGCACGCAACTTTTCCAAACCCTGATTTTTGTGCATGCACAGCCGCTAGTTGTGGATGGCATTTGGGGTGATTGTTGCACCCCTGAATCCACACACACAACCAAGACCACCACCAGAACAGGACAGGACAGGGTCCCCTCACCTGGCGTGTACCCCTTCCGGTCAATCTTGGCGGAGACAGAGACCTGCCCGCGGTTACAATACCAGGCCCGGGCCAGTTTCTCCTTGGCACCAGCCTGGGGAGCCTGTCAATAGAAGCAGAGAGGAGAGAAGGGGGCCGTCAGCAGGAGGGAGGGATGCTATTCCAGACCCCCACCACCCCTTTTCCCCTTAGCAAGAAAGACAGTGGAGAAAAAAGGGGGAAAGAACCTCCTTCCCATTCACCCTGCGCATTTGCAGTGAGCACAAGGAATTAAGCCTGTGGAACCCACTGCCACAAGATGCTGCCAAGGACCACCTTTCTTCCTAAAGTTTTCACGGGGTGCCTGACCAATCCTGTCTGAAATCCCCCACAATCTTGGGGGCACGGGCTGTAACTACAACATTAAGACTAAATCAGATGAGGTCACCTTACTGGTCTGAGGTTGCACAAACAGAGCACTGCTGTATTGAGAACTAACCAACATTTAACACTTTTCTTTCAAGGACAGCATGTGAGAAGTTCCTCTGCTGGACTACAGCTCCCAGAAACTCCTAAGAATTTCAGGGAATTGTAACTTTTCCAGGCTCCGGTCATTTCTTCCCATTTTTAAAGGCACAACCTCATCCAACAAGCCAATCTTTGGAAAGTGGGATACACCACTTTGGATCATTTCTGCATAGTGGGCGTAATCCAGGACTAACAATTCTTTTCCGGGGGTCCCAAAGCCTGTTTTTGCTCTGCCGGGGCCCCCACTCACCAGCAAAGCCGGGGTGTTGATGTCAATGGGCTCAATCACGGTGAATTCCTTCTTGGCCTTCTTGACGGAGGCCCACGGCCGGTGGAGCTTGGCCTTCACCCAGTAGCGGACATTGCCATGTTTGCCCTCAAAGGACGTGGCCAGGGTCCTGGAAGACGGAGAGACACAAACACACATCAAGACCACGAACACGGCGGGCACCTCACCCTCGTGCCGAAGAGCCACTGTCAGTGCCACACATGCAATAATAATAATTTCTTAGCCAATCTTTTGCTTGGTGTCTGCCACCTAGTGCAAGTTTTCACATGGCAAATGGACAAGACAGATAAAGGTGCAGGAGGTAATGCTGATTTTGGCCCAAAACCAAAGTCATTTTTTAAAGTATTTTAGCAGGAATGCACTCTGAGCAGAGGTTTTTATTGGAGATCCGATGTGCATCTCACTGGGATATTTGCAACCAGACACAATCTTGTGTCGCTTTTGGGCTTCCAGTTTTGTTCTGATCCTGTTCCTAACCCACTGCACGCTGCTGAAAGTGGTCTTATAGTGCATTCCTGCATGGCGGGGGTTGGACTGGATGGCCTTTGGGGGTCCCTTCCAAGTCTCTGATTCTGCCTGGAGAAGAACTGGGGTCCCTTCCAAGTCTATGATTCTGCCTGGAGAAAAATTAGGGTCCCTTCCAAGTCTCTGATTCTGCCTGGAGAAGAACTGGGGTCCCTTCCAGGTCTATGATTCCGCCTGGAGAAGAACTGGGGTCCCTTCCAAGTCTATGATTCCGCCTGGAGAAGAACTGGGGTCCCTTCCAAGTCTATGATTCTGCCTGGAGAAGAACTGGGGTCCCTTCCAAGTCTATGATTCTGCCTGGAGAAGAACTGGGGTCCCTTCCAAGCCTATGATTCTGCCTGTAGAAGAACTGGGGCCCCTTCCAAGTCTATGATTCTGCCTGGAGAAGAACTGGGGCCCCTTCCAAGTCTATGATTCTGCCTGGAGAAAAATTAGGGTCCCTCCCTAGTCTATGATTCTGCCTGGAGAAGAACTGGGGTCCCTTCCAAGTCTATGATTCTGCCTGGAGAAGAACTGGGGCCCCTTCCAAGTCTCTGATTCTGCCTGGAGAAGAACTGGAGCCCTTTCCAAGCCTATGATTCTGCCTGGAGAAGAACTGGGGTCCCTCCCTAGTCTATGATTCTGCCTGGAGAAAAATTAGGGTCCCTTCCAAGTCTATGATTCTGCCTGTAGAAGAACTGGGGCCCCTTCCAAGTCTATGATTCTGCCTGGAGAAGAACTGGAGCCCTTTCCAAGCCTATGATTCTGCCTGGAGAAGAACTGGGGTCCCTCCCTAGTCTATGATTCTGCCTGGAGAAAAATTAGGGTCCCTTCCAAGTCTATGATTCTGCCTGTAGAAGAACTGGGGCCCCTTCCAAGTCTATGATTCTGCCTGGAGAAAAATTAGGGTCCCTTCCAAGTCTATGATTCTGCCTGTAGAAGAACTGGGGTCCCTTCCAAGTCTATGATTCTGCCTGGAGAAAAATTAGGGTCCCTTCCAAGTCTATGATTCTGCCTGTAGAAGAACTGGGGTCCCTTCCAAGTCTATGATTCTGCCTGGAGAAGAACTGGGGCCCCTTCCAAGTCTATGATTCTGCCTGGAGAAAAATTAGGGTCCCTCCCTAGTCTATGATTCTGCCTGGAGAAGAACTGGGGTCCCTTCCAAGTCTATGATTCTGCCTGGAGAAGAACTGGGGCCCCTTCCAAGTCTCTGATTCTGCCTGGAGAAGAACTGGAGCCCTTTCCAAGCCTATGATTCTGCCTGGAGAAGAACTGGGGTCCCTCCCTAGTCTATGATTCTGCCTGGAGAAAAATTAGGGTCCCTTCCAAGTCTATGATTCTGCCTGTAGAAGAACTGGGGCCCCTTCCAAGTCTATGATTCTGCCTGGAGAAGAACTGGAGCCCTTTCCAAGCCTATGATTCTGCCTGGAGAAGAACTGGGGTCCCTCCCTAGTCTATGATTCTGCCTGGAGAAAAATTAGGGTCCCTTCCAAGTCTATGATTCTGCCTGTAGAAGAACTGGGGCCCCTTCCAAGTCTATGATTCTGCCTGGAGAAAAATTAGGGTCCCTTCCAAGTCTATGATTCTGCCTGTAGAAGAACTGGGGCCCCTTCCAAGTCTATGATTCTGCCTGGAGAAAAATTAGGGTCCCTTCCAAGTCTATGATTCTGCCTGTAGAAGAACTGGGGTCCCTTCCAAGTCTATGATTCTGCCTGGAGAAGAACTGGGGTCCCTTCCAAGTCTATGATTCTGCCTGGAGAAAAATTAGGGTCCCTTCCAAGTCTATGATTCTGCCTGTAGAAGAACTGGGGCCCCTTCCAAGTCTATGATTCTGCCTGGAGAAAAATTAGGGTCCCTTCCAAGTCTATGATTCTGCCTGTAGAAGAACTGGGGTCCCTTCCAAGTCTATGATTCTGCCTGGAGAAGAACTGGGGTCCCTTCCAAGTCTATGATTCTGCCTGGAGAAAAATTAGGGTCCCTTCCAAGTCTATGATTCTGCCTGGAGAAGAACTGGGGTCCCTTCCAAGTCTATGATTCTGCCTGGAGAAAAATTAGGATCCCTTCCAAGTCTATGATTCTGCCTGTAGAAGAACTGGGGTCCCTTCCAAGTCTATGATTCTGCCTGGAGAAGAACTGGGGTCCCTTCCAAGTCTATGATTCTGCCTGGAGAAGAACTGGGGTCCCTTCCAAGTCTATGATTCTGCCTGTAGAAGAACTGGGGCCCCTTCCAAGTCTATGATTCTGCCTGGAGAAAAATTAGGGTCCCTTCCAAGTCTATGATTCTGCCTGTAGAAGAACTGGGGTCCCTTCCAAGTCTATGATTCTGCCTGGAGAAGAACTGGGGTCCCTTCCAAGTCTATGATTCTGCCTGGAGAAAAATTAGGGTCCCTTCCAAGTCTATGATTCTGCCTGTAGAAGAACTGGGGCCCCTTCCAAGTCTATGATTCTGCCTGGAGAAAAATTAGGGTCCCTTCCAAGTCTATGATTCTGCCTGTAGAAGAACTGGGGTCCCTTCCAAGTCTATGATTCTGCCTGGAGAAGAACTGGGGTCCCTTCCAAGTCTATGATTCTGCCTGGAGAAAAATTAGGGTCCCTTCCAAGTCTATGATTCTGCCTGGAGAAGAACTGGGGTCCCTTCCAAGTCTATGATTCTGCCTGGAGAAAAATTAGGATCCCTTCCAAGTCTATGATTCTGCCTGTAGAAGAACTGGGGTCCCTTCCAAGTCTATGATTCTGCCTGGAGAAGAACTGGGGTCCCTTCCAAGTCTATGATTCTGCCTGGAGAAGAACTGGGGTCCCTTCCAAGTCTATGATTCTGCCTGGAGAAGAACTGGAGCCCTTTCCAAGCCTATGATTCTGCCTGGAGAAGAACTGGGGTCCCTTCCAAGTCTATGATTCTGCCTGGAGAAGAACTGGAGCCCTTTCCAAGCCTATGATTCTGCCTGGAGAAGAACTGGGGCCCCTTCCAAGTCTATGATTCTGCCTGGAGAAGAACTGGGGTCCCTTCCAAGTCTATGATTCTGCCTGGAGAAGAACTGGAGCCCTTTCCAAGCCTATGATTCTGCCTGGAGAAGAACTGGGGTCCCTTCCAAGTCTATGATTCTGCCTGGAGAAAAATTAGGGTCCCTCCCTAGTCTATGATTCTGCCTGGAGAAGAACTGGGCCCCTTCCAAGTCAGCTGAATTCTAGGATTTATGTTTTATGCAGCTGGGGCCATGAAATCTCACACTAAAATTTCTTAAAAGGTCTGATTGTTATTATTTTCCGGGAACCGATGCACCAACACGGCTACTCCCTTGGGAGAAAACACGCCCGGAGAATATTTGGAAGAAGCAAGAGGAAGCTGGGACTTACTCGGGGAGCTGGAAGGAGAAGGGGAATTCGTGCCGCCCCGCCTGAAGCACTGTGACCTCTCCATTGTCTGTTTTTCGGGAAGAAAAAGAAAGAGAAGCAACCGTCAACTACAAGGCTTCCTCTTTTCTAGACAAGGCAAAACAAGGGAGGAAATTCAGTGAAAGTCAGCAACGCAAACACACACACACACACACACACCAGACAACATGTGACTGGGGACTTAACCGCAAGAGAGGCTTAAACACACAAAAACACACACGGAGGCACTAAGTCCTCAAAGGGACTGCACAATGACCGGGGTGATTTATCACCCTTTCCCAAAATAAACGTATTTTGGGGGGCATGGAGAAGGGGCATAAACTTGGAAGAGAGCCGTCTAATTATTAAAAGTTAAGAGAAATTTTCTCTCTTGAGCAGGGGCTACGCTGTTCTCCACCGGACACCTTCGAGCACCTTTTTTTTTTTAAATTATTAGATCCATAAACTCAAATAAATTACACCCTGAAGCTTAGGGCATCACAAATAGTTCTGAAGTTGCTACATTTCAAACAACATAAAACACCAATCTAACATCCCTATCCTTTATCATCTACCAACTTCCCTCTCAAAAAGTTTCGGGTCTTTATCTCTTATTTTGCTTTGGAGAAACATTCTTAATCTTATACAACTTACACCTTATATCTTACATTTCTACAATAAACCTTTAGTAATTCCTTAGAACGACTACAAAATGCTACCTAGGTGGTATCTCTCGCCTTCTTAAATTGGAAGAATGACAAATTTGTTTATATATATATATCCAAATGTCGGAGATGCAGTGAAAAAGGATCTTTCTTCCACATGTGGCGGAGATGGAAACATGTAAGAAAACTTTGGAATTATATACATTACTTAATTACAAAGATATTACAAATCAAACACCCAAAGCAGCCACAATTCTATTTATTAAATACGATTGATGAGAGTCCACAATTTCAGCGCTTCAAGCGCCTTTTTGGAAGTTCTTTGCTTTTTTTTCGCCTCCAGCCGGGCTAAAACGCCGGATCGAACGCAGGGGCGCCCTGGGTCACGGGTTCCGATTTCTCTCCTCCCGCCTCTGCTTGCCCTATTATATAAGGGGCCAAGGCTACCGAGAATAGTCTTGGCTTCTGCCAAATTCGCCGCCTGACAAGGGGACGGGCGTCTCAGAAATCAGCCCGGAAAAGCGCAGGCCGGCCTTCCACCCCCGGGAACAGCCGTCTCCATTGCACCAGGGCTCTGGGTTCAGGTCTCGCAGGGAGAGGAAGGCGTTACCCTGACTTCTGGGGGTCCCCTGGGGGACACCTAGATTCACCCCCAAAATCTAAAGACGGGGATCCAGCTGGAGGGTCTTCGTCCCGGCCTCACCCAACACAAGAGGAGCACCAGAGTGCCCCTTTATCTGTCTGCTCCCCCCATCCCAGAACCGAGATGCAGGATAAAATCGGGAAGAGCGCCCAACGCCACGGAAAGGGAAGGCAGCAAGGAGAGGCAGCACTCTGCCCTTGCTCAGAGGCACACGAAGAGAGGGAAACGTGCACGCTCTCAGAAGATGCTCTGCATCTGCTCAGAGGCACTCTGTTGTAAATCAAGGCAGGTCTCTGCCAGCAGGAGAGCAAGGAAGCCCTCTGCGCCCGCTCAGAGGCACTCTGTCGTGGGTCAAGGCAGTTCTCCGCAAGCAGGAGGGCGAGGAAGCCCTCTGCGCCTGCTCAGAGGCACTCTGGCAGTTCTTTGTGTGATCAAGCCTTCTACACCTGCTCAGAGGCACTCCGTCGTGGGCCAGGGCAGCTCTCTGCCAGAAGGCAAGCAAGGAAGCCCTCTGCACCCGTTCAGAGGCACTCTGTCGTAGGTCAAGGTGGCTCCCTGCCAGCAGGAGAGCGAGGAAGCCCTCTGCACCTGCTCAGAGGCACTCCGTTGTGGGTCAAGGCAGTTCTTCGCAAGCCCTCCGCACCTGCTCAGAGGCACGCTCGCCGCAGGGCAAGGGGAAGGCGCCGGCGAGCCCCCGGGGAGGGGGAGGCGGCCCTCTGCACGCGCCCAGAGGCCCCGGCGTCGGTCCTACCTGGCGGGGCGAGGAGGGTCTCCCGGTGGGCGAGGAAGTCCACCTGGTCGCCGTAGCTCTGGGTGTAGGCGGTGCTGGAGCCGGCGCTGCGGGACTCGGTCCAGTGGACGCGGGCGCCGCCGTGGGCGTGGAGGTGGAGGGCGGCCACGCGGACCTCGCCGAAGAGCTCCAGCACCACCCGCCCGGCCACGCTCTCCCCGGCGCTGAAGACCGGCGGCGAGGCGGAGGAGGAGGAGGGCGGCGAGGCCGGGTCCAGCTCCTCCGGGCACTCCAGCACCACCGCGAAGCGCTTCACCCGATCGAACAGCATCGCAAAGAAAGAACCCGTCCGCACTGGCGAACACCTCGACACTACTGCGACTCAGCGCTACTGAAGCACCGGGCACCGCGCGGGGCTTTTTAAAGGCTGAATGGGCCGGCCACGCCCCCGGGAGGCCTGGCCACGCCCCCGTGGGCCCAGCCGGCCTATCAGCGCCGAGGGGCCGGCCTCGCCTCACGCTACCTCCGAGGCTTCCCGGGGAAAAACAAGCTGCCGCGCATGCGCTCTGGCCCCTCCTTAGGAAAAACAGTTTTGACCGGCTGGACTGGCCGAAACCGGGAGGAAGCAATGATCCCGGGGCGAAGTTTTCTCCTCTAGGCAGCAAAACCGGGCTGAGCATAAAAGAAAGGGGGGCTGCTGCCCAGGCGAGCCTGGGAGTTGTTATCCAAAAAGGTAACGCTCTGCCAAAAAGTAACTTGTCCCATGCTGGCCAGGGGAGCTTGGGAGTTCTTGTCCAAAAAAGGAACTTTCCTTTGCTCTTCCAAAAAGCAACTTATCCCGAGAAGCTGCCGCCCGAAAAACGAACTTTCCTCCGATCTGCCAAGAAATAACTCACCCGGTGCTGCTCAGGAGACCCTGGGAATTGCTATCCAAAAAAAGTAACTTTCCTCCGGTCTGCCAAAAAGTAACTTACGCAAAAGCGAGGCCGACCTTGGCACATCCTGTTCTGCGTTGCACAATGCTTGAACCCTGGGAAGGTGCTCTTCATACCAGGGTTCCATGGGGTGGCCCTCCAGGTGATGCTGGATTGCAATTCCCATCATCCCAGGCTAGGGCTCATGATGCGAGTGGCGGTCCAGCAGCATCGCTAGGGCTGCAGGGTCCCTTGCCCTCTGGCCTGCATCCCCTCTGCCCACCCCACTGAGCAATGCAACCCTCTTGGGGACCCTGTGGGTCAGTCTTTCTCCCCGCCTGTCCTACCTGGCAGGGCTGTTGTAAAGATAAAGCCACGCATGCCGCCTCGGACTCTCTGATAACTAACAAAGAGACAAATTGTGTCTGAAACCAGACCTCCATGTGATAAACCCTCCGAGCACGGCCCTTCCTCCTGGCCAGAGCTAACTCCACAGCTCCCTCTCCAGCCATGTGCCCGCCTGGCATTTGGAAAGGATTCCACGTGAGGTCCATAATTGTGACTCAGGCCTTGGGTTCGAATCTCTCACGAAACAGGACCTGAGAAAACTTTCGTTCTTGAGGTTGGACTCCAGCTCCCAGCGGCCACGTTGTTGTTTGGTGGAGGTTGGGAGCTGCAGTCCCCAGAACAGCACCTTCCCCAAGGACTGGGGCTCTTCCCAGTGGGGCGCTGAATTTGGAGCACCCGTTGGGGTGTGTCAGGTCTTTGCCCGCCCAGGTGTGGCCTCTACGGTGGGACAACGTTCGCACGCGCCTGCCTTCCAGAAACCAGCAGGTGACTCCTTCCGTCCAAAGGGTCTCCCCGCCACTGCGTGGCCCCTAGAGTTGGAAGGGACCCCAAAGGCCATCCAGTCCAACCCCACACCACGGCAGAGCCCCCCAAAGCCAGGCACGGGGGGGGGCCCAATGCTTGTGAGGGCGAACCTTTCGGGCTGTGGTGGTCCGGCTTAGAAAAGAGGACCAATCCTGCCCCGGGCAGAGCAAAGGGGGAAGCGTGGGGTAATTCTCCCCCTTTCTCCTCCAACGAGAACCCAGCAGAGGTCCCGTCGGGTGAAGCCCCTCTTCCCACCGGAGGGAAAGCTGTGGAACTCACTGCCACAAGGCTTGGAAAGAGGTCAGCTAAACTCACAGAGGAAAAGCAAGGCGGAGGGGGCCGTTTTCCTTGTGTCTTCCTTGTTCCAGGCTTAATCCTGCTGGGGGGGGGGATCCCTGGGCTCGGGTCTGCCACCCCGGGGGCTCTGCGGGTGTTCCTATGTGAAGTACGAGAATGCCAGAACCGTGCCGTTCTTTGGTCCGAAGTTCCACTGTTCGCCACAGTGGCCAGCAAGGGCACTGCTTTCGGGAGACCCCAAACAAAGGCGACAATTCCTCCCCCATACAGATTTCTGCTTCAGGTACCCTGAGATATAAAGCCCCTGAGCAGGAAGGTGCTAACCTCGATTAGCCCCAGACAGCCGGCGCTGATCCGGATCAAGAGCGCAAGGAAGAAAAAAGGCAGTAAAACCCCGTGCAAAACACAATGAGCGTTATGGGGGGGGGGGCAAAAGTTGGACAGGACTGCACCCATAAGGATGGCAGGAGGGCTGGAAATGCACCCAGGTGGCTGAGAAAGCGAAGCGAAGCGGTTTCCAAAGCCTGTCTCGCTCTGACCCCTGGTGTCGGAAAGAGCGCACGGCAAGCGCATGGAGGCCATGCGTCATCCCCACGGCTAGCTCACTCATGCAGAAGAGACCACAGTGGCCATCGAGTCCAACCCCCTTCTGCCCTGCACGAACCCACCTCAAATGCCCCCCCCCCCAGCAAATGGCCCTCCAGCCTCTGCTTAAAAACCTCCAAAGAAAGAGGAGACTCCACCACACTCCACGGAGGCGGCAGCAGATTCCACCATCAAACCGCTCTTAGCGTCAGGAAATTCTTCCTAACGTTTAGGGGAAATCTCTTTTCCCGTAGTTTGAATCCGTTGCTCCGTGTCCTAGTCTTTGGAGCAGCAGAAAACGAGCTTGCTCCATCTTCGACACGACATCCCTTCGAGTATTTAAACACAACTATCCTCTCTCCTCTTAACCTTCTAAACGTACCCAGCTCCCTAAGCTGCTCTTCACAGGGCAAGCTTTGTGTGTGTTGCTCACACACACTTCGCTTCTAGTTTTGCTCCGGTCCCGCCTCCAGCCATGGGCACTCTGCACATGCACCTGAAGCCTAAAGTGACACCCGTACCCAGACACAACCGCTAAGGAAGTATGACCGTAATCCTCAAAGGTGCCACAAAGGTGGCAGTGGGGTGCCCGTAAAGTGCCCGGCTGACAATTAGGGGGTGTAGAAAGGAGGAGAAGGCAGCAAAATTGTCCCTGGAGACCCAGCCAGCTCCAAACAGGGCAACCCCCGGCAAAACCAGAGAGGCACATGGCTACTGTCAGCTTTTGGCGACTGGCTGGCTGGCATTGATAGGGCTGGCATACAGGTGGGGCAACCAGGCGGTTTTGGGGGCAAATGCACTTTAAAAATGGTGTTTGAGACCGTGCCTTTCCGTTTATGCTTTTAGCTGTCAATCTTGTTTTGCATTTTAATTGTGGGTTCTGTCACTTAGTATCATCACAAGCCACCTTGAGTTGCATTTGGGACAGAAAAGTGGGTGCATCAATCCAGTTTGCATATCAAGGTCCAGGAATCAGGTGGGACTGCCACTCCCAGCATCCATCACCGTTGGGCAAGTTGGGCAACAGCCTGGGTGACTGTTGATATATGTGGCCAGCTGCTCTTTGACGGCACGGAACAGGACCAAAAATTAGGAAGAAGCATACGAAATGATAAAGGGGTTGGCTGTCCCCGGCTGCCAGGAAGCCTTCCGCCTCCGTCCCCAGATGTTCTGCTAGGGCGAAAAGATAAGAAGCTATCATTTAGTGACACTCCCTGAGCGTGAAGGACGTCGGCAACGCCAGGACGTGCCTTAAAGGCACATAATGAAGGCTTAACCCAAAGGCCTGGGAATTCTGCACGGAAAAGGTTTAGGGTTAAGGTTAGGGTCAGGCTTAGATTTAGGCTTAGGTTTAAGCTTAGAGAACTGAAGTCACTTCAGCCTTTGGAACAGCTCCGACTCTGGACTGGAGGAGCCTGAGAACTTATGGCCGCAGAGCTTGGGAAGCGACTTTTGAAAGGACTCAAACTCCCAGCATCTCCGGGCCAGCTTTGTGGACTGTGACTCCCACGGCCACTCAGTCTTATAGTTGGCTGAGTTCTGGGTGCTGTAGTCCAAGACACAATTTTTCTAACTTTTTCTTTCAAGTTGTGTTTTCAACAATCTACCTCCCTGATGCCCTATTTTATTCCACGGCCTCATCCTGAGGTTAGAGTATGGAATAGAATTTGGAGAGACCCCAAGGGCCAACCAGTCCAACGAGGGTCTGCCAAGGGCCTTCGGTTGCAAAATTCACCTCCCATTTTCTTTGCCACGGACAAACCTTGCAAAATAAGGACACAGCGGCTAACTCCCCTCTCCTAATATGAGCCGGAGACCAAATAAAACTCCGCGTGCCAGGGCACAGGAAATTCACAGACCTTCAAACTGGAGGCCATTTCATGCATTCATTAAAAAAATATCTCTGGAATGCCGCGGCTGCTGTTCGCTCATCAAAGAAGGGGCGCGCCAAATGCATTTTGCTAAAAGGGTCGGTTATGCCCAGTTCCGTTTGCCCGTTTCTGTGGGGTTTCTGCTTCTGTGGGGTTATAAAGCAACGTCTACCCTCATTTTGTGGCTTCCCCCGTCACGTGCATTTGCACGCTCCAAAAACTGCGTAACGACAGGAGCAGTTTGGCATCGAAAGGCCAGTTTCCTTTCTCCGGCTCAGTCTCCGTTCCTGAAAACCGACAGATTTTGAAATTCAGTTTCTATCTTTAGATGCTGGACGCCACAACTAAAATCCAGGGTTATGGTGGAGGCATGAGAGGTCGACTGCAGCCCAAACATGACCTGAATGGTTGATCGTTTCTTTTTAACAGGAGAGCTGTCCTCCGCTTGGACGGTGACAGATTGGCACTGTTCTGAGTAACTTCTTTAACCACGGTGGCTCCTCCAGAGCATTGGCAGGGAGGGGGTTTAACAGGGGAACAACTTGAAATTCTAATTTGGAGAGCTTTAGTGTGCCCCTCCCAAAAACTAAAGCCCTCGAGGGACCCTTATGTCTACGTTGCAGGACTAGACTGATTTCATTCCCAGTCCCTTTCTCCTCTCAGGGTCCCTCGATGCCCTTTAAATCCCCCTGCATGGCATCACACATCCCAGGATCCCTCGGGGGAGGCATGGCATTTAAAGCGGCACGTAGCCCGGGCAGAGAAGACAGGCAAGAGCAGAGACGGGTGGCCGGGGAGGAAGGCAAGCGCACAGACACTTTGGAGACGGGCAGGGGTCCCCGCTGCCCCCTTTGCAGCTCTCACCTCTGATCAGCCGCTGCTTCCTCCGCAGGTATGTCTCGCGGGCGGTGTAGTCGCTGTAGACAACGCTCATGCCAACGCTCTTGCCCTCCAGCCAGTGGGTGGCGGCCAGGCCCCGAGCGCCCACGGCCAGGGAGCTCACTTTCACCCCCTCGGCCACCTCCAGCACTATCCGTCCGGACAGCAGCTCCCCGGCATGGTAGAGGGCCCCGGCCTCGGGCCCCCTGTCCAGCTCCAACCCAAAAGCCCGGATTCTGCTGAAGCGAGGAGGCATGGGGCCCTCTGGGCACAACCTTGGGCGAACTGGAGCCCAGCTCTAGAAGTGGAGGGAGAGAAAGAGGGGGAGAGAGAGGGCACCCTTGCGCCTTTCCTCTCTCGGTGGCCTGGCACGGCCAACGCCTGAGCTACCAAGCGGTTCCAGCCTCTCTCTCGGCTACAGCAGGCCTCAGAGCCTGGGAGATGCCCAGTTCACCACCTCTGAGACTGGCACCTGGCTGGGGACCACATTTGGAGAGCAACTCTTGCCGGTGGGCTCTCTCTCTCTCTCTCTCTGGCCCTGACTGGTCAGGTACGGCCCCCTCCTGCCGCTGCCGCCTTCTCCACCGTGCAACTGACAGCAACAGGCGGGCGAGGCCAGTGCCCTTCCTCCTCCTCCTCTTCCTCTGCTCCGCCTTTCTGGGAGGCTCTGAGAACGGCATGCGAAGGAGTCCTTCTCACGGGCAGATTGCAAAATCAGGCAGACTGGAACACTCTCCCAGTGGTTTCAGCACGCTGCGCTCGGCCAATATTTTCTTTAAAAAAAAAAAGGAATTGTTGCTGTTGCAGTTACTGTGACTGCAGACAGAAAGATTCAGGATGCAGATATTTAGATACGGAAAGAGTGCCAGCTTCTCTCTGCGTCCTTTAGGCGTTGTGCAACTAACCTTTTTGTCTTGCTGCGCTTCATTGCTATTGTCTTTGTGTGTGCACGCGGGAGAGGCGTGCAGATGGTCAGGTCCTGAGAGAGTGTTGCTTTTACCGAGTTTTGAGACATTGCGCTTTCCGTATTTGTATTTCTGTTATCTCTGTAACTGAATTATACTTTGCCCAATGGGGGACCCAGACTGGCTCCAAGCACAGACGCAATCAGGTCTGAGATGATGCAAAGGAGTGGCTTTGCAAATTTAGGAAAAAGCAGCACAAGGGGGCCAAGGGTCCCTTGGGGGATGCCTCCACCTGGGGAGGCCGTTCCAATCATTTCGTGTACAAATCTAAACTCCCGCATGCCCCGCAGGAGGCAGCCGCTGGCTTCCGTGCCAGGGCGGCAGTAATATACGCTCTGGGTTTTTGTCCAAACCTTAAGGGAAGGTGCTTAACCTCGTGGGGTGGGTAGGGCTTAGCACCTTGGTGAGTTCTTTTAAAATTCAGACTAAACCTCACAGTGGATTCATTGCCCCCTGAAATGGAATCCAAAGGAGAAAAAAAAGCAGAGTTGTGTCTCCAAATGTTCAGCGGGTGGTCTTAGTTTGAGAACAAGCCCCATGCATTTTGGCCCATGTAGATATTTCAATATTTCAATATATATCTTCTTCTTCTTCAATGGCCTGTGAACTATATGCATGGTCCAAAACAGAGAGATCACTCTTTTTTTTTTAGCAATAATAGCATTGCCTGAGTGCATCACCCTGGCATTGGGGCAGGAAGGACGGCTTCATGGGGAAAGTGGAAGGAGTTGCAACAAACTGCCAGGCAATGAGTCCTAGAGGAACCTCTTTGGACCCACGGAAAGACCCACTGGCCAGATTCCTACAGCTCCTGGGGTAGACCCACGGATCTGATTGGTTTACTAGAGGTGGAAGGGTCACCAAAGACCATCCAGTCCAACTCCCTTCTGCCCGCTGCCAAAGCACAGCAACCTCTCTCCAAAGCCCCCTGGAGAAAGAGGGTCCCATGCCATTACCGGTAAGGCACGGACCCGTTCGTTCATCTCCCTCCCTTTTCTCTGTTTCATTTTTTAAAACCACCGCTGCCTTCCGTTCTCAAAGCAACTGGGCTGCAATTTATTGCTCTCATATTATTTGCCCCATTCGATCATCCGCAAGTTTGCTAAGCCGCACAGATACACACCAATAAACACAATATCAAAACAGCAACAAAGGACCTCAAGCGTGCAAAGCTTCAAACCTTTTTGAAGGAAGGTTTCTCCTTGCGAGAAGTTTTACCTGCTCCCGGGCCTCGAAGGGCAACGGCCGCAAGCCAGCAAGAGGGAAGGGGGCAGCCGTGGGGCAACCTGAGGACGTTGGCGCCAGAAGTGCGTGGCATTCCCGTCGGCTCTTGCGCTAATCCTGCGAGGCGGGACCAGGGCCAAGGCAGCTGCAGGAGCGGATCGTGCAAGTCCGTGGTCTGGATTTTTTGGGAAGGGGGCAGGAAGAGGGCTGGGGAGGCTGCGATGGAGGAACAGGCAGATCCAGATATCTCTGGGGGATTCCTCTCCCCCACGCGTGATCTGGAGAGACACGGCTCAGGGGGCGATTTTCGGGCGGCGCTGGTACTTGGGCATGGTGCCCAGTGGGACGCTACTCCTCTGGAAGTCGCCCGTGGCGAGCTGGACGGGCCCGCTGTACTTGTCCACGAACTTGTCCTTGTGTTCAGTGCTGAACCAACGGAGGTCCCGCCAGGGGTGGATCAGGTGGGAACACTTTACCTGGGAGGGGAAGGGAGAGGAGCTGGGAATCAGCCCCCAGGAGGAGGAGAGACCCCCTTCCTTTTGCTGCTGGCGGGAGCGGGGAGGAAGACGGGTCTCGTCCACAGGCAGGTTGCGGGTTCAGATTCTACTTCGTTCTGTTTATTAGAAGAGGTAGGAGGTAGGTGGAGAGACAGACGGACAGACAGAGATGTGGCAGATAGAGGACGACAGATGAACAGAATGATAGATGAACAGACATGACAGACAGATGACAGAATGAGAGACAGACAGAAAGAAAGACAGACAACAAGACAGACAGACAGACAGATAGATAGATAGATAGATAGATAGATAGATAGATAGATACACAGACAGACAGACATGTTAGGCATGATAGATGTGATGGAGATAGATAGAATCATAGAATCATAGAATCATAGAAATGTAGAGTTGGAAGAGACCCCGGGGGCCATCCAGTCCAACCCCCTGCCATGCAGGAACACCCTCAAAGCACTCCCGACAGATGGCCATCCAGCCTCTGCTTAAAAACCTCCAAGGAAGGAGACTCCACCACACTCCGAGGCAGCCGATTCCACGGCCGGACAGCCCTGACCGTCAGGAAGTTCTTCCTGAGGTTCAGGTGGAATCTCCTTTCCTGCAGCTTGAAGCCATTGCTCCTTGTCCTGGTCTCTGGAGCGGCAGAAAACAAGCCCTCTCTCTCCTCTACATGGCATCCCTTCAAATATTTAGACATGGCTATCATGTCCCCTCTTAACCTTCTCTTCTGCAGACTGAACATACCCAGCTCTCTGAGTCTATCCTCACAGGGCTTGGCTTCCAGGCCCTTCACCATTTTGGTCGCCCTCCTCTGGACCTGCTCCAGCTTGACCATGTCCTTCTTGAATTGGGGTGCCCAGAACTGGACACAGGATTCAAGATGAGGTCTAACCAAAGCAGAGTAGAGTGGTCCCAGTACCTCCCTCGATCTAGACACCAGACTCCTATTGATGCAGCCGAGAATTGCGTTGGCTTTCTTGGCTGCCGCATCACACTGCTGACTCATGTCCAGCTTGTGGTCTATTAGGACTCCTAGATCCCTTTCACACGTACTGCCATCCAGCCACGTGTCCCCCATCCTATATTTCTGCATTCCATTTTTCTACCTTACACTTCTCTCTGTTGAATTGCATTTCGTGAGCTTTGGCCCGGCTCTCCAATCTATCCAGGTCATTTTGAATTTTGATCCTGTCCTCTGGCGTATTAGCAACCCCTCCCAGTGTGGTGTCATCTGCAAATTTGATCAGCATGCCCTCTATTCCTTCATCCAGGTCGTCGATGAAGATATGGAACAGCCCTGGGCCCGGGACAGAACCCTGTGGCACCCCGCTGGTCACTTCTCTCCAGGATGAAAAGCAGCCATGGGTGAGGAGCACCCTTTGGGAACGGTCGGTCAACCAGTTACAGATCCAACTGACAGCAGCCCTGTCCAGCCCACATTTTACTAGCTTCTTTGCAAGAATAAGATAGATGGATAGATAGACAGACAAGAAGGACAGACATGCTAGACAGACAGACAGACAGACAGACAGACAGACAGATGAGGCATGATAGATGTGATGTTGATAGATAGATGGATAGACAGACAGAAATGATAGGTAGGTAGGTAGATAGATGGATGGATGGATGGATGGATGGATGGATGGATGGATGGATGGATGGATGGATGGATAGATGGATAGATGGATGAAAGATAGATAGATGAAAGATAGACAGATATGATAGACAGACAGACATGATAGCTAGCTAGATCGCTGGATGGATGGATAATAGACAGACGTGATAGATAGAGGGATAGACATACAGATGGTCACGACAGACAGACTCGATAGATGTGACAGAGATAGACGGGCAGGCAGGCATAGCACGATGACAGGCAGCCAGATTTCCCACCTCCGGCCTCTTCCGTCCCATTTCAGCCCTGGGGGTGGGGGAAGGGGCTTTCAACAAATTAAAACCCACCAGGATGACAAGAATTAAGGAAAGGGGGGCAAAGGGGCTTCCTCAAGGAGTGTTTTTCAGGCCTTCGACCCCTCCGGGCCCCCAAACTTCCCTTCTTGTGCCATTCAAACTGGAAGCGTGCTGCCCCTCGGAGCCACAAAGAGCCACGAGGGTCCCTTGGGGAGAGGGAGAAGCCCTTGCTTTGCGGGGGTGGATGGGTGGGTGGGAGACCTTTTCCAAGCCGGAAGGGGACTTGCGGCGTCGAGGGGATTCTTGGTAGAATGCCCGCCACTCGTCGATCCAGACTAGGGGTTTGCAAAAGTCACTTTCGGGACCAATTTCCAGCCGTGTTAAACATCTCTCGCAACGTGAAAAGGAGGAAGGGACAGGAAGGGCAAAAAGGAAACGTGGCGGCAGCTTTTGATTTTAGCATGAGCTCCTGCGGATCCAAACCCACCTCTTCAGATGCCGTACGGAGCGCCATCCAGGTGATAATGCACATTCAGCCCACGATGGGAAATGGGAGAGAATAAAATTGGATCCAGAAAGACCCCTTCTTTCTTCCCTTCCTCCTTCTTCTGGACTAAAACCCTCCCAGCCCCAAAGCACGGCCACTGGACTGCAGCTCCCAGCATGCTCCGGCCGGCACCCTGGGCAGTGCTGTAGAAAAACAGCGATTCTCTAGCAGAGGTGTATCTAGGGTGCTGCAAGTGGGGAGTGCAATGCCAGGGGGGTGCAAAAAAGCCAAACTCGCCCTTCCGCCCGGGCCTGACCCACCGCTGCTGCCGCTGCCCTCACTCGGACTGGCAACGGCGGGAGAGGCAGCACCCGGCGGTGCAACTTCCATGCTTGCCCCAGGCGCTGTTGAGCCCAGATACGCTACGGTTCTTTAGGCCCCGATCCAGGATGGCGTGCCCACAGCTGACCCGGGCTACTTGAATGGAGAGTTACCCACAGCTTCTATGCACGCCATGGCAGAAGTGGGGGGTCTCTGGACCCCCGTCCATACCCTCCGCAGCTCTTCCTCCGTGAGCTGGCGCTTCTGCAACCGGTGAGTCACAAGCATGTCTTGCGTGGTCGTCGTCGGGGCGTCTAAGGCTGCAAGGGGGCAGAAAATGAAGACGCGAAAGAGGAAAGACGGTAAGAAAGACGGCCAGTTTTTTCCCTGCCCCTTTGGTTCCCAAGGCTGGGAAGGACCAACAGCAAACTTGAGGACAAGTTGCAAAGGTCCATGTCTCTGTGTGTGTGTGTGTGTGTGTGTGTGTGTGTGTGTGTGTGTGAGCATGTGATTCAGGGTGGAACGATGGCAGCTGCACAGCCGTTTGGAGAAAACAATGGCTGTTTGTGCGCCTCTCTGGGAGCATCAGAAATTCTGGGCTGGGGGAGTTTCCAGCCCGCCGCCTGAGCTGCGGTGGGTGGGTGGAAAGTCAATCATAGAATCATAGAATCATAGAAATGTAGAGTTGGAAGAGACCCCCGGGGCCATCCAGTCCAACCCCCTGCCATGCAGGAACACCCTCAAAGCACTCCCGACAGATGGCCATCCAGCCTCTGCTTAAAAATCTCCAAAGAAGGTTAAAACCTCCACCACACTCCGAGGCAGCATGTTCCACGGCCGGACAGCCCTGACCGTCAGGAAGTTCTTCCTGAGCTTCAGGTGGAATCTCCTTTCCTGCAGCTTGAATCCATTGCTCCTTGTCCTGGTCTCTGGAGCAGCAAAAAACAAGCCCTCTCCTTCCTCTACATGGCATCCCTTCAAATATTTACATGGCTATCATGTTCCCTCTTAACCTTCTCTTCCGCAGACTAAACATACCCAGCTCTCTAAGTCTATCCTCATAGGGCATGGCTTCCAGGCCCCTTGCCATTTTGGCCGCCCTCCTCTGGACTTGCTCCAGCCTGACCATGTCCTTCTTGAATTGGGGTGCCCAGAACTGGACGCAGGATTCAAGATGAGGTCTAACCAAAGCAGAGTAGAGTGGTCCCAGTACCTCCCTCAATCTAGACACCATGCTCCTATTGATGCAGCCGAGAATCGCGTTGGCTTTCTTGGCTGCCGCATCACACTGCTGGCTCACGTTCAGCTTGCGGTCTCTTAAAACTCCTAGATCCCTTTCACACAGACTGCTATCCAGCCACGTGTTCCCCATCCTATATTTCTATATTCCATTTTTTTATACACTTCTCTCTGTTGAATTTCATTTTGTTAGCTTTGGCCCGGCTCTCCAATCTGTCCAGGTCATTTTGAATTTTGATCCTGTCCTCTGGCGTATTAGCAACCCGTCCCAATTTGGTGTCATCTGCAAATTTGATCAGCATGCCCTCTATTCCTTCATCCAGGTCGTCGATGAAGATATGGAACAGCCCTGGGCCCAGGACAGAACCCTGTGGCACCCCCAAAAGTCCCTTCTCTCCAGGAGGAAAAGCAGCCATGGGTGAGGAGCACCCTTTGGGTTCGGTCGGTCAACCCATTACAAATCAAGAGCCGTTCTAATTCCTGTTGGGCTTTTGTGGCACCGTTTTTTCCCCTTTCGAGCGTTTCCTTCTCGGGACAGAAGTGCCAGGAACGGGCACCAAAGCTCCTCCCGCTGCCACACTGCCTTTATTTTCCTTCCCTAAACAACATTTGACATGTTCGGAGTCGGCACGGTAGAGCACTTAAGAGAGCTGGAGAGATTCGGGTTTGAGTCTCCGCACCGGGTCGTGAAGACCCCCTGGGTGGCCACGAGCCAATTCCCGTCTTGCAGACGGAACAACCTCGCAGTGTTGTCGTGAGGATAAAGCAGGGCAGAGGAGGAGGGCCAGGCCTCTGAACCCATGAGGGGAAAGCATAAGCAATCAGGAGGTAAAGTTTCTTGAGAAGGACACCTTCCCTTTCAAGAAGGTCCTGGGTCCACAACAAGAAACGCGAGCGGACTCTTGGGGAGGAATTTGGCACGGCTCGCCTTTTGCAACGGGCCTAATTCCAGACCCACAGCTGGAGCTTGGAAAGTAACTTTCTACGCACTGCTTGGACTCGGTTGCTTCTCGCAGCGCTAAAAAGCAATTTGCTGTCCTTACCCTTATGTTAAAAAGAAGCGCTTTGCACTTTCAGGAGGCTTTTTTTGTTACGGTTCTTATTTTTGCAAAAACAGACTCGGGACGTCGTCATTGCGCCTTTGGAAAATTCTTGCCGGCATCGTCCCCAAAGGCCTTTGGAACGGCACGTTCAAAGGCAAACAGGGAACGCTTTTGCATGGCCCTGGGGGAGAGGCAGAGGCATATCTAGGGTGGGGCCAATGCCAGGGGAGGGTGCAAAAAGGCCATGCCGGAAACGGAGGAAAAAGAAGAAGGGCACAACTTCTATCCTTGCCCTAGGTGCTGTTTATGCTGGATACGCCTCTGGGGAGAGACTGAGAATCATCGAATCATTGAAACATAGAATTGGAAGAGACCACAACGGCCGTCAAGTCCAACGCCTTTCTGCCATGCAGGAACAAACACTCAAAGCACACCCCACAAATGGCCATCCAGCCTCTGCTTAAACATCTCCAAAAAATAAGGAGATTCCACCACACTCCATTGAGGCAGCAGCATATACGCCACTTATCAAACTGCTTTTACCGTCAGGAAATTCTTCCCGAGGTTTAGGTGGAATCCCTTTTCCCGTCGTTTGAAGCCATTGCTCCTCGTCCTAGTTTCTGGAGCAGCAGAAAACAAGCTCGCCCCATCTCCCGCGCGGCATCTTTGCGCCGTCCGACTTCGTCGAGCCCTCCTGGCTGATAAAGGGCTGCCGACCCCTGTTCAGGCCGTGCTTTGCACCCGTGTTACTTCCAAGCGTCAGCGGGGCGAGGAAGGGCCGGGCGGGTTTTTCCGAATCCCAGAAACAGCTCTCCCAGCTGGTGAAATAACCTCCCCCATCCCACCCCCAGCAGACCGGGGCCGTACCGTGGTAGTCGAAGGGGACGCTACTCTTGAGGAGGTCCGTCTTATTGGACTCCGCTTGGTGCTTCTCGGCGGGAGGCGGCTGATAGTCGGAATGCTGGGTGGTCCCGAAGGAGGGCGGCTGGCGGTCGTCCCCCAGGTGCAAGGTTGCTTGTCCTTTCCGGGGCTCACACGCTGTCGGGTGGGCCGGATCCTCGGCCTTCGGCTGGGCAGAGAGAACACGAGTGGTGTTTTACATGGACTCTGTGCATCAAAGCTTGGCACCATCTGAAGTCGTCAGAAGATATTATTATACTTAATAACTGCAGCAAAGTTGACGTACGCCCAACACTGGGAAGAAAAGAAATCTATTGGTACAGAAGAATGGAAGTTAAAAGCTCTGGGTATGATAGAGGTGGAAAAATCAGCATCTCCTTGGAAAGACTAAATCTATTGGTATAGAAGAATGGAAGTTAAAAGCTCTGGATATGATAGAGATGGAAAAATCAGCATCTTCTCGGAAGAATAAATCTATTGGTATAGAAGAACGGAAGTTAAAAGTTCTGGATATGATAGAGATGGAAAAATCAGCATCTTCTTGGAAGACTAGATCTATCCAGAACTTTGAGAAAGAATGGAAAGGACTATTGGATTGGGTAAGGATATCAATGTATAAAAAAATCAAAGAAGAAATAATGTAATTGTTCTTCTGCATCAATAACGTAATAATGTAATTGTGCTTCCCTCTGTAAGATGGAAATTAGGTTTGTATGGAATGGAAACAAGCAATCTCAGCTGGAAGATTCAAGCGTGGAAGTGTGTGTGGGGGGTTTCTTTTCGAGATTAAACTTTTAATAAAAATTACTACCCCCCCCCCCAAAAAAAAGCTTGGCGCCATCTGACGCTCTCCAAGTTCTCCGAAGGAGGAAGGCTACCCAAAAGCTCAAGGCCAGAGAAGTTCTTGGGGGAATCGGGGCCAAAGGCAGAAAGAGGTGGGGGGGCCCAAACTCCAGCAGCCATCGTAGCTTGGCTGGTGAGTTGAAGGGTGTGCAAAATTGGGGAACCATCGCCCATCGTGGCGTCATGGAGAATGGGGAATCCTCACTGAAAGGTGTTTCAAACAGAAGCATATTGAGGGCAGGGCTTTCTGGGGCTGAGAGTATGTGACATGCCCTAGGTGGGCTTCCACGGCTGAGCGGGGAATCGAACCCGGGTCTCCGGGGTCAAAATGCAACACTCAGACCACTGATTTATTAGAAGAAGGATAATAATAAGACGGAAGAAGGATAATGAGTAATGCTTAAAATAGGATGCAATACTTATAACCACCGAGAAGAAAATCGGAAACCACTTTTCTATTTTCATGTATTTCCCTCTGCACTTCTTTCTTGCTGTGTCTGTTATTTTGGTTTTATTTTGTCTCTGCTACTGCATCTGTTCTTTTGTTCTTATACTTTTTGATGCATTTAGAAAATTTCTTAATAAAATTTTTAAAAAATAAAAAAGGAGAAAGGGACACCCTGGGAACTGGAGGGGGTAATCGGGGAGTTCTGATGTCTCCCCACTCCCGTTCTAAACGGAGACGTGGCCCTGCCTTTGAATCTGAAACGAAAGCGTTTCTAGGGCCCGGGAGACCAGGCGGTTGGGAGACGTAGCATGCTCCCATTTCCAGGGTGCTGTGGGACCAGCAGCTGCCGTGGGTCCCCTTTCGGTTCCGAAAATGGGAGCCTGCTGGGGTGTTATCGAAGCACCCCAAAAGGGTCCAGGAGAGCCCAGACCTCATTTCTGATCTGCAGCCCCCTTCAGCTAGGGGGCAGCCAGGCCGACAAGGTAAGAGTTTCTTGGGGGGCCATCCTCAGACATAATGATGATGATGATGATGAAGCTCTGTAGTTGCCCTTGGACCTTGGCCGGTTCCAAGGGGAGACCATTCTAAATTTGTTTCTGCTCCTCTTTAAAAAAAACTAAATGGGGTTTTACGAACTGCCTTCAGCTCCATTTTGGGGAGAAAAGCTGGGCGTCCACAAAACGCACATATAAATGCATGCATGCGTTTTAGCCTGTCCTGGTTTTCTCCCTCCTCGGTGACCATCGCAAGTTTGGGGGAGCTCCAAAGCAGTCAGATGGAGGGAGAAGTCGGGGTCCCCCCTCGTACCTCTCGGTAGTAAAACCGGTAGTTGGTGACATTTTCCCGGTTCCTCCTGGCATCTCGGTCCCCTCGGAGGATAAAAGATTCCTTCCTTCCAAGGCTGGGAACGGACGGAGGCCCTTGAAAGACCAAAAAGGCAAAGAAAGGTTCATTTCTGAGTCCGGGTTCATCCGGGATGCGTGAATTAGTGCCCGTGAGCATGGACAGAGTGTCGCTCCATCACTAGGGAGCTCAGAACATTTGGAAAGTGTGTGAAGCGGGGTGATAACTGCTATGCTATGGAAACTACACCATTTTTTAATTTTTTGGGGGGGTCATTATTCTTTTATTATCCCCGAAAGAGAAAAATGGCCCAACCGTACAAGAATGGAAAATTAAAGTTACGGACGTGAAAGAATCAGAAACTTCTCGACGTGACTCCCATGACAATAAATGGACTCCCTTCCCGATTGTTACCTTCTTTCTTCTTTTCGATTGAAGTTCATTCTTCCCTTGTTATCAAGGAAAAAGTAACTCATTGCAGTAACTCATTGCCGCTCCTAACTTCCAGTGGAAGCTGGGGGACTCCCTCTCCAATTGGAGAATCTGCTCTGTGTTTTAGCCCGAACTGAACGGAGCTGTTCGCGGTGCTGAGCCTCAGTCCTCACGTGGGTGGCTCTTTGAAAGTTCAGACTAAATCCCAGAACAAATCTGCTTCCTGAGCCCCTGGTTGCATAGCACTTCCCTTCCAAGACACATTTTTCAGAACCACAAAACAATCGTTTTGGAGGAAAACTCACTGAGGGGGTTCCTCCATGTGAGGTTGGGGAATATTGGGGTGGTCCCAGGGTCCCCTCCCTCCCTCTGGCCCTACCAGGCTGCTTCCACGGGTACGATTCAGACATGACGGTGGAAAACCTTTGCCATCCGTCCCCAGGGCAGACGTTTGTCTGGAGGACCTTCGCGGCCACCGTCTCGGGGTTGTAGCTGTTGGCGAGAGAGAAGCGGCAGGAGAAGGGGAGACCCCTTGGGGCCCCCCATCTGACAGACACACATACACACGGGGAGACACAGCCACACACAAAAGACACCACAACCAACCAATTATCTCTCCCGGATGCTTGTCTCCGTGCTGACCGGTGGCTCCCGTATCATGTCACTGGGGCAGTGGATTTGCTTTGGGTTTTAGACCGAACTTTAAAGGTGCTGAAGTTATCTGGGGAGGGTTAGGTGCAACATCCCTCTACACTTCAGACTAAAACCAGGAGTGAATTCACTCCCCCACCAATGCAGCGAAGTGGAGAGCACTTCCGGCATCCTTGAGAACTACAAATCCCAAGATACCCTGGGGGCAAGGAAAGGATGGGAGACGGCGAAAGGACTGCAACTGAAAAGAACCCAGGGGGCCATCTAGTCCAACCCTCAACGCCGAGGCAGGAATTCGCGGTGAAAGCAGCAGCAATGAGAGAAAAACGGCTGTTTCTTCCAATACACCCCAACCGGTTGCGGACAGCATGTGACTTCAAGTCATTTCCAACTTGTGGTGAGCCTATCTTGGGGCTGAGAGTGTGCGACTCGTCCAAGGTCATTCGGCTGGTTTCTAGGGCCAAGCAGGGAATCAACCGCAAACCCCAAGATTCCATAGGATGTTGAAAGCGGAATAATAGCACTATAAGTGTCTAGTGTGGAAACGGCCCAGGTCTCTGGTTACAGGACGCTAAGTTACCCAGAGCTGGAAGTTTCCAAGCAATTCTGGCCCGCGAGCAAGAGGCTCGTTGCTTACCGCTGGCCCCGAAGCGGCCAAGGGGTGTATGCCCGCTTCTGCTCACTCTCCATCTCATGGCACCTGGGATCCCCAAAGGGAACAGACCCCACTTTCTGCAGAGAGAAAGAGAGAGAAAGGGATTTTCCCGTGGCTGGGAGAGGCAGGGAACCCCAGCCGCCGAGTCTTTCTGACCCCCCTTCCCTCCCCTGCCCAAAAGTAACTTTTCCAAGCTCCGGCCCTGCCCATTATCCAGGGGAAAAGATGAGGGTTTGGAAAAGTGACTTTTTTGTACTACGGCAGCCCGAAACTTTTTCCAAACTTGGCGTCCCTCCGTTGGTGCCAAGAAGGAGACCGGCTCCGGAGAGAAGATTCGGGAAGAGCGGAGAAGCGCTTCGTTTACCTCGCTGCATCGCTGGGCCGGAGGCCCCGATTCGCCCTTGTATTGGGATTTGTAAGAGGTGTCGTAGCCATGGCGGCTGTCCCCTTTCAAAGTGGCATCTTTGCCTGCCAAGAAAGAACAGGGGTCCCTGAGGGCGGCGAGAGACCTTTCCTTCCCCAGCCGGGTCCTGGCGTCGGGCGCCCTGGGAGTCCGGAAAAGCGTGGCAAAGCTTGGGCAATATCTACTTCTTCTTTGGATTACAGCTCCCAGAATCCCCCCACCACAGCATGCGAGGTGCACTTCCAAAAAGTAACTTTTCTGAGCGCTCTCCGGGGAAAGCTGCTTTTGAGGACTACATCCTCCCCGAGCCACCTTCACGCTCCATTCGCTAGACCGGGGACGAGGCTGGATCGAGGCCTCCTGGGGGCCGAATCCACACCCTTTCCCATCATGTGCCACCTTTCCCGGCTTTTCTAAGGGACGCCCCCCATCCAAAAATCTGAAATCCCCTTCCTCCACCTAGACCAAGGGCCTCTCCGTACTACACTGTCGTGGTGCTATCGTTCCGCTTTCAACACCCTGTGGAATTCTGGGCTTTGTAATTGTATTGAAGCCAAAGAGAATTCTAAATGCCGCTCCCTAAACTGCAAATCCCAGGATTCCACAGAACGTTGGAAGTGGAATAATAGCACTATAACAGTCTAGTGCGGAAATGGCCTAAGTTCCTGTCCGGAAGAACATCGGTCAATTAAATGAGGTGCTCGTACGTTGGAGGGAGCTCCAGCCAGCCTGGGCTGCCCGCAGGAGCTGCGGGGGGAATTGAACTCGGGACCTCAGACCGCCCCCCGCCCAGGAATTTTTCAGACCGCCCAGCTTTTGCGGGGTGGCAGCAAGAGGATGGCAGCCTGGTTCCTCGGCTTTTCCTCCTGAGGGATCCGCCATCAGCAAGCAAAGAGGCCTTGCCTCCGACAGCTCGTTCACACTGCAGAATTATAGCACTATGATTCCACTTTCACCGATAGGGTTCTCTCTGATGGAATACTGGGATCTGCAGCGTTTAGAGCTCTCGGCTGGAGTGCCTCACCAAACTACGAAACCCAGGACTCCACAGGATGGAACCGTGGTAGCTAAAGTGGAATGACGGAGCTACAATTCTGCAGTGTGAACAGATCCTAAGGGCAGCCTCCCTCCCCTTGCATGCATTCAGAAGCTTTGGCCCTTCCTTTTCCAAGGCTCCTGCCCAGGGACCTCTGCACAGGCTCAGAGGCAGACGCACCCAGGTGCTGGCTGGGGGCCCTGGTGGGGGGCACAGCCCCGTCGGGGGGCTGGTAGGACTGCTGGTAGAGGGACGCCGGCACGGGTTGCTTCTCTTTGTCCCCACTGGGCACGCTGTCCTCCCACTTGTCCATCCAGCGGGGTGGGGCGGGCGAGTGGCCCACGGGGCAGGGGTAGCTTTGGTGGGCGACGGAGGCGGGGGTCGGCTGCCGGGGGTCGGCGTGCATCCACAGCCGGGAGGCTGGCGGCTGGATCTCGGGCCGCGGCTGCAGGGACCTCGGCGGGTAAGAGATCCCTGTCTCGGAACGGGTGTCCCAGGATGGGTCCATATCTTGGTTCAAGACCCCCACGCACTTTGGGGGCCGGACGGGCGGTGGGCAGAAGGTTCCCCAGCGAGGAGGGTAGTCGGTGCGGTAAGGGGAGACCACCGTTTTGCCCTCTGGCCGGTGGTCATAGCCCAGCTGGAAGTGGGAGGCCCTGAGGAAGGAGGGAAGGGGGAGAGGGGCCGGGATCTGGGGGAGAAAGGGGGCTGCCATGGGGAAGGAACTGGAGGAGGAAGAGGGGCGCTAAAACTTCTCCAGGGGCCCCAAGCTGGACTAGTGCCTAGGTCCTCACTGACAAACAGGGGCTGAAAGGGTGGAGGGGAGAGAGGAGGACCCCCTCTTTAAGTCATTCCCCCCCTCCCCGCCGCCCTCCGGCCTTCCAAAGCAGGAGGAAGTCGGGGGCTAAAGACGGTGGTCTTTGCTCAAGGCCCTGCCGCGAGCCCTTCTATGGTGACCATGCATGGAACTTGACCTCATCACTGAGAACGATGACGTCATAGAAGAGACGGCCAATCACAGGAGACGGGAGGTTTCCTCTCTCGCTAGTCCCAAGACCGGGAATCATCCACCCAGTAGCCACGGATCAGACTAGACAGCCACAACCCCCAGTCCTAGTTTTCTGCTTATTTTAAAAAAGTCCTGCAAACTTCGAAGGGGCTGGAATTGCTCTGCACCCCGTTTCTCCAGCAGGACGGAGCCATTTTCTTTATTCTCTCATACCCCTTTCATGGATTTAGGTTCCCTCCCCATCTGTGATTTTCCTAAAATAGGATCAAAACTGCAGAGAACCGTTCCTGATTTGTAACTATTTTCTCCTCCCCTCTTCTGTTGATCTGTTTGCTTTTAGGAATTGCACATAAATCTTGTTATTGCAAGACTTAGTTTTACTGGTTTTCTTCTCTTCACCTTTTCCTTTCGACGTACCGGTCCTCCAGCATTGCAAGATGCCACAGGAAAGAAAATGTACCCTGCAGATACCCAGTACTAGGAGGGTTTTACTGGCTAAATTGCAGTTAGTTCCGTGGGGCTTCCACATAGATAAACGTGTACAGGATCGTAGCCTAAGTGAGACATTCTAAAAGCCAATTAGAATGCATGGATTTCTTTGGGCCCTCACGATTTCCCCCCAGCAGTAACTTTCTAATTTCATTTAATTCATTGGAATTAAAACGATTGCACGTTACGTCTCTCCATTCCTATCCGCTCGCCCCACTTTTATCCTAACAACAAGCCTGCGGAGCAGGCCGGGATATGATTTGCACCCAGGAACGTCCCCGGGAAGCTCGGATTTGACCCGCTTTGTGCATCGCATGGAGAGGGCGCGTGCGGACGCGCAGGGCGGCTCTGAGAGACAGCTGGACTTTGGAGCAGAGTCTCACGGCAGCGTTAAGATTTTACAGTCGCGCATTAACATAACATTACGTCGCGTTAGTGCCCGATTGCAAAATCTTAATGCCTTCACCAGACCCTGCTCAAAAGTCCAGCTTTTAACATTATGTTAAACGCTATAACATACTATGTTGCAATAATATTACATTATGGTAATGTGTTTTTAATCGGTGTGCTGGTTCTAATTGCATTTTAACTTTTGTTGTGCCCTGCCTCGAGCTTTGAGGAGAGGCAAGGAACAAATAAAAAACAGGATTGCATGCATGTACACAAAGCATTGTACTTAATGATCCAGGCACACCCCTCCTTATTTTGTTTTTTTTCAGGCTTTCCAAAACTCCAAAGCTTTGCTGCTTAAATGGTTGTTTTGTGCGCTGTGTCTTTTGCTCGCCTTCGGCCCTTTTGTTCCGGTTTTCATCCGGACGTGTCGGAGGGCGGGGTGGGTCATTTGCGGGACCGTCCCGAGGTGGCTGCCT
Organism: Cyclura pinguis; assembly: GCA_030412105.1. NCBI lineage: Eukaryota > Metazoa > Chordata > Lepidosauria > Squamata > Iguanidae > Cyclura > Cyclura pinguis. The sequence goes on along the minus strand of CM059614.1, from coordinate 8,262,375 downwards.
TGGACAGGATCCCGGTCTCCACTCGGGATCGCCAGCCCACCCCCTGGGATGAAAACAATCCACCCCGCAGCGGGAGGAGGGAGAGCATCCCGTGATCCCGGCCAAACAAAGGCCCCTGTGTGCGGACGGAGATGAGACGGGGGCCGGCGGTGCAGGTCCCAAGCGGTGCCGGGCGGCGGGAAGCTTGCGGCCAGCTCGGCACCGCCAGGCCCGGCACCCCCACCCCGGGTGAGGCCACCACCCTCCTGCGGGGTCCGGGACCCAAGATCAGTGCCCGTTTTCCCCCGGCCGCGGCCACCAACCAGAGCTGGGCAAAACCAGGTTTAGCTTCTGCACGCAGACTTGGCAATGCAAATCTTGTTTTAGCTGCTGAGCTGGCCTCGCTTTTGAAAACCCGGCGGGGCAAAGCCGTATTGCCCCCCCGGCTTCCAATCTCAACACGGTGGCTGCGGTTGCTGTCTCCCGTTCCTGAGAATCATAGAAATATAGAGTTGGAAGAAACTCCAGGGGCCATCCAGTCCAACCCCCGCCATGCAAGAAGACACATCAAAGCCCTCCCTTGGACGGACGGCCACCCGGCCTCTGCTTGAAAACCTCCAAAAAAGGAAGGAGACTCCACCCCACGCCATGGAGGCAGCGGATTCCACTGCCGGACGGCTCCGACAGCCAGGAAGTTCTTCCCGAGGTTTACGTAGACCCTCTTTTCCTGTAATTTTAATCCATCGATCCGTGTCCTAGTCTCTGGAGCAGCGGAAATCAAGCTTGCTCCATCTTCAACATGACCACCCTTCAAATACTTAAACACGGCTATCACGTGCATTAGCAACTGTGTCATTAGCCATTCGTTTCACCCTCAAATGGCATTTACAGTTAAAAAAAAGTTCTTCCCAATGTTTAGGTGGAATCTCATTTCTTATAAATGCAGTCCATTTATAAATATTTGAAGGGATGTCATGTTGAGGAGGGAGCAGGAAGTTTCCTGTTTCAGCAGGAAACAGCCAGGCAAGGGTCAGAAGGCAGCTGGCTGACTTCTTCAGCTACACAGGTCTCTTCTTCAGGCTGCGTATTTTTTCCAACAGAGAAAAACCTGTGGATGTTGCAAGCAGTGCCTTCCCACGTCAGTGGGGCAACGGAGGAAGTTCTCCTTGTAGGCTGGTTGCCCCCTCCCGTTGCTGCCCTATTTTGCTGCCTTGCTCCAAAAAAAATAATAATAATTTTTTTTTTAAATGCAAAAGCCCCACAGTAGGAGAGGAAAGGGTTGCTGGGCTTTGGGTCACTCTTCTGTTGGTCTCCGCTGGGCTTTTGTGGATTTATTTGAATTAACCTGAATGTGAGCCTCCAAAAGGCAAAAGGGTATAAATACACAAAACCCACAACAAATTTAAAACAGTAAACAGACAAAAAAATTCAGCCTCGGCTCAGTGTCCGGTGCAGCAAATGAGGCAATCCGGCCAGGAGACCCCAGACTCAAAAGCAGTCTTTGCCTGCCCCGGTGGAGTGAGGGAGCCGGTGTGGCTTACTGCGGCAGGGAGTTCCACAGCCTTCTGGAAGCGGCCACCGAGAAGGTCCTGTTGGCCACCAGCTTCCTTCCGCACGTTTAAAAATGGCCACGTACGGTGGTCTCCGTAACGCGAACGCCGCCCACAGGGGAACGAGCCCCCCTCGCTTTCGCTTTCACCGTCGCTCAGGAGCGGAGCAGCCGAGGGTGCCGGCAGCCCTGTCGTGGTGGACGGAGGGGCCGCCCGGTCCGCCGCCGTTTTCTCTCCCTTGCTGCTCCTCTTCCACCAAGTTCAGGAGCCCCTGTGCCCTGTATGCCAAAGGCAGGGGGTCCCCATAATTGAGAGGGTCTTCCTTTGGGGGCTGCAGCTCTTCCCCGGCTGGGACGAGCCCCGGGGAGTCCTCCATGGCCTCGGCGCTGTCGTGGCTGTCTTCCTCCTTCTCCACGGGGACTTCGAGCAGGAAAGGGTCTCCGGCGCCCCCAGACTCACGAGGCTCCACGAAGTGCCGCCATCGGTGGACCTTGAAAGCGGGACGAGGTCAGACGGGGTACATCCTGGGGGATCCTGCTTCTCCCCTCCAACAAAGCGTCCCCCCTCCTATAGCAAACGCATCAGGGTTTGCCGTTGGGCCGACCTTGGTTTCCAGTTTTCTTGGCACGGTTTCTCATTCTGAAGAACTCCGTCCCCACGGCCTTCCTTCTGAGGCTGAGAGAGAGTGGCACGTGCCCCAAACCACCTTGTGGGCTTCCGGAGCCGAGCAGGATTCGAATTCTGCTCTTCCAGAGTTTTAGTGCAATACTCCAACCGCTGCCGACCACGCCAGGTACCTTCGAGCTGACTGATGGCACCCCTGCGACGGCTTTTCTTGGCCAGGTTCATTCAAAGGAGGGTGACTCTGGGCAACTCAGACGCTCTCTCAGCCTCGGAACGGTAAACCTCCCTTGAGCCCTGCGCTTGTCCAGCACTCCAACCACTGAACCCCGCTGCCTCTCGACATCATGGTTTAGCTCTCCAAACACTTTTTAAAAATGGGACCAGGGTCTTCTAACCACCCAGGTCTCCGGGGGAGGCCGTCTGCCGTCAGAAAGATTCCTGAAACTCCTGCACCCCGACACTCTCCGTGCTGCGGGTCCCCGCCTGGCATCTCACCTGGCCTGGCTCCACTGCCAGGAGGATCTTGACGGCTTCGGTGCCAGTCGGGTCTGGCAAGGGAGGCCACAGAGCTTCCTGAATCCTGGAAAAGAAGTTCCTAGGGGGACAGACCAGTTAGCTTTCCTGGACTACAACTCCCAGAATCCTCTTCCCAGCAGGACCAGTGGCATTCCTCTTTCACGTACGGGCAAGGCTGCCACAGAGATTTCCTGCCTTCCCTTCCATTTCAGGAGTTCTTGTTTTAATGAGTGCATCCACATTGCACAATTTTAGCCCTCTGATACCACTTTATCCTCCACAGGTACTTCCTGTGGAATTCCGGATTCGTGCTGTATTGTTTTAATATTGTTAGCCGCTTGGAATCCCATTATCAGAAGAAAGGTGGGATATAAGCCAATAAGATAATAATAGCAATATTTAGAATGCTCTGCTGTAGCAAGAGCTCTCCAACAGAGACTTCTAAACATGCCCACCAAACTACAAATCCCAGCCTTCCAGAGCTAGGAACTGTGGCAATTAAAGCAATGGGATTGGCTGCAAACTGGCAAGTTAATTTGTCGGGTAAGCCTCCTTTCTGCAAATGAGAGACTTGGGTGCAGATCCAAGCCTGAAAGGTTACTTCCGTCAAGCAATTAGTTACAAATTTATGGCGCCAAGGCAAGCCTAGCAGAGAGATTAGCTGCCCCTAAATAAATAAATAATAGATTATTATTATTATCATCATTAGAAAAGTAATTCTCTTGTTTCTCAAAAACAACTCAAATAGCTATTTTGGATCCCCTCCGATCTCTTCTGAATTTGGGATTCTATGCTGTCAATTCCTGCACCGGAGGGGGGGTCCTTGGAGATTTCCTCGGTTCATCTTCCAATTCTGTCGTTCTATTGCTCCAATTATTTGGGGAGGGGGAATACCAAAACGCGATAAGCCACTGGCCTGTGGGATTAAAACCACGCTCGTCCCACCCGCTCATCGTTCCCCCCAAAAGCCATAATGGAAGGTGAGCCCGTTCTTCCTCCGCCACAATAAATTTTCCGGCACAGCTTTTTTCGGGGGTCCCCCCCCCCGCCTGGCGTTTGCACCGGGGGCACGTGCCCTGCTCGTCCCGCCCTACATACGCCTCCGCCGTCCTCGAGCGAAGCCACCCGCCTGCGAGTAGAGAAGCGGCTGAAAGCTACATTTACGCTGCCAAAGGAGCCGCGATCCCCGTCGTTCAGGGGCATTTGCAACGTGGCTTGGCAGTGGCTTTTTCCGCACGGGACTGTTCTAGTGCTACGATTCCACTCTCAACCGCCTATGGAATCGTGGGGTTTGCAGGACCCCAGGATTCCACAGGAGGTTGAAAGTGGAATCACAGCACTGTAACAAGTCTAATCGGAAACGGCCCGTGTCTCCTTTATGACTCCCACCCGTCGGCAAGGGCACGACGGAGGAGGGCGTCCTTCTCTCGGCTTTCCTTCCGAGCTCCCCTCACCTCTCTTTGCCGAAATGGAGCCCAGCGGCTGCAACCAGGACGGCCACAAGGATTCCCAGGAAGAGGAGGCTGTGCACCAGCTTGGAGTCTGCGGAGCAGAAGACACGCTATTGGGAGGACCCCCTTGCCGCCGTGGGGCGGACCCAGCAGCAAGGTCAACCCGAGGAGGAATTTGGGGTGCGGGGAAAGACAGCCATACCTGCGGAACGGGTGAGAAACCAGAAGTTTGCTCTGCAGCCCCTTCCGTTCCGGTCCGTAGAGGCCCACACCCCAACCCAGTAGGCCGTCCGGGGCTGCAGGTCCGGGATGGCGAACTCCCGTTCCGAAGCGTCGGCTTCGTAATCTGGACCGGAGAAAGAAAGGACGTGAGGCAAGGGCGGGGAAGCTCAGCCCCCGCGCCCGTCAAATCGCCATCCAAGGGCTGACCCCCACGGACGGACGTCTGCCCCACTCACGCATCATCCGGCTGCCCTCCTCGTCCTTCCGACAGCAGAGGACGAATTTCTTCAGCACCCCCGGGCAGGCGGAGAGGGCACGGGGGGCCTCCCAACTAACCGTGGCCGAATGGGCCGTTCGCTTGGTCACATTGACCTGGATGGGGTCTTCCAGAGAAGCTGGGGGGAGAGATAAAAGAGTGGCCGGGTCCTCGTCGTCTTCCCAATACGGCCCCTGCGAACTCCCCACTTTGCTGGGCCTGCCTCTGTCAGGAGTGGGGGGCAGGCGGGGAGGAGAGCTAACTGGTCCCCTCAGGGGGCTACCCGCCTACTCATTCAGGCCTTTAGGGGCCCACCGAGCCCCCTACTCTCATCCCTGACCAGGAACAGCCATGGGGGACATTGGTGGTGATAAGGACAACGGCGATTTATTCATTCCCATCCTGCCCCCTCGCCCCAAGGACGTGCACAAAATTCAAACCAAATACAGCCCACGTATTAGATGTAGAAACATATACGTCACCATTTCTCTGGAAAACGTGGGTGAGTCCGAACGTGGACCAGCTGTCGGTGTCCAGGTCCAATCCGTGCACAGCCAGGCGGTAACACCGGTTGGACTTCACCACCCCTGCGGGTGGAAGAAAAGGGAGAGGAAGATCCTTAGGATTGTTGCGGATCGTACGTCTTTGGAAAACATTGTCATTAAAGACCGCTTGAGAAAATACAAATCCACAAGCAAGGGGGAAAACCCACAAAGATAACCAATGCAAAAGGGAAAAGTAGCCAAAAGAGAAAAATAAGCAATACAGAACAGAAAAATAAGCAATGCCAAAACACAAAAATAATCAACATAAAAATAACCAATACAAAGCAATAACCAACGCAAAAGAGAAAAATAACCAATGCAAAACACAAAAATAACCAGTGGAAAATACAAAACTACCAATGCAAAACACAAACATAACCAACCTAGAAAAATAACCAACGCAAAGCACAAAAATAACCAGTGCAAAATACAAAATAACCCATGCAAAACACAAAAATAACCAACCCAGAAGAATAACCAACGCGAAGCACAAAAATAACCAACGCAAGCCAGAAAAACAACCAATGCAGAACACAAAATAACCAACGCAAAACGCCAAAATGACCAATGCGAAACCCCAAAATAACCAAATCAAACCATCTGAACATGAATATCGTCTTTAAATATGGCAGGGGCTGCCCCAGAGAGGAGGGGCAGGCCTGCTCTCTGCTGCCCCGGAGGGGACGACCAGGACTAATGGTTTCAAATCAACAGGAGGATAGATTTGGATTAAACAGCAGAAGGAATTTCTTCACAGTGGGAGCAACTGGGCAATGGGACCAGTTGCCTAGAGGGGCGTTGGGGGGTCTCTTTCCCTGGACATCGTCCCAGAGGCTGAACAGCTATATGAGGGGGACCCTAATTCTTCCAGCTTCAGCATTCTGGGGTCCTGCGCTACTTTACCGGCAGCTTGGGGTTACCGTCTTGGAGAGGTCACGACACCTCGGACTGCAGGAGCCGGGATGGCCGCCGGACGGCTAAGGGTAAAATGCCGCAGTCCCGCTCAAGCCACTCCTTACCGCCTCTGAGCGAGGCCAGTTCCCCAAGTCAGAGCATTCCCCCACAGCCATTTAGTGGCCGCGGGTGGGGGGCACCCGCACAGAGAGAAATGGCTCCTGGAAATGGCAGAAGGAAGCAGGTGAGACCCTCCTGAATCTCACACCTGGCTGGATAACAGCACGTGTGAAAGGGATCTAGGAGTCTTGGTGGCCCACAAGCTGAGCGTGAGCCAGCAGTGTGATGCGGCAGCTAAAAAAGCCAACACAATTCTTGCATCGAAAGGAGTATGGTGCCTAGAGCGAGGAAAAATAATAGCATCACTCTATTCTGCTTTGGTCAACTCTCATCTGGAATAATACTGTGTCCAGTTCTGGGCACCACACTTCAGGACGGATACGGACAAGCTGGAGCGTGTCCAGAGGAGGGGGACCAACATGGTGCCGGGTCTGGAAGCCACGAGGCCCTCTGAGGAGCGGCTGAGGGAGCCGGGGATGTTTAGTCTGCAGAAGGAAAGGTTAAGAGGGAACAGGAGAGCCGCGTTTAAATATCTGAAGGGATGTCATGTCGAGGAGGGAGTGGGCTTGTTTTCTGCCGCTGCAGAGACCAGGACAAGGAGCAATGGATTCAGACCGCAGGACAAGAGAGTCCACCCAAACCTTAGGAAGAAGTTCCTGATGGCAAGAGCTGTTTGACTGGAGTGCACCCACTGCCTCAATGGAATGTGGTGGCATCTCGTCTCTTTTCGGAGGTTTTTCAACAGATGCTGGATGGTTATTTGTTAAAGGCGGTGCTCTGAGTGCGTGTTCCCGCACGGCAGAGTGGGTTTGGACTAGAGGGCCCTCGGGTCTCTTCCAGCTCTAAGATTCTTTGACTCTACATGCCTTCAAGTCAACTCCAACCTTGGGTGATCCTCTTCCAGGGCTCTCTTAGCAGGATCTAATATTCTGAAGGGCTTCCTCTGAAGCTAACAGGGAGCGTGGCTGGGAGCGGTTTCCGTGCCCGAGTCGGGATTTGAACCTGGCTCTCCCAGAGCGCTCATCCAACCCCAGCCCACGCTGGCTCCACTGTTGTGTGCCTTCTGTCATCTCCGGTATACTCTCTTGTAGAGTTTTCTTGGCCATTCCCCCATGGCTCTCCTTTGAGGCTGAGAGAGAGTGACTTGCCCAAGGTCACCTGGGGGGTTTCCACGGCTGAGCAGAGATTTGAACTCTGGTCCCCCAGAGCTTTAGCCAAATATTGCAACTACGCCGCACAGACCCTTTCGTTCGGTGTGGCTATCGAAACGTTATGCACCCTACTTTCCAAAGACAGCTTTGTTCCGCCGGCGGTCAGGGTGTCGCCGACGCGGGGATCGGGGCCCACGCGCCAGCGCCTCACCTGAGCTCTCGTAGGCTTGGCCAGGCTCCAGGTCTTTCCTTCCGCAGGGCGTCTCCGACGGAGGCTCTCCAAGCGCCTGGCTCTCAAAGCAGAAAACATCGGCCACCGCCGTGGCTTTCCACCAGGCCCTGAAGCTCTCGCCGGAGAAGCTGACGTTCAGGCTGCTGGGACCTGCAGTTCAAAAGCCGAGTGGGAGAAGCTGAGCCAGGAAAAGACCCGGCCCAGCGGACGAAATAAAAACAGCCGAAATGAGCAAGGGAGGGAGGCACTAAAGGAACCATCTTGTGAGCCGCGGAGGGGTCGGCATGCCGGACTAGTGGTCCAGGAGACCAACGCCTAAATTTCCCCCCCGACCATGGAAAAATCCCACTGTTGGTTGTCCCACAGTGGAGTCCAGTAACTCCTGTTTAGCTGCGTGTCCCATGACGCATCCGTTAATCCGGCTCCAACCTCCTCCCTAACAAACGTGCTTAATAACCTTTTGGCCGGCTTTGGCCACTTGCGCATAGGTCTCCTTTGAAGTAAGAGGGCCTGGATAGGGCTGGAGGGGACAAGCCCTTGTGCGACCCCTGAGAAAGTCCAGCCCTGGCCTCCTAGGCTGAAGCGCCCTTCATTTCCAACCTCCCCTATTTTGGGGGCCTTTAAACAAACCCCTGGGGGCCCCCCGGCAAACCCCACTCTCTCAGCCCCAGAGGAAAGCCACAGCAAACCTCGGAATAATACGAGTTGCCAAGACAAGCTGAGGAAGGGTTGCCATAAGTCAAACGGGATTTGGAGGCAGAAAACAGCCCGTGAATGACAAAGAAGAAATGCAGGGCTTGCAAAAAGTACCTTTTCTGGACTCTGGCTGAGATCCCGCTGGCGATTTACACGGGTGTAGAAGCCCCAGTGCAAGGGGCCACACCGTTTTGAACAGGGTTGCACGGGCCTGGTGCATCGTGCATTGCTGTGCATCAACAAGGCACGAGCAACCTAGGTCGTTTCCGCACCAGACTGTTATAGGGCTATTATTCCACTTTCAACGTCCTATGGAATCTTGGGGTTTGCAGTTTAGGGAGGGTCCTTTGGTGCAGAAGTCTAGCGCAGAAATGGCGCTAGCGGTGGTGCAACAGGCAGGTACGTGGCATTGCCACTCGTTGCATGGCTAGCTGTGTAATCTGGTGTGGTTTAATCAGGATAAAATTATGCTAGCCAAACACTTGCAGGAAACTTGGCCCCTCATTCCCAGAAGGACCCCAAATCCACACAGCCGACGCGGCTTAGTCCGCAAATCCGCACCAACATTGCATAAAAGGGGAGACCGGGGGCTGGGGACCCCCTTCAGGAGCACGAATTTGACTCGCATCACGAAAAACCAACCCACCTCGCTCTTGCTCCGGCGGAAGCTGAAAAAAGGTCCTTGGGGCTTCTCCTGCATTGTTGGAAGCTTGTAGAGAAACGTTGTACCCGGCCCCGGAAAGGGCAACCTGACACGAAGTCTGGTTGACCACCTTGTCCTCCTTGTAGTTCCAACAGTCCGAGCAGGGTAGCGGGACAAAAGTCAGGGTGTACGTCACCTCCCCTTGGTCCGGGCTGGGTTTCTAAAGAAGAGGAGACAGAAAAACGTATTGGTCCAGATCCACCGGTCCTACTCTCCTCGGGGCTGCCAAGGGCTCTGGCCAAACCCAAACGCCGATTTTTTCTCCTGTAGTTTGAATCCGTCGCTCCGCATCCGAGTCTCCAGAGCAGCAGAAAACAAGCTTGCTCCATCTTCAACATGGAATTATTTTAAACACGGCTATCCCCAACCAGCATGGCTGCATGGGCGACCACAACTCCCAGAACACCCCGAAAGCTGTAGTAGCTCACACGGCCATGCTTGGCTGGGGGACGATGGGAACCGCAGTAACCGGTGGTCCCACCCGTCCCACTTTTTTCTGGACCCCGAAACGCCTTAACGCCACCTTAGCTTTATCCGCCTTTACCTCCCATTCCAGAGTGATCTTTCTCAATCCATCTTCTCCGAGCCTCCCCACGGTGAAATTCACCTCCGGACTCCTGAAGATGCCTGGAAGAGACCAACCAGGATCGCCTTAATCCGAAGATCTCCTGCCTTGATTCCCACAAACCGGTTAAAAAGGAAAAACTGTGCAAATGGAAACGCAAAACAGCCTGGATTCTGCTACTAACCAGAGTCAGCCTGCCGAATTGGTGGTCTGTAAGAGCTTTTAATCTTTTTTTAATGGCATTTTTATTCTTTACCGAGATATCATTGTTTTAATACGGTAAATAGTTCAGTTCTATCTTAATCATTCGCTTTTTATATGTTTTGAATTGTATGTCTTTTTAAAATTCTGGGCCACCTCAAGTCCCAATTTTGGGGAAAAAGCAGGACGACGACGACGATTAACAATAACAATTGTGCGCCAACACGTGTGCAAATTGCACGGATTTCAGGTTTTACTCTAGTCGGGGGTAAGAACTGAGACCATTTCCGCACTACGCTGTTAGAGTGCTATTATTCCACTTTCAACCTCCTATGAAATCCTGGGATTTGCAGTTTAGGGAGGGGCATTTAGGATTCTCAGCCAGAGAGCTCTTTGCCTCGCAGGAACTACAAACCCCAGAATGCCACGGGATGTTGTTGAAAGTGGAATCATAGCGCTACAACAGCGTAGTGTGGAAATGGACGGGGCTTAAGCTGGGAGTTTGGGGTCACCCGCAGCCCTTAATTCAGCCTCATCTGGAGTCCTGTGTTCAGTTCCTGCTGTCCTCTTTTAAGAAGAATACAGACAAGTTGGAGCAGGGATGGAGAACAAAACCTAGAAGGAGAGGAGCTGGGTTTGTCCAGCCTGGGGACGAGAAGACCGAGGGGCGACATGATAGGACCGCATTATTTATATAATCCAAGGGCCATAATCCAGAGAGGACGGGGCAAGACTGTTCTCGGCTGTCTCAAAGGAGAGGACCAGGTCCAACGGTTTTAAGTTACAGGAAGGTAGATTTGGCTGGCACTTTAGAAAGAAATTCGCGACAGTGAGACGGGTTCAAGACTAGATCGGGTCTCCTTCAACTCTAAGATTCTCTCATTCTGTAATATTAAAAACACAACTGAATTAAAAACAGTTTTAGAACCAAATCAATGAGATCTATCTATCTATCTATCTATCTATCTATCATCTATCCACCTATCTTATCTATCATCTATGCTATTATTCCACTTTCAACCTCCTATGAAATCCTGGGATTTGCAGTTTAGGGAGGAGCATTTAGGATTCTCAGCCAGAGAGCTATTTGCCTCACAGGAACTAATCTATCTATCATCTATCTATCTATCTATCTATCTATCTATCTACCTACCTACCTACCATCTATCTATCATTTATCTATCATCTATCTATCTATCTATCTATCTATCTATCATCTATCCATCTATCTAATCTATCATCTATCTATCTATCTACCTACCTACCTACCATCTATCATTTATCTATCTATCTATCTATCTATCTATCATCTATCCATCTATCTAATCTATCATCTATCTATCCATCTACCTACCTACCATCTATCTATCATTTATCTATCATCTATCTATCTATCTATCTATCTATCTATCTATCTATCATCTATCTATCTACCATCTACCTATCATCTATCTATCTATCTATCTATCTATCTATCTATAATCTATCTATCTATCTATCTACCATCTATCTATCATTTATCTAGCATCTATCTATCTATCTATCTATCTATCTATCTATCATCTATCCATCTAATCTGTCATCTATCTATCTATCTATCTATCTACCTACCTACCTACCTACCTACCTACCTACCATCTATCATTTATCTATCATCTATCCATCTATCTATCTATCTATCTAATCTATCATCTATCTATCTATCTATCTATCTATCTATCTATCTACCTACCTACCTACCATCTATCTATCATTTATCTATCATCTATCTATCTATCTATCATCTATCCATCTATCTATCATTTATCTATCATCTATCTATCTATCTATCATCTATCTATCTACCATCTACCTATCATCTATCTATCATTTATCTATCATCTATCTATCTATCTATCTATCTATCTATCTATCTATCATCTATCTATCTACCATCTACCTATCATCTATCTATCTATCTATCTATCTATCTATCATCTATCTATCTATCTATCTGTCTGCCATCTATCTATCATCTATCTATCTATCTATCTATCATCTATCTATCATTTATTTATCATCTATCTATCTATCTATCTATCTATCTATCATCTATCTATCTATCTATCTATCATCTGTCTATCTATCTATCTACCATCTATCTATCTATCAATCATCTATCATCTATTTTTTTTTTAATTACAAGGCTGGGTCTCTTTACCTCTGCACAACGTTTAATCCTCCGCCCTGCAACGGACATACGACCTTCGGCGGGTCCCCTAACGTCCCCTCCGGCCAGCGGCCGCAGCAGAAAGCGGCCTGAATCTCCCCCACCCACACGGGCACGCGCGGGCTTTCGCACACGAGCCCGCGCGCCAACGCCTCACCCGCTGGCCTGAACACGGATTCGCTCCAGTCGCTCCAGAAGCTGCTCCAGTGCGAGAGGCGATACCGAACCTGCACTTCGTAGGGAACGTTCCCGTCCACCCGGCACACGACTGGAAGGGAAGGCAAAGAGGTCGGGCTCGATCGGCGGCAGATTACCTTCTCTCCTCCCAGTTCAAAACGGCAGCTCCAAAATCCCCCAGCCTGTTATTCCAAACTAGAATCACAGAGTTGTGGAAGAGACCCCGATGGCCGTCAAGTCCAACCCCTTTCCGCCAGGCAGGAACGAACACTCAAACCCCCCGCAGCAAATGGCTTCTGCTTAAAAACCCCTAAAGAAGGAGACTCCACCCCACCACAGAGGCAGCGTATTCCACTGCCGGACAGCCCTGACCGTCAGGAACGTCTTCCTAAGGTTTAGGTGGAATCTCTTTTCCTGCCGTTTGAATCCGTTGCTCCTTGTCCTAGTCTCTGGACCAGCAGAAAAGAAGCCCACTCCCTTCAAATATTTAAACATGGCTATCACGTCCCCTCTCAACCTTCCCTTCTGCAAACTCAACATCCCCGGCTCCCTCAGCCGCTCCTCAGAGGGCTTCATGGCTTCCAGACCCTCCACCATTTTGGTCGCCCTCCTCTGGACACGTTCCAGCTTGTCCGTATCCTCCTTAAAAGGAGGTGCCCAGAACTGGACACAGTATTATTCCAGATGAGAGCTGACCAAAGCAGAATAGAGTGATGCTATTAGTTTCCTCGCTCTAGGCACCACACTCCTTTTGATGCAAGAATTGTGTTGGCTTTTTTAGCTGCCGCATCACACTGCTGGCTCATGCTCAGCTTGTGGGCCACCAAGACTCCTAGATCCCTTTCGCACGTGCTGTTATCCAGCCAGATGTGTCCCGTCCTTGGCTGTCACAGTGGATTTCCCCTTTCAAAGCCACCTACGATACAGGCCACACTGTCACACCTTCGACGCAAAGCTGGTCTGTTCATTGTGGACTCTGCCAGGTGCTTCCTCTTTTCTGAATCCTGCTACTGAATAATTTAAACCCTCCAAATTCCAGCAGGGAAGGGGAAAACTTCTTGCCACTTTCTCCTTGCTTGGTCCCCCAATTGCCTCCCCTGCAAACAAATTAAAAGATTCCGCACCCAACAGTTTGCACAGACTTGTTGCGCGGTTCTTAAAAGCCGCGTGCCCAGGATCACACCTTGGAGCAGGCAGTTCCACAGGTTCGCGTTTAACACGACAGCAGAAACAGTCTTAGGCGCCCAGAGTAGTCAATGTATTTCTAGAAAGAAGATGATCCAAGCTATTTTAAACGGTCGGGAATGAAAATCCGAAACCCACAAACCTTGCGCTCTCTCCTTGTCTCCGTCCTCCTTCCCGGGATTGCAGTCTCCCTGAAAGCAAAAAGGTTCGTGTTTAAAGTGGGGTGGTGGGCTTGGCAAGTCTGCTTCCCCCCCCAAATCCCACCCACGTTTGCCTCCTGGAACCAGTTGGACTGTGCTGGATTATGGGAACTGTAGTCCAAAACACACCTTCTTGGAACGAGATAAGCAGAATCAGGTGGCAATCATTCCCTTCCCACCAAGGCTACCATCTCAACTTAAAACATATGCGGGGCGGCCGCGTCGGCCACGCAACAAAACGCAACAGACTCCAAAATCGGCCTTCGCCGGCCAACCAAAATGCACAAAAGACATCGACGCGAGCTTTCGGAGCTTCGCCGGCTTCTTCGTCCCACCAAGACGTCGAAGATCGCACCGGAGCGGAAAAGCGACGTGAGTCACGGGCCTGGATTTCGCACGACGGCTCTTCTGCATTTTGGATTTTGCTGCGCCGTGACTGAGCCGTTGCAACAACAACAACAAAAAGGGACGACGTTGCAAGCTTCGGAGATGCTCGTAGCCGCCCGCCTGCAGCCGCGCTCTACCTGATCTGCACGGCGTGCGCCGGAAGGAGGACCCCAGAGGCGTATTTAGGATAAATAGTACGCAGGGCGAGCGTGGGAGTTGTGCCCCTACCTCCAGGGCTAAATCTTCCAGCGTGGCTTTTTGTGCCCCCCCGGCACCGGTGCCCGGGGCACTCGGCCTCATTGCCGCACCCCAGATACGCCGCTGGAGGATTCATTCAGTCCTGCGTGGAGATCTCCATCCAAAAGCCCTTCCTTCCCTCCGCTCGGCGTCTGCTTCCCGTGTCCTGATCCTGTTACATCTGGCAGCTTGATCTCAGGGGACGGCCAAGGGCGGGGGGGGAGTCTTAACAGGGGGGATTTATTTCAGGACAGCCAGAAAGCAGCTGGCAGGGCTGGGTGACGCAGTCCTCAGCCCGGCTCCCAGAGGAGGAGGCGGAATTTATGTAACGGCAGTGCTTTAAACAGCTGTCTGGGGGCGAGGGCGGCAACGAGGGGGCGTAATGGAGAAACCGGGGGGGGGGAGGCATGCGGAATTTTTTTGCAGGCCTCGATCCGGGGGCTGCAGAACCAACCAGGTTTTCCTCGCTGTTAGCGCTTTTGGAAAGCACTTCTTTTCTAGGCTGCAGCCTCTCGAATTCCCAGCCCTTTTGCTAAGGAGCGTGCAGGAGTCGCAGCCCCCCCCCCAAAAATCAATCGAAGCTTCCAAACCCTGGACTGCAAGTCCCAGAATCCTCCTCCCCGGCGGGAGAGTAGCCGTCGGAAGCTTGGAAAAATTCTGTTTGTTTGGACTACAGCTCTCAGAATCCAGCTCGCGCTAAAGCAAATGCCCTCCCTCTCCGTCTCCTTCCTCACCTTGCGGGCTAGCGTTGGGGGGGGGGGACAAAGGCCGACGGAGGGATTCTGGGAGCTGCAGTGCAACAAAGGGAAACCGTTCGGAGCTCTGGGGAAAGGGCGTCATGCAACATCCCTGGCCAGGTGAGAGCAGCGGACCTGTCTCGCCCTCACCCCGATGTTTCTCTTGGCCGGGGCTGGGGCACCAGGGGCCGGGCACGGGGGGTGGCCCCGTGGCCATAGTAGCCTCGTGGGAGCCTCTCCTCTGAGCCGCTCGGGAGCTTCTGACGTCACCCAGCCATCTGCTCCCTTCCTTACAAGCTTATTTAAAACTTACAGTTCATCCCTTTTTTCGGTGTTTTACAATTTCCTTCTAAAAATGGGAAGCTTTGCGGGCTGGATAGCCAACCCGTCCAAAAACCGGGCAACTGTCTGGATTTGCCCACCTCCGTTTAAATCAAAGCCCAGGAGCACATTCACACGCCACTGCCCCAGCAATTCCACCCCGGGGGGATCCCGTTCTTCCCGGAGCCGGATGATGGGCTTCCAGTCTTGTTTGGCAACCCACCTGCGTCCAGTTGGCCACCGTCTGGGGCCTCAGCCGGACTTCCTTCTCCTGGCTCAAACGGTGGCACCCGTGGGTTTCCGGCCACGTCAGGGTCACAAGCCCCTCGGAGCGGGAAAAGGCGATGGAAGTGGCCGCCGGCGGGTGGAATTTGACTGGAATGCAAAGAGAAGCGGGGGTGAGGCAGGGCGCGCGCGCGATATCTCCCCCCACCATCTGGGGCTTTCCAAAAAAACTCTGCCCAGGCCCGGCTGCTTGGACCTTTACCCTTTTTCTTTGCAAAGAGCGGCACAGATCCGTCCGGGGAGCCTCCCCGCCCTCAAACTGCAAGTGTATTTTTTTTGTTTTTTAACACGGGAGGAAATGCCCTCTTTTCGTCTGTGCCCCCGCGGTCTCTTTCCCGCCAGCCGTGCGGCAGCGGTGAATCTTCCCGAGGCCTCACCTGACAGCACGCGTTCCCAGAAAGGCTTCCGGAGCGTGCTTGCGAACCACAACCCACAACTCTCGTGCTCACGAGGCCCGTTAGGTCGCGTGTAGGTCTCGCGTGCACGCACGCAAGGACACCCAAGCAAGGCCGACGTCTTCTGCCGCACCAAGAAGAACTTGGGCAAGTTGATCACCGAAAGAAGAAACTTTTTCGGGGGGCGGATTACGCCTCTCGCAAGCATTGACACAGTATAGCGTCGAGAGCAAGGGAAGCAGCAATACCACTTTATTCTGGTTTGGTTAGACCTCCTCTAGAATAATCCTGTGTCCGGTTCTGGGCACCGCAATTCAAGGAGGGTATGGACAAGCTGGAGCGTGTCCAGAGAAGTGCGACCAAAATGGTGGAGGGTCTGGAAGACATGAAGCCCCACGAGGAGCGGCCGAAGGAGCTGGGGACATTTAGTCTGCAGAAGAGAAGGTGAAGAGCGGGCGGGACGGCCATGTTTAAATATCTGTTGAAGACGGAGCAAGCCTGTTTTCTGCTGCTCCAGAGACCCGGACAAGGAGCAATGGGTTCAAACTACAGGAAAAGCGATTCCACCTAAATCTCAGGAGGCAATTCAGTGGGGTGCCTGCTATGGGACTGAGTCCAAACTTTAAAAGACCTATCCAAAGGACCTAGCCTTAGTTCCCAAAATAGATTCAGCATGCTGGGTCGCTCCCTTTAAAGTTTGGACTAAAACCCAAAGAAGGTTCACCTCTGCTGATACGGAAGCCCCTGCTCCTCTGGTCTCCACGCCTCTTTTGACACCGGAGAGGAGAGCCGAGGAAGCGTACGAGGTCCTGCTCTCCGCTGCGGATCCTGCCCCCAGCCGCCTACTCACCAGCCCGCTTGATCAGGAGCGTCCGGTTCTCGGAGCGGAGCAGGCGGCCATCCCCCATCCGGCTCTCCACCCAGGCGGTGGCGTTTGTCAGGGCGTAGACTCGATCCTGGTGGAGAACAAAGGAGGTGGCCCGTCCCGCCTCGAAGGCTTGGTGTTTCTCCTTTTCACTGGGGTACCTGAGCGGGGTGGAGAAAAGGAGTGGGAACATCAGTTTAAACCACAAACTCAATCTGCCGTTGACACAAGCATTGCTCTTGAAAAGGAACTCTTTGGTCTTTGCTTAATGCAAACTTTTGGAAGCGCCCTGTTAATCCTGTTTGTCGCACGTTGCTGTGTGCCCTAGAGATGCTTTCAACCCCGAGGCAAACCTTTTGCAAATATTTTTCGTTAAATATCATCGCTTCCAATCAACGACAAGTCAAGGGGGAAGTCATAGTTAATAACCGCAAGAGGCAACGTACTTAGAATACGCACGTATATTTGTTCGTACGGCTAAATCTTCTTTATCTTTATGCATTTTTAACGTATTTACCTTTATGCATTTATCCATGTTCAGCTTATTAACTGATTAACTCAGCTTATTAATTAAAAAGAAAAAAAGGAAAAAGTGCCTGGAGACTTCAACGGGAGCAAAACGCAGCAGCCAGGGATTCATTTGGGGAATAAACCACGCAGTTGTTCACGCAAAGTGCACGGGTGCCATAAATTGCAGGCGCTGTAAAGCGTAGCCATGTCCGCACTAGGCTGTTATAGTGCTATTATTCCGCTTTCAACATGCTATGGAATCCTGCGGTTTGCAGTTTAAGGAGGGGCCTTTGAGGCCCTTCCTTAAATTGCAAACCCCGGGATTCCATAGGATGTTGAAAGCGGAATAACAGCACCGTAACAGTCTAGTGCCGAAATGGCCCATAAAGGGCTATTTAAAGGACTCAATTCTCTCCCTACATCATGTCAGAGTCGGAAGAGACCGTAACGCTCTCTCCGTCCAACCCACCTTGGAGAAAGAAGGGGCATCACTTAAATATCCGCCCCTTGCCTTGCAGGAGCAAAGTCCTCCGAGAGATGCCCGCTCAACCTCTGCTTAAAAACCTCCAAAGCTACTTTCGACGCTGCTCCGTTCTCTTGCACCCCTTCCTCCTTGCCGATGCTCTCCGCCCGTGGAACATTTCTCTTTCCGAACAATAACTCCCAGAATCTGGCACCCACGTTGGCTGGGGAACGGCGGGAGCCGTCGTGCAAGAAACCAACTTTTCCAAGCGCTCGCGTCGACGTTGTCAGCACGCGCGGACCAAAAAGACAGGGAGGTGGAGACGAATCCCTCCCGCCCATCGCCCCCATCCTTGGTGTCTTTGCTCATTTTTAATGCCCCTCTTACCAGAAGTGAAGGGTGGAGGTGGTCTCTGTCGTGCCCCCCGGTACCTCCCAGGTGCAGGTGATCGGGCACGAGGCCAGGCAGCAGGACTTGGAGCAACGCAGGTTCCTGGGGATGCCGTCGGTGGGTCCACCTGGAAACACAAGACCAAGAGGACACGGTGGGAAATGGAAAGCGATGGCGGGCGGCAAAGCAAAGGTTCCCACTAGTTCTTTCTTCGAGGGCAGGACGGGTGCCCTTGAAACTGGGGAGCAGGTCCCGGATTCTGCAAGAGAAAAAAGAGACACGTATGTCTCAGGAAGCTGGAAAGACGGTCTTTGGAGCAAGCCCGCTCAGAGCCTTTTTTTGCTAAAGAAAACTGGTCTCCGGGTAGGTTTTGCAATCTCACCGGAGGTTAGCCCTTAAGCGATGGCTTTTGTTATTAAGTCTTAGTCTTGTTCAACGTAGCTGGGTTTAGTTCTAGATTTAGTTACGGAGGCACAACGTTAATGTACAGTTTGTTCCCTTTCGCTTCTTTTTTTCCCCTATCGTTCTGAATAAGCTTGTTTGTATCTCCGTACCAAAGCTAATGCGTAATACATCTAAATCAAAAAAAAGTCAGACTCCTTTTTGAAACTATTTCGTTAGAGTTATTTTCTTTCCATTCCTTCCAATGCAAAATTGCTGCAGGAGGAGAGGAACGGCTAAAGAACCAGGCCAAAATACTAACGGAGAGGTCTTCGAAGCACCCCGACAGAAGGCAAAAACAAACCAAGAAAGTCCCCAGCCCCAAAAGGGAGGCTCCACCAGCATTACGCTCCTCGCTTGGGTGCTGAGCTAGCAGATTCTCCAACGGGACAGTCCAGATTTCCGCACCAATAATCCCTTTTTCAAGCACGGTGTGCAGCAGACGACCCAGCTGCCGACTTGGAAAGCCGGCATCTTAGGCCATTTCTGCATGACCCTGTTGTAGTGCCATTACTCCACGTTCAACCTCCGACATGGACATTTGGGATGTGTAGTTTGCTGAGGCCAAAGAGCTATCCGGCTGAGAATTCTCAATGCCTCTCCCTAAATTGCAAACCCCAGGATTTCGTCAGATGTTGAAAGTGGAATAAAACCACCATAACGGTGTAGCGCGGAAAGGTCCTTTGGTTTTTTTCCGGGTAGCTTGTATCTATGCACGGGTAGGTTCCATAGGTCTTCCTTTGTTGCACGGGGCTGGTTATAGAAGATATTGCTGTTCTTGCTGCTGTTTGGTGAGTCAGGCCTTCGCCTTTCCCTTCTGTGCATTGTTGGTCGCTCCTCTTCGGGTTCCCATAGTGAGGATATATCGTAAAAATCACACACCAAAGGAATATGCAGCGTTCAGCGCAAGGAAAGCACTAAGCGCTTCTAGATGCCGCAAGCTTCCCTTGCTAAAGGGGACAAAGAGTGGACGAGAAACTCGCCAAGGAGGCAACCTCAGGCCAGAAGCCGCAGGCAAGCGGCATCATTCGTGGAAACACAGAGCAACGGCTTCAAACTTCGGGAAAAGAGATTCCACCTAAACATTCTTGGCGGTAAGGGCAGTTTGAGAGGGGAACATACCGCTGCCGCAATGGAGTGCGGTAGAGTCTCCTTCTTCGGAGTTTTTAAAATAAAAGCTGGATGGCCGTGTGCGAAAGGGAGGCTTGGATTGAGTCTTCCTGCCCGGCCGAATGGGGTTGGACTAGATGGCCCTTGGGGTCTCTTCCAGCTAGGATGCTATGATTGTTTTCCCAGGTCTCTGCCCCAAGGAGGTTGCAAATGATACTTTGACACCGGAAGGCAGCGATGAAGCCCAGTGCCTCTGCTCTTCCGCCATTGCCTTTCCAGATCAAAACGTCACTTGCGACCTCCATGGGGCCGAGATTTGAAAGGGAGGGAAAAGGGTCGTTATTTCAAGGAGAGATTTCCTAATTTGCAGCCGCCAAGGAAGCAAGCACGATTCTTGGTTGCATCAATAGGAGCATGGTGTCTAGATCGAGGGAAGTAATGGTGCCACTCCATTCTGCTTTTGTCAGACCTCATCTGGAATCCTGTGTCCAGTTCTGGGCACCGCATTTCAAGAAGGACATGGGCAAGCTGGAGTGTGTCCACAGGAGGGTGATCAAAATGGTGGAGGGTCTCGAAGCCATGAAGCCGCTGAGGGCGCTGGGTAGGTTTAGTCTGCAGAAGAGAAGGTTAAGAGGGGACAGGATGGCCATGTTTAAATATTTGACGGGCTGTCAAGTTGAAGACGGAGCAAGCTTGTTTTCCGCTGCTCCAGAGACTAGGACACGGAGCAATGGATTCAAACTACCGGGTAAGAAATTCCACCTGAGCTCGGCAAAAACTTCCGGATGGTCAGAGCTGCCTGACAAAGGAATCTGCTGCCGCCTCAATGGCGTGTAGTGGAGTCTCCTCCTTCTTTGGAGGTTCTTTGGAGAGGAGCTAGATGGCCCCCCGTCAAAGGGACGGCTCTGATGTGGGTTCCCGCACGGCAGAAGGGGTTTGGCCTGGACGGCCCCTGCGTTCTCTCCCAGCTCTGGGATTCTATGATTTAAGACCACCTATGACTCCTCGGCCTCCTCGAAGCCCTCCTGGCTGAACCCTGCAAGGTGACGCTCGCGGCTTAACCAGATGGCTCGCCCTTCAGCTTTCGATGATTCAAAGATTTCTGAATTGTGTTACTTTCATTATACGCCATGCGAC
The DNA here is from genome assembly GCA_030412105.1 of Cyclura pinguis. Classification (NCBI taxonomy): domain Eukaryota; kingdom Metazoa; phylum Chordata; class Lepidosauria; order Squamata; family Iguanidae; genus Cyclura; species Cyclura pinguis. Next base: position 8,241,621 of record CM059614.1, on the reverse strand, counting down.
CCAGCATTTCCTCTCCGTCTCCCGGCCTCATTCGACTGCCGATTTCCCGCTGCCTCGAAATCGGCCGTCCAATATGGGGCGGGGATGAGCTTAACGCTGCAGTACAAACAAAGCAGAATTTAGAAATGCTATCTTTTTTTGGGGGCGGGGGGGGCACACCTCCCCAAATCCCTGGCTAAGGGATTGCAGGAGTTCTTCTACCCCCCCAAAAAGGAACTTTCCTGAGCTGTAACCCTAAGCCTGAGCCCTGCAGGTTTGGTTCTGCAATTTGTCCTCTTTGGGAAAGTGCAACCTGGCGAGACAGCAGTTCCTTCTAGGAAAAGAAAACTCCACTTTGCAGGGAAAAAGGGGGTCTTATTTCAAATTTCCCAGGTTGCGGGGCATCCCAGAAGTGCCGGGGTGTCACCTTCTCTCCTCCAGAACCTTTTAAGAATCTTTTCACGCCTATAGATGATGGTGCCAATAACCGGGGAGGATCATCACTAACCACCCAACTCTCTTGCTTTTATTTTAAAACTCTTATCTCGAGCGGCGGTTTCACTTATCTGCCTTTTTATCTGCCCCCAAATTTTATCTTCAGCACCAAGGCGCAGACTCTTTCCCCTGCAGAGATTTTTCGGAGGTTTGGGCCGGAGGGGGTGCTTTTTAAAACAACCCCCCTCTCCAAAGACATGTGAAGAAGGGGGAAGTTTTTAAAAAGTTTTTTTTTTAAAAAAAAAAAGGTGGGGAGAGGTGAAACCATCTAGGAGGAGGGAAGGGATGATTCCCCCCCCCTTTTTTTTGTTTTGGTTGGAGGGAGTTGCTATTTTTAAAGGGGGAGTCTTGGAAAGGGAGCCTAAAAGGGTCCCCATCAGCCAAAAACGAGGGAACTCTGGAGGAGGGTGGAAAGGCGAGGAGAGGAGAAGGAGATGGAAAGGGGGCAGAAGATGGAGGAAAAGGGGCGAAGGAGGCCGGGGAGACCTCCCAGTTTCTTCCTCGGCTGATATTGGGGGGCCAGATCCACTCACCAGCCCGGGAACCCCCGGGGAGACCCGCCAGGGCGCACGCCGCCGCCAGCAGAGCGCACGCCGCGCGCTGCGCCATCCTCCGCCGGCTGCGCCTCTTTCTCCACCCCGGGGTCCCTTCCTCGGCTGCGCCGGGAGGAAGGGGCCGCCCACCGGGGCTTGGAGGCCGTCCGAGGCGCCGGGAAGGCTTTCTAAGCACCGAGACCTCCTTCCTTCCTTCCTCTCTCCCCCCCCCCGCCGCCTTTCTCTTTCTCTTTCTCCTCGGCTCTTCTTCTCGTCACATTTGCAAAAAAAAGAGAGAGAAAGAAAGATTAAAGAGCCCCAAAACCGAACGTCGCCTTCTGAGTCAGAGGAGAAACGACGCCAAACTGCGCCAGTCTCCCTGTTGCGCAGGGCTCTTGCGCCGTCGGTGATGGGAAAGGCAAGGCCGGGGGGTCCCCTCCTCGAGGGTCTCCTTGTCCGCATCCACATCCTCCCCACGGGAGACCAAGCGACGAGGGCCTTCTCCCCACGGCAAGCGGGTCCAGCAGAGCCAGGGCCGTCCAAGACCTTGTGCTGCCTGAGGCTGCTGCTTGGGAAGCCGGACCTGAAGGCCGTGGCCCCCTTTTCAAGCTGGCAACCGATTTTTTGGAGAGAGACTCCTCCTAAATCTGGAAGTTTCGTTTCACCTTCCTGCCGTTTGTAGGCCTCTCTTCCTCCCTGCCTGCGGGTCTAGCCTCCGTTGAAGATCTCACTGGAGCTTGGGGAAGTTACATTTTAGGCTGGGTGGGGCGCTACACCGGCCTAGCTACTCCGGTAGTGGTGGGAGCGGGACGATGCCAGGAGGAGGAGGAGGATTGGGGTCCCAGGTGGCACTCCCGGTTGGGGCTCCGGCGCTGGGCCGCGTCGGCCAGAGGGAAGTTTTTGGGGAGCTGTCGTTCCCCAAGGTGACTTTTCCAAGCCCTGGATCTGTTGGCGACGCAGCAGAAAGAAGGAAGGGCTCTGTGGGACCTTAGAGGCTGGAACCGTAGAACATATATTCGGAGACCATCTAATCCAACCCCGTGATTCCCACCTTCTTTTCAAGGTTGAGCTCTGCTGTGCTCTGCATTGCTCAACGGCGGAAGCATCCCGAACGGCAGCCACCCAACCTCTGCTTAAAAACCTCGGAAAGAAGGTGCCTAGCCAGTTTAACGTGCAATTATGGGCCATCACTGGGTCCGCACTCCTCAAATCGGTTAAACTGATTGCGCTGCATGCCGCCTTGGGATTGTACAAACCAGGGCACAATGTTAATATCTTAATCAAATAAACCGCTCCCCTGCTATCCATTTCCCCCGGTGCGGCGAGCGTTCTTCCCGAGAGCGACTCGGGTATGATCGGCCGGGGTTGATCGCCCGTTTGCTGCTCTCAAGAAACCCTGCATTCGCCTTTCGGCATGTCATCTCCTCCTCTGCACGTTGCTGTTTATTGTACGAAATTCTGCGTTCCCGGTTGTGTGAAACTTCATTCATCGGGCAAAGCGGTAACTAGTGCAGCCACCGTAAAATGGTCAGTTTTTTTAAAACCGAAGGACAGGCGCTGTGCAGTCAGCCCTCCGCATTTGCGGGTTTGGCATTCGTGGATTTGATTATTTGCGAGTTTCTCCAACCCCTGCCTCCCACTTCAGGTGTTTCTTTTTTGGGGGGAACTTTCTCTCTTGGTGGCTCCAATCGGGCCACATAGCCCTTTAAAAACCTACCTCTGGCCCTCTTCCTCTGCCGGTCTCTGCCCGGGCAGCTAAGGATGGCTCTCTGCCCAAATTCTCAACACCACAAACCCTATGCCGTGCCCCACACACACCCGAGGAAGGAGATGGGCAAGAGGGAGGAAGTACAGCACCGCCACGCCAACCATCTCCTTTCTGTGACCTGGTTTAGACCCTGGATGCCCACTTTCCCCAACCCCCGTGCCTCCCACAGACACACAAATTTTGTTATTTGTGAATTTTTCCCTTTTCCCTAACCCTAGCGCGTGTAGAGGGCCAAGTGTATTGGTGTCCTGATATCGCTGGACTGTAGTTCCCAGCATTCTTCACTCTTCCTCACCACCGGTGGGGCCACGGGAAGCTGTAGTCTGGCGGCAGCCGGGGGGCATCCTTTGCCCACCCCGGCTTCGATTGCCAGCAGAGTTCTTCGCAGTACGGTCGACCCTCCAACGTTTGCAGGTCTGCCTTTTGGAGATTTGGTTATTCGAGAGTTTCTCCCAGTCCCGCCCCACTAGAATCATAGGAACGCGGAGCTGGAAGAGACCGCAATGGCTATCAAGTCCAATCCCACTGTGCCGTGCAGGAATAAACACTCAAAGTGCCTCCAGCAAATGGCCACCCGGCCTCTGCTTAAAAACCTCCAAAGGAGGAAGAGACTCCACCACACTCCATTCAGGCGGCGTATTCTACTGGTGAATGGCTCTGACTGTCAGGAAGTTGTTTCTGACGTTTAGATGAAATCTCCTTTCCTGCAGCTTGAATCCATTGCTCCTTATCCTAGTCTCTGGAGCAGCAGGAAACAAGCCTGCTCCCTCCTCAACACGGCATCCCTTCAAAGATTTAAACATGGCTTTCGCGTCCCCTCTTCACCTTCTCTTCTGCGGAGCAAACACGCCCGGCTCTCTAAGCTGCTTCTCATCGGGCTTCATGGCTTCCACCATTTTGGTCGCCCTCCTCTGGACGCGCTCCAGCTTGCCAGGCGGCCCCTCCTGAAACCCCAAACCCCGGGATTCCATAGGATGTCGCGAGCGGAATCATAGCGCTATAACGGCCTAGTGCGGAAGCGTCTCTGCTTTGGACCCTCCCCAGCTCTCCTTTCCGCCGACGCTGACACGTATTTTGCTATTTGCAAATTTTCCAATTTTGCCAGGGTCCTGCGCTCCTCACCCTGGCGAATATTCCGCGGAAGCGTCCTGAGGCAGGGGGCGTCCCCTTGAAGACCCGTCCCAGGGGCAGGTCTGTGCCAAAAGGGCCCACTCCCCGGGGTGCCCAAGGGTGCCCCTCTGCTCCCAAGGGGCAACAGCACTGGCTGTTCCTTTTCGTCTTTAAGGACAGGCGGAAGGGGGACAGCTGGGAAGTTCCGGTTAAGTGAGAAAGGTGCCCTCTTTGAGCTGAACGGGGACATGCTTCCGGGGGAAATCATGCCCTGCTCCCTAGCACAGGAAGCCCCCATCTCTGCACACGCACATGCGCGCGCGTATACCGAGCGAAAGCCTTGGCCCGCGGTGCAGAAAAAGCTATGCAGGAGGGGTGGCGGGCCGGTGTGGGTGTCCAAAGTGAGTCAGTGCTTTTCTCTGGCTGCTTGCTCACGTCAGAAGAGAACTGGGCTCATAACAGAGGGAGGGGACTTTTCCCTCCCTCCTCTCAGAAGGCAGTCGAAATTTGCCTACTCGCCGCTTTCCCCCGCGGCCTGCGGAAAGGAAACCTTCTCCCCCAGCAGCGAGCAAAACCAGAGAAGCGTCGTGGGAAACAGTGACTAAGAAAGTCTCAGCCGATTCGGATGGAAACCAGGGCGTGGCGGAAAGGCAGGGCGGCGCGGAGAGGATCGGAGACCCGCCGGGTTCGTGCGGCGTCACCTTTCCCGCCCGTGTCTGCGGAGCTACGGGGGGGTTTGCCAAAGCTGGGCATGTCTACGCGCTCTGCAACAGACCCGCCGCCTCTCCTGGAGACGGCACAAACGTTATCGGAGGGGGGGCGTGGGTGCAATGCCCAACACAGCAAAAGTAGCAAAAGGGGGATTTGTGGCACCTTGAAGACTTCATCTGCAAAGTGTATTTTCCCTCGGAGGCCTCCCCAGGCCTCGAGATCAGTGGGGGGCGCTCTTCTCCTCATCTCCCCCAACCCCATGGGCATCCCTGGCCCTTGGCGGGGCCACCTTGGTGGTGGCTCCCAAGGGAGGCCAGAATAACGCCCTTCTTCCGTAAACAGACAAAGAACGGTTCCCAGGACCTTTTGCTCTCCCCCTTTTCAGTTAATGGGACTTCAGGGAATCATAGAACTATAGAGTTGGAAGAGACCACCATGGCCATTGAGCCCAACCCCCTTCGGCCACGCAGGACAACACACTCAAAGCATCGCCAGCAAATGGCCTCCCAGCCTCTGCTTAAAAACCTCCAAAGAAGGAAGAGACTCCACCACATTCTAGGGCAGCATATTCCATTGTCAAACGGCTTTTACTCTCAGGAAGTTGTTCCTGGTGTTTAAGTGAAATCTCTTTTCCTGTAGTTTGACTCCATTGCTCCATGTCCTGGTTTCTGGAGGAGCAGAAAACGAGCTTGCTCCATCTTCAACCTGACATCCCTTCAAATATTTAAACATGGCTATCATGTCACCCCTTAACCTTCTCTCCTGCAAGCTAAACATCCTCGGACGTCTAAGCCATTCCTCATAGGGCTTCACAGCTTGCAGACCCTTCACCATTTTGGTCGCCCTCCTTTAGGCACGGGTGCACAATCTGGACACATTCCAGCTGGTCAATATCCTTCTTGAATTGTGGTACCCAGAACAGTATTCCAGGCGAGGTCTAACCCAAGCAGAATAGGGCGGTACTGTTACTTCCCCTGATCTTGACGCTATACTCCTACTGAGGCAGCCCAGGATTGTGTTTGCTTTTTTAGGCACCGCACCACACTGCTGACTCATGATCAGCTTGCGGCCCACCAGGACCCCCTTGATCCCTTTCACATGTACTGTTTTCAACTCGGGTGTCACCCATCCTATATCTCGGCATTTCATTCTTTCTTCCTACATTTTCCCCTGTTGAAATACATTTTGTTAGTTTTGGCTCAGTTCTTGAATTTGAATTCTGACCTCTTTGCCCAATAACATCCCTCTTAAACACCCAGGGGCCTTTCCACACTACACTGTTATACCGCTGTTATTCCACTTTCGACATTCTGTGGAGTTCTGGGGTTTGTAGTTTACCGAGACTTCTAAGTGCCCCTCCCTAAACTGCAAACCCCAGGATCCCATAGGATGTTGAAAGTGGGATAATAGCGCTATAACAGTGTAGTGCGGAAGAGCCCCAGGATTACCCATTGCATCCAGACTTTCCAAAGATGTTGGGATGGGCCTCTTCTAACTTACCGGTTCAATCTTTCCGGCGGGACATTTGCCGGTCCTTACGCGGTATCGGCGTTTAGAATCGGGGAGCAAAGCACATCGCCAGAGTATCGCTTTCCATCCGGACGGACGCGCGCATACCTTCCTTATTTAACCCAATCTCTCGCAGCTCTAAAAAGAAAATTATTCCAGGCATTCTGGGATGGTCAGATTTTTTTTTGTGGTCAGATTTTTTGAATGCCTGAAGGCAAAGAAGAATAAAAAAACCTCCCAAGGGTTCTTCAACAAGGAAGATGTTGATTTAGGGGAAAGGAAGGCCTTTGAGTCGGAAAGGCTCCAAACCCTAAAGACCCTCCTGTCTTAAATGGTGAAGATCGCGAAACAAAACACGAAGCAAGGGGCGCTTCCACATCAGCCTGTTAGAGTGCTCTTGTTCCATTTTAACATCCTATGGAACCCTGGGATTTGCAGTTTAGGGAGGGACCTCAAAGGCCCTACACTGCAAATCCCAGAATTCCACAGGATGTTGAAAGTGGAATAATAGCGCTATAACAGGCGAGCGGGGCAATGGCCAAAGATTCTTTTCTGGGCTTTCTACTTGTGGGGCAGTTATGCCGGCACATTCCTAAACCATGAGGATTTGGGATCCTTTGTATTATGGGATCGGAGTCTGGGAAAAAAGTCTTCCTCTGCTATAGAGTAGAGAACAACAACAACAAAAAGAATCATGGTGCCGGATCTGACCCGGGGGACATTGTCTCGTGCTGCTTTCACCCACTGTGGCCGAGCACAGTGGGGAGCAAAGGAGGAGGATCGGGGCCTCTACGCTCCGAAGGGGGCCGCGTTCCAGGGGAACAGTGACGCAGCTTAGGGAGCTGGATATGTTTAACCTGCAGAAGACAAGGTTAAGAGGGGAGGGGATGGCCACGTTTAAATATTTGAAGGGATGTCATGTTGAAGATGGAGCAAGCTTGTTTTCTGCTGCTCTGGAAACTAGGACATGGAGCAATGGACTCAAACTGCAGGAAAAGGGATTCCGCCTGAACCTCAGGAAGAACTTCTTGACGGTCAGAGTCATTCAGCAGTGGAATATGCTGCCGCCTCAGTGGAGTGGTCAATGGCCCAAGGCCTGGGAACCGTGAAACCCTTTGAGGGAATGGCTTAGGGAAATGGGATGTTTAGCCTGGAGAAGAGAAGGTTAAGAGGGGACATGACAGCCACGTTTAAATATTTGAAGGGACGTCATGTCATGTTGAAGAGGGAGCAAGCTCCTTTTCTGGTCCTCCAGAAACTGGGATATGGAGCAACGGTTCAAACTGCAGGAGAAGAGATTCCACTCGAACCCGTGGAAGAACTTCCTGGCGGTCAGAGCTGTCCGGTAGTGGAATCTGCTACCGCTTCAGTGGAGTGTGGCGGGGTCTCCTCCTTCGTTGGAGGTTTTTAAGCGGAGGCTGGACGGCCATCTGTCCGGAGTGCTGGGATGTATGTTCCTGCAGGGCCAGGGATTGGACCGGATGGGTCTCTTTCAACTCTGGGATTCTATGGGGCAGCCACGGCAGCGAGCGGGGAGAGGGTGGCACCCAGCACGGCGGCGAAAGTCCAGAAGGACTCTTTGATGTTTGCGTCCTTCTTCCCCTCTTGGAACAAAGAGGCTCGATTGATGCCCGGTTGCTCCGTTCCGCCAACAAGGCCGGGCACACAACGGGGGCGACCCAGATGGGTGAGTCATGGGCACAGCAGCCCCAGTGAGCAAATGGGGAGGGAGTGGGCCGTGCCGGGAAAACAGGGAGTGAGAGACACGCCGTCCTGGCGGTGAGCTCCCTGCAACCCACCCGTGCCAACCCGAGCACCCAGCCGAGCACCCAGCAACCCGCCCGAGCACCCAGCCGTTCGTGGAGCCATCGCTATCCTACACCCTAATGGAGTGCAAAGTGTGGGTGTACACTTTGCACTCCATTAGGGTGTAGGGTAGCGATGGCTCCACGAACGGCTGGGTGCTCGGAAGCCAACGGGTGGGTCTCCCCGGGGAACCGGAGGCCGGTATCGGGCCGCCCACAGCCAGCTTGGACGTTGCATGAAGAGGAATGTTGTTACCCGTAAATAAGCCCTCATTCATTCTCACTCCCTCCGGCAACAAAAGTGTTGTTGTCGCTGTTTTTGTTGTGCGCCTCCGAGCCGTTTCTGAATCAACGGTGACCCGAAGAGAGCCCGACCGTGGGGTTTTTTCCGGGCAAGATTTGTCCAGAGGGGTCGGCCTTGGCCTTCCTCAGAGGCTGAGAGAGCGTGGCTCGCCCGAGGTCACCTCACGGGCTTCCATGGCCAAGTGGGGATTCGGCCCCTGTTCCTCAAAGTCCTGGACCAAAGCTCCAGCTCCTACGCCACATTGGCTCCGATGCCAAATTAATCGCGACCGGGCACGGGTCTTGGGTAAAACTTCCCGGTTACCTTTTAAAAGCGATCTCCAAAGAGGCGTTCTCACCGGAATTTTTCTCGCTTAATGCCGCGAATCCTAGGCATTTTTCTCCCTAGGATGAAAATAACCATGATGAGCAAGCACCCAAGAAGGGGGCATGAAGCCGTGGCTTCGAACGTCGGGAGAAGAGGTCCCGTCTAAACTTTAGGAAGAAATTCCGGAGGGTAAGAGCAGTTTGACTGCGGAATAGGCGGCTGCCCCAATGGACTCCTTTTCTGGAGGTTTTTAAATGGAGGTTGGACGGCCATCTGTTGGGAACTGGATTTGGCCCTTGGGGTCTCTCCAAATTCTAGGATTCCAAGTTGCTGAGCCTACCGTAAGGTAGATTGGGGCAGCCAAACCAGAAAAGACAATAAAACCAAGAAGCTTTGGCGTCCACCTTTGTTTTCTGGTTTACTCCCTGTGATTTTGGAGGTTTTCTACCTCCGGGCACCACCGCCCAGGACCTCGGTTCCCTCCAGGGCCACCCTCTCCGGGCATCCCATTTTGGTACTTTTCCGCCTCTGAATAACCCCCCGGTTGGCCTGTCATTTTGGCAGGGGACTCCTACGGACCATCCTGGCAACGCTTTGTTTTTCCAGCTGATTCAGTTTTTAGAATCACAGGACTGGACGTGACGGCCAAGTGTTTGGAGAGGCCGGCCGGCCGGCCACTTGGTTTTCTCTCCTCTGGGCAAAACAAGTTCAGCTTTTTTGGGGAGAGAGGCTCTGTTCAGCAGTTGCGCCGCTGGGGAGATTTATGCAACACAACCATGCCGGAGTTGCACACTGGGTCACACTCTCACGTAAGGGGTCTTGGTCGTGCCCCCCCGTCCTGCTAAAACATATCGAGCCCCAAACTGACAAGTGAAATGAAGGGTCCCAGAGACGCCTGTCCCAACGGGCGAGGGTTGTCCAGGGATCCTAACAACAGGATGATGTGAGTTTTCTCTGTGTCTCTGATCGCTATGACCAGATCACTTTGGCCCAGCTCTCCAATCTGTCAAAACGACCTTAGAAGTTGGCCAAAGCTAACAGAATACATTTCAACAGAGAGAAATGTAAGGTCCTGCACTCGGGCAGAAAAAATGCAATGCACAAATATAGGACGGGGGACCCGTGCCTGGGTAGCAGCCTGTGTGAAAGGGATCCAGGAGTCTTGGTGGACCACAAGCTGAACATGAGCCAGCAGTGTGATGTGGCAGCCAAGAAAGCCAACGCGATTCTTGGTTGCATCGATAGGAGTGTGGTGTCTAGATTGAGGGAGGTAATGATACTATTCTGCCTTGGTTAGACCTCACCTGGAATTCTGTGTCCAGTTCTGGGCACCTCAGTTCAAGAAGGATGCTGACAAGCTGGGATGTGTCCAGAGGAGGGCGACCAAGATGGTGGAAGCCATGAAGCCCTACGAGGAGCGGCTGAGGGAGCTGGGGAGTCTGCAGAAGAAGGGAATTAAAGAGGTGACGTGATAGCAATGTTCAAACCTTTGAAGGGATGTCATGTCGAGGACGGAGCAAGCTTGTTTTCCGCTGCTCCAGAGATAAGGACAAGGAGCAATGGATTCAAGCTGCAGGAAAGGAGATTCCACCTGAACCTCGGGAAGAACTTCCTGGCGGTCAGGGCTGTCCGGCCGTGGAATCGGCTGCAGCCTCTGTGGAGTGGGGTGGGGTCTCCTCCGTCTTTGGAGGTCTTTAAGCAGAGGCTGGAGGGCCGTCTGTCCAAGGGGGTGCTTTGAGTGCTTGTTCCTGCCTGGCAGAAGGGGGCTGGACTGGATGGTCATAGCTATGTTTCTATGATTCTGTCACCATTTCCGTACTAGCCGGTTATAGTGCTATGATTCCACTTTCAACCCCCTATGGAATCCTGGGGTTGGCGGTCCAGGGAGGATTCTCTGCCAGGGAGCTCAGGCCGGTTGCTATGGAGATGAGGCCTAGCAGCAAGAACAGAGCAGCGTTATTTTCCCCAGGTAACCAGCCTCCGTACATTAAAAACTCTGAATACAGGTTGGATTCGGGAATATGGGGATAAGTTACAGGTACTGAAACGGGCCGGTTGCCGTGGAGACAAGGCCTGGCAGCAAGAAGGTGGCCTGTATATTTCGCTCAGGGATCCAAACTGTGTATGCAAGGAACTCTGAATACAGATTGGATTGGGGAACGTGGGGAAAAGTTACAGGTATAGGCTGCATAGGCTGGTTGCTACGGAGACGAGGCCTAGAAGCAAAAAAGGAGGAGGGCAGTGTATTCCCTCAGGAACCTGAGCTCTGTACGTTAATAACTCTGAATAGAGACCGGATAGGGGAATGTGAGGAAAAGTTACAGTTACCGGGATAGGCGGGTTGCTACGGAGACGAGGCCTGGCAGCAAGGAGGAGGACAGTGTATTTCCCTCAGGAACCCAACCTCCGTATGTTAACAGCTCTGACTAGAGATTGGATTGGAAAATATGGGGAAAAGTTACGGGTACTTGAGAAGACAGTTTGGGGAATTAGAGACGCAGGATCTCAAATCTTTCTAACAAGTATTACCTACGAGAAAATAAAATCCCGGGCAACGCTGGGTAAATACGCTTGGTAGCTACAAAAGGCAAACAGCCTCTCAGGGTCGACAACTGATCTTCCTGGCGGTTGAAGCCCTGCGCCGTGGTTTCCTGGATCCTGGCTCTCTCGGGCCTCTGCTTGTTTGGCACCGATTCAGATTTGCTTTTCTGGATTTGTCGGCCTCGCAACTTCCATTCTTGACCCGAACCTTGTCTGGCCTACTCCCGCTCTCACCTCCGTGAGTAAGCGCCGCTAAACGGTTGCCTGGTCTGCCTGGGACGCGACGGGTGACGTGATAGGCCTCTTTAAATACTGGAAGGGATGTCACATGGAAGGTGGAGCAAGCTCGTTTTCTGCTGCTCTGGAGACCAGGACACGGAGCAGTGGATTCAAACTACGGGAAAAGCGGTTCCACCTAAACTTCTGGAAGAACTTTCCGATTGCAAGAGCCACTCGACAGTGCAATATGTCGCCTGGGCGTGTGCTGGAGTCTCCTTCTTCTTCGGAGGTTTTTAAAGCGAGGCTGGGTGGCCTTTTGCTGGGGGTGCTTTGGGGGTTCCTCCGTGGCAGGGGGCTGCACTTAAAGGCCCTTCCAGCTCTATGATTCGACATCCACCGCATTCCTCGGATTTATTAGATTGGAAAGCCTATTTTTGAAGCGGAGGGCAGTGAAAGAGAACGGAAGGTTAGTTCAGCATTGCTCTTAAATTACCCAAATTGGTTCTTTGGAGCAGCTTTATTAGAGGAGATGGACTGGACTGGAAGGACTGCTCACGGAGCAGGATTTGAGCATTTCCACAGCCCCCCCGCTTAGGTATTGCAATGCCTGCTCGGCGCTAAGATCTAAGGAGGAGACTTTCTCTCCGGCCATTTCCGCACTAGACGGTTATAGCGGTATTATTCCACTTTAGACTTCCTATGGCATCCCAGGGTTTGCTATTCAAGGAGGGGCATTTAGGCCAGAGAGCGCTTTGGCCTCAGCAAACGACAAACCCCAGAATTCCCCCAAGGATGTTGAAAGCGGAATCGTAGCACTACAAGCGTGTGGTGCGGAAATGGCCTTTAAAGTCACGGAACTCCCTTCCGCTCCCTTTCTCCTGGCAGGTAGAAACCTTTCTATTTAAGGAGGAATGTGGTTTTTAGGATATTACAGCGGATGGGGCTTTTAATGGCTTTTTATTATGTTTAATGGCTTTTTATCATGTTTTGAATGTCCTTTTTCACGCTCCTGGTGTCCCCTTGTATTTTTAAAATCCAAGCTAGCGTTTTAACTCTGGTGTCACCAGTACTTTAAATTGCAGTTTTTAGATGCTGGACTCACCTCGAATTGCTAGGAGAAAGGCCGGGCATAAATGAAATAAAATTAATTAAGCAGTGGCATTCAATGAGGGGTCCTGGTTCCCACGGGCTGTCCAATGGCTTCTTCTGGGTCAGCACCCCATTCGAGTTTCGGGGGAGGTAAGGAGGGACCGAGCTCTCCTCGCACGTGTGCACGTGAAACACGTGTCCCCCTTGCTCGGCTTCGGCTTCAGCGGGTCCGAAATCGCTCCCGTGCGGACGCCCCAACGAGGGCTCGATCCGCTTTTATCCGGGAAGGACCCAACAAATTGAAGAGCTCGTACCGAACGGTGGCTCATCTGAGCCCCACGCGCTGCCCCTCCCATTGAGAGTGGCGTGGAGAAGTTCCTTTTTTTAAAGCCCCCCCCTCCCCAGCCGCCGCGGAGACCCTCCCGAAAAAGGAACTTTCCCGAGTTCCCAGGGGCTTGGATTGCGGGCGATTCCGGCTCGCAGTCGCCTTCCCCGCGGGCGCGGCGTGGGCGCGATCGCGGGTGGGCTCCCCACGCTCTCCACCCGATCGCTCGCTCCCCCCCCCGGGAGTGATGGGAGGCGTCAGCTGACCGCCCACCAGCCAATGCAAGCGGGGGACGCCCGGCCCCCTCCCCTCCCCGCCCTCCCTCCCGCCCCCCCGCTCCCCGCCCCGGATCCTCCGGGCTCGTCGGGAGCAGAGCCGGGATGGCCAGCGAGCCCCGCGCGCCGGCGGAGGGATGGACGAGCCCAGCATCCTCAGACGGCGGGGGCTGCAGGTCGGCACCGGATCGGGGAGGGGGGGAGGGGAGGGGAGGGGAGGGGGGACGGGGGTGGCAGGGAGACCCCCCGCCCCCCGGCTTTTCCCCCAGGCGAGGGGGAGAGAGAACTGCGAAGGAGACCAGACGTGGGGAGGGGGGATCAGATTTGGGGAGGGGGGTTTACAGGGAGACCCTCACCCGCCATCGCCGAGAGGGACGGGGGGGAGGACTGTTCGGGGGAACAGATTTGGGGAGGGGGAGGAGATTTGGGGAGGGGGCTGACAGGGAGACCCCCGACCCGCCCTCCCTGGCTTTTCCCCCAGGCGAGAGGGAGGCAGAGCGGGGGGAAAACTGTTAAGAGGAGCAGATTTGGGGAGGGGGAGGAGATTTGGGGAGGGGGCTAACAGGGAGACCCCCGACCCGCCCTCCCCGGCTTTTCTCCCGGGCGAAAGGGAGGCAGAGAGGGGGGAAAACTGTTAAGAGGAGCAGATTTGGGGAGGGGGAGGAGATTTGGGGAGGGGGCTGACAGGGAGACCCCCACCCGCCCTCCCCGGCTTTTCCCCCAGGCGAGAGGGAGGCAGAGAGGGGGGAAAACTGTTAAGAGGAACAGATTTGGGGAGGGGGAGGAGATTTGGGGAGGGGGCTGACAGGGAGACCCCCGACCCGCCCTTCCCGGCTTTTCCCCCAGGCGAGACGGAGGCAGAGAGGGGGGGAAACTGTTAAGGGGAATAGATTTGGGGAGGGGAGAGATTTGGGGAGGGGGTGACAGGGAGATCCCCCCACCCGCCGTCGCCGAGAGGGAGAGAAAGGGTGGAGAACTGTTGAGGGGGGGGGATTTGGGGAGGGGGGGAGAGGGAGACCCCCCACGCGCCCTCCCTGGCTTTTCCCCCAGGCGAGAGGGCGGCAGAGGGGGGGAGAACTGTTCGGGGGAGCGGATTTGGGGAGGGGGATGACAGGGAGACCCCCGCCCGCCGCCGCCGCCGAGAGGGAGAGAGAGACGGGAGGAGAACTGCGAGGAGAGCAGACTCGGGGGGGGGCAGAGACTTGGCAATGCAGCCCCCGAAAGGGGAGAGATGGGGGTGCCTCCCCCCGAGCCCCTCGGAGTGGGGCGTGGGTGCAAAAGGAGGCGGCCCGCTTGTGGGGCGGGGGTCTCTGTCTCATAAACTACAGCGTGTGGGTGAGGGGCTTTGCGGCGCAAGCGGCGGGTGTGGGCAGAGGCGGCTGGGGGGCCGAAGGAGGGAGGACGCCGCCGCCCCCCACATCTCGCTGTGGCTGGATGGCCGGACGGGGGGCTGTGGATGCTGAGCCCGGTGTTGCCTCTGGGCGTGTGCAGAGCGACAGAAAAAGGGGCGTCCCCGGGGGGCGTTGGCCGTGTGGGGTGCGCCCCTCCCTCCCCACCGGGGCTTCCTCCCCCCCCGCCGCCCCCTCTGGGGCAGCGCCTGAAGACGCCCCCCTCTCTCCCCCACGGTGCTTCTGAGTGCCCCCTCCCATGCTCCCCCTGGGAGGGTCCGCGGTGGTAGGAAAGGGGCCCCACTTGGGTGGGGGACTTGGATTTCAGGGGCCGAGCAGAGGGGCGGCAGGTTGGGGACCCCCGACTGCAGACGGAGACCCCATTCCAACTTGCATTTGGGGGTGGGGGGTGAGCACGACCACTTTAGGCGTCGGTGGGACGGGGTGGGTTTGGGGGGGCAACGTCTTCCTAGCCCCCCAAAAGCAAAGTTGGGGGCTAACACTAGAGAAAGGGGGACAGGGGTCTGCCCAGTTGCTCTGGGGTGGGGTGGGGGCAAAGCCAGTGTTGGTGGACTGCCTCTTCCAGCAGCCCCCGTTGGCTCTGCTGCTGGGTCTTGCGGTCCAAAAAGATCTCGAGGGCACCCTATGCCCTGCCAGCCCTTGAGAATATAGGAGGCCGGGGAAACCCCCCGTATCCCAGAAGGGGGGCAGGACTGACCGTGGTTCCCTCTGGAATTTTCTGGATTCAACCCCCCCCCGGCAGCTTGCCTTTTCCCTCCGCCTGGCCTACTCCGCAGGGTTGTCGTGCGGAGGGGGCGGAGGTAGCTTGCGACGGACCAAACCCTGCTTCTCCCCGGCCCTCCGGCAGCTACCGAGGATGGAGTTACGGAACGCTCCAGTGGCCGCGTTGGCTGGAGGATTTTGGGAGCTGCAGTCTGGAAAAGGAACTTTTTTTAAAAGGAGAGAGCAAGGTGGCGGCCTGTTCCCAGCCTCGGGGGGTGCACGCTGACAGGCCCCACCTGTTCTTTCCTGAGCCAGCCCCCCAGAGACCCCAAAGTAGGCCCCTGCCACCCCCAAAGACCCCTCCCCTCCGACCCCTTCCCTCCCACCCTTTCCAGCACTGAAGTTGGATCTAAAACAGCATCTTGGCCCCCACAGCAGAAGGTCCGAGGCTTCTCCTGCCCAGTCGAAATCATCCTGGGCCAGGACAGCAGACCCCCCTCTTTTTTTTCCCCCAGCCAGCCTCCTACCGGCTGTGTTGGCTGGGGATGCTGGGAGCTGCAGTCCAAAATAGAGGGGGATGTTTCCAAGCCAAGGTGGGCGAAGTCTACAGCCTGACGTAAGACGTACGGAAGCGACTGGAGAGCCAGGACCCCCTGCTCTGGACCCACGGGCCTCGGTCCCTGTCGGGGGTCCCAACTGGCAAGAGCGGGGTCTTCCCGGACGTCGCTTCCTCGTCCGGCTGTGGGTTTGGTAGCTCCGGCTGTCACTGACGGCCGAGAGAAGGCCGGCCATGGTGCGACGCACGAGCAACGCACAAGGGAGGATTTTGTGTGTTTCCGAAGGCTACCCAGAGCCTCCATCTGCAGAGGCAGCGTATCTGAAAGGTCCAAGAGCCAACCAACAAAGCAGGCCGCCTGAGGCTATCGCAAAGCCCCTGGGCCCTGGGGGAGGGAGGGAAGGGGACCCCTAGCCCCCCATTGGCTCATCCCATACGGCCCTTTCCTTCCCGAGCGACGGCGGTTTTGCACCCTGTCTCCGGGAGGGTTAAGCAGCCCCCTTTGCGTCGCACCGGGTTCCGGCGAGGACAGGGCGTCACGCTTATCGGGCCTGGCAGTTCCTGGGGGCGGGGGTCGCGCTGGCGCTCGCAGCTTCTGCTCAGCGCGCTCCTCCGTCTGAATCCGCGCTTGGTGGCGTGACGGAAATTGCTTGTGACATTTCCCCCTCGCTCGGCGGAGCAGCCTGGCACCGAGCTGAGAGGCAGCAGAGGACGCGTCGCATCCCCGCCGCTGAGGAACGCAACTCCCCGGGTCCCCCCTCCCCGCCCGAGCTGGCCTCAGGCAGCCTCTGGCCTGCAGGGGGCCCTGATCCGAAGGCCAGAGGAGAGCTGGGCCAGTGAACGCCTCTTTAAATTTCCAGAGAGACCTTGGGGGCCGTAGCGGTGGGTTCCTGCGTTTGCAAAGGGGGGTGGGACTGGATGGCCTTTGGGAACCCCCTTCCGAGCGGGATTCCCAGCCAGGACCACAATGGGGGTTTCACAAAGCCCCAAAGCCCTTCTCGGTTGGCCTCTGGCAGCCGGTCCTCGGGGGAGACTGGCACCGAACGGGGGGGGCTTTGCTCATTTGACCTCTCGTCGGTCTTCCGGATCAAAATCAGACGCAAATAAAAGAGGCGTTAGACAACGATAATCCTAGCTTGCAAAAAAGATTAAAACACAGAAGCAATTTGTCCCCCCCCCCGTGCTGAGAGGCAGTGTTGTATAGTGGTTTGAGCGTTGCAGAGTTTGATTCCCCACTGGATGGCTTTGGGTGCGTCACACCCTCTCAGCCCCAGAAAGCCCTGGGACAGTTTTGCCTTAGGGTTGCCATAACTTGGAAGGCCGCCCTCCCGGTCCCTCACCGCAGGGCTGTTGTGTAGCAGAGGAGGGGTGTGCTTCCCCGAGTGTGCGCTGGTGGGCACATCCCTTTTGCTCCACCGCCGGGCACCGTGACGTCTCCGGTTGCCATGGCAGCAGCTTCCTGCTGCTGCTGGGATGTGCGGAGGAAAGTAGCATTGGAAGCGGGGAATCTGTGGCGGGGGGAGAAGGGAAGAAATTCCAGGGACCCCCCCCTCCGAAAAAGGGACGGAGGGGTTGAAGTCGGCTTGCATTTTGCATGTTTGCATTTTTGGTGTTTGTGCATGAAGGCGCACTTGGGGACCGACGTGCAAGCAGGCGGCTGTTTTGTGCCTGGACTGTTGCGGAAGAAAAAAAAAAAGAAGGCCTCACCTGTTGAACATCTGCCTAGGGCGCACCCTCGCTCAAAGTAAGGAGACGCCGTAAACAGTGAAGCGGTTTCTGAGCGGGACGGACAATCCGGGCTGAGGTCCCCCCATCCACTGGGCGACACCTGGCATAAAACTATGCCCCCCCGGTGGCGCCGGATTGCACTGCTGGCTGTCCTTGCAGGGCTGTGCGTAGGGGTGGATTGTGTGCCACAGTCCTTGTGCAAATTCTGGGAAAGCAGTCCATTTGCACAATGGTGTTTGCACCTGGGAAAGGTCCCCAGCACTCTCAGTCGGGAGCTGGGTTCAAGAAGCGCCCGTCAGAACGAGGAGAGGAGAGGCTTAGGGAACTAGGTCTGTTTAGCCTGATGAACAGGAGGTTGAGAGGAGACATGATAGGCATGTTTAAATATTTGAAGGGATGTCATATGGAAGACGGAGCAAGCTTGTTTTCTGCTGCTCCAGAGACTAGGAAACGGAGCAATGGATTCAAATTTCAACTAAACATCAGGAAGAGCTTCCTATTCAACGGTAGAATCAGCCGCCTCGACGGAGTATGGTGGAGTCTCCTTCTTTGGGGGTTTTTAAGCAGAGGCTGGGTGGCCATTTGCTGGGGGTGCTTTGAGCGTTTGTTGGAAATTGGACTCAGAGGCCTTTGTGGTCTCTTCCAACTCCATGTTTCTATGATTCTGTGATTCTAGAATAGAAGCAATGGTGCCTTTTAAAGACAAAGGCAGGTCTGTCATGGCCGCAGCTTCCGTCGAATAGCTGAGCTCCACCTTATTCAATTCTTCCTTTTGCTCTTTCATAGAATCACAGAGTTGGGGGGAACCCTAGGGGTCATCCAGCCCAACCCCTGGCTCTTTGTTCTGCCCGGTGTTATTTTTATGAAGAATTCTTGCGAGTACAGCGATGCAGCGTAGTACCCAAAAAGGCCAAAAACGGAAGAGGAAGGAAAAAAGAGAAGAAAAGGGAGGAAGATGTCAGTGATAATTTCTTAGGCGGCAAAGAGGGTCGCGGGATGACATAAGAGCATCTCTCCAGCCGGCAGATGTTCAGAGCGGAGCGTCCCTCGGGAAAAAGCTCCCCTGGATGACGCTCGATTTGTTCCTCTGCCTGCCGGTGTTGGAAAGAGGCCGAACCCACGACCAGCTGAAGAGTTAATTTTCTTAATCCTTTTTGTAGAAAGTTATTTTTGACTCTTTTTCTCCCCTTAAACGGGTTCCCAAGAGAGGCTTGATGTCAACAGACCTTGGGAGCGCCTGGCACCAAGGACGGAAAAGTTGCTTTTCGTTCTTGGGCTGCGGCTCCGGGCCAAAAACGTTGGCTGGATTTGTACCTCCGGTTGCCTTTCAAACAACGCAGAATGCGGGATTTGAGAAAACCTCCAAAGTCATCCAGTCTGTCCGTAGCCGCGGTGGCATGTCCTGTTGCCCATTTTTTCGGGGTGGGGAGGGCCGGGGGGAGGGTGGGCGGCCACGGCCTGAATATGCCCTGGCCTTCGTACCCCTTTTCTCCGTCCTTTAAAAATCAGAAGTATTGCAATTAATGATGAGTCAACACGTCCCAAAAAGGGATAACGAAAAGGAACGACTTTGAAGCAATAAAGGAAAATATTCGTCCGAAAGGCTTTAATAAAAGAGGGAAGTGTCACACCCCCGCGAGAAGAATTACAATTTTGGAACGCAGAGTGAGCCGAAATATAATCGGCTCCGGGAATGGGCTGACATTTAGGGTTAGAGTTTATGGTTAATAACCGGATCGTGTATCGAATTAGCAACGGGTTAAATATAGTTGAAAAGAATAGATTTAAGAACGAAATTATTATAGCAATAATGAGTACAAGGAGAAAGAGATTTAGGCACAGGAAATAAAAAGATATAATCAACGTGATACCTAATATGTTGAATAGGTATATATTGCTGGCTTTTTGCCGTAATAATAAACTTATACTTGTACTTGAATAGGTGTATGATGATAAAGGATCTGGAGAGAAATAGTGCTGTAAGCTAGTTGTGCTGTCATGTTTCTCTTTTTCACACGTATGTTGTTCACGTGGTGTTTTTGTTTTATTCCGTTATGCATTGTTCTTTTTCTTTAATAATAATAATAATAATAAAAAAATTAGTTTGCAGCGCTAAAAAAAATCATAAGTCGTGAGAGTGCCTCTGGGCATGAGCAGAGAGCCTTCTGCTTGGGCAGAAGTCCGGAGGAGTTGGCCCAGTGATGGCGGGGAGCAAGTGCGCATGTGGGTTTATGGTGGTGTTGTGCGCTTTCGGGTCATTTCTGACGTACGGCAACCCCAAGGCAGCTCGGCAAGATCGATTCCGAGGGGGGGTTGCCTTTGCCTCCCTCCCTCTGAGGCTGAGAGAGTGTAGCTGGCCCGTAGTCACCTTGTGGGTTTCCATGGATTTGAGCCCTCCTCTCCAAACCACGACCCTGGCTCCCTGGGTGTGTTTGCCCGGCTCTTGCGAGATGTTGTGACCTCGGGCACACTCTCTGACCCGCTCCGCTTTCTCTTTTCTTTTCACAGAAGGAGCTGAGTTTGCCACGCCGAGGGAAGACGTGAGTACGGGCCCGGAGCCTGTCTTTTCGTTCCGATGCCTTCGGGGGGTTGCGTTGCCCGCCTGCCGTCTTTTCCTGCCTTCCTTGGGACCCCCTCCCGCTATTCTCTGACAGTGGCCCTTTCCGCACGGGACTGTTATAGCGCTATGATTCCACTTTCAACCTCCTATGGAATCCTGGGGTTTGCAGTTTCGGGAGGGGCCGGCAGGCCCCTCCCGAAACTGCAAACCCCAGGATTCCATAGGAGGTTGAAAGTGGAATCATAGTGCTATAACAGTCGCGTGCGGAAAGGGCCATTAATACTTGTTCATTGCTTTTCCGCCCACCGGGGGCTCCCAAAGCAAATCAACCCTGCCTTAAAAAGAGATTAAAAGCCAGTTTCCAGAACCGGTTTGGGCCAAACAGGGATCTCCAAGCATCTCCAAGATCCCACGACCCCGTCTCAATCAGAGCCGATCCCTGGCTTATCCCGCAACCACAGAATCTCAGCAGCAATTGCCAGGACTAAAGATTTATTGAATGTACAATGCCTTTATATACAAGGCAAAACCTTCCGGAAGCTGTCTAAAATCAGGACTCGGGGCTTGTTTTAACAACCGGTCGTTCGTTTCCGACTGCTGGGGAGCCTAGAACGAAGCTGTCGTGGGGTTTTCTCGGCCAGATTTGTTCAGAGGCTGAGAGCGTGTGACTTGCCCAGGGCCACCCAGTGCGTTTCCGTGCCCGAGCGGGCGTTCGAATCCAGGCCTCCCACAGTCCTAGCCCGACGCTCAAAGCATTACACTGCGCCGACTCTTTGCAGGCTTGGTTGTTGCCATATATAATATATAATATTATATTATATAAAATAAATATTATATATTTATTATTTATAATAATTTTATAATTATTAATTATAATTAAAAATAATAATATTTATATATAATAAATATTATATATAATAAAAACAAAGCAAAATAAAACAATAAAAAAAAACATCTTGAGTTCGTTGTGCATAGACCGTAAGGATAATCTTGACAATCTACAAATGAAATTATATGCTTGTAAGATTCGTACCTTGAGATTAAAGCTCTAGCCGTAAATGAATCGACAATATATATAAAGTAAAAATAAATCCATAAATCCCTAGCAATAACGTGGTGCCTTCTTGCCTTCCCTCCTGCCCTAGATTGGAAGGTTTCTTTATATCAAAAACCTTAAATTCGATAAATAAAAAGGTTGTGATTTAAAGTACATTGTTGCCCGATTGCAATTCCTCATTTTAAATATTAAGAAAGTAAAATACAAAAATGTGAAAGTTTTAGACATAAACACAAAAAGTGCACACGAACACCAAACGGCCAAAAAGGACAAAAGAAATGTAATGTAACTGAAAGTTGCACAGTTACAATTGTTAAAGAGAAAACAAAACGTATCTAAATTAAACTAAACGAAAGGAAAAACTGTAACTAATTAAAAATGGTTCCTTCCCTTCTTGCAAACAGATCCTGCTTATATAATTGTCCTTAATTTAAAATCGTTACTTAAAATTGCTATTAAATTTGTTGCTCATTATAGTTGTACTCATTAGCTATTTTAAATTCTAAATTTCTTAGCTTCCTATTTTATATTAAAAATCAGGGTTGTTAGTCACTACGGGATATTATTATTTAGTTCAAAAACCGTTGAGTAATCCTCGGTGAGTTTATTACCTCTGTTTAAACACACCACATCTATATTAAAAATATTAAAATAGCGAGGCTCGACAGTCTTATTTAATTTTTGTGATCTTTCTGATGGTAACAGTAGAATTAAAGATGAGAAGGAACAGTAATACTCAAGTAAAATGCAGGCCGCTTATGAGCCGTGTTAAAAAACCTGACAACTCGGCGCTGCGGGGAAAGACGGTGGCAGGGGATTATGGGAGTTGTAGTCCAAAAGGAGCTGGCGTTTATTCTGTATCGCAGAGGTTATGGAGCTGAAGACCGCTTCTCGTTTGGCCACCGTGCTGGAGCGGTCAACTTGGATTTGGACATGTTAGTTTTTCGTGGTGTGATGGTGGTGGGGATGATGGGCGTTGAAATCTGGACCCGTTTGGCCCTGTCCTGGCTCTGGGACTTTAGTTCTGCCGCTCTTCTCTCGCCTGTAGCTCAGACGTCTTGGTTGCAGAGGAGAGTTCCCCTGGGCATGTTCAGAGGGCACTTCCCAAACCCAGTTCGCCCGGGCCTGTGGGTGTTTCCCTAATCTGGGGAGGGGGAGGCAGGATTGTGTTGCCGCTGGATTGCATCTCCCATCGCCCTCCTGGCTGGGATGGCCTGTAGCGGGGAACATTGGGACTCCTGTGGCGGTAGTGGCGTTCTGCACATGGTCAGAGGAAGCTTTTAGTCGCCACGGCAGTGCGCTCGGAAATGGCACCCTCCGGCAGCTTGATTGTTTGCGCTCTGCACGTGCTCTGACGCCACCGAGCGGAGCGGTCACGGAAGGGAAATCGAAATAGCTCGGCCTGGAAAAGGTTCTTTTTTGCGGCTCCCAGAGTCCCCCTCCGCCGGGGCGCGACGACCGGGGGGATCGTGAGAGCTGGGGTCCCCCAAAAGGGGCTTGACGTCCACCCCAGTGGGCCGGCGATGCTCGAGGGTAGACTGCCCCTGCCTTGGGGGGCTCTGCTCCACCCTGGCAGGGACCTCGGCGCCTGACTGGCCTGGGGGGGGGTCCCTTTGGACCCCCAAAGTCTGGAGGAGGGGGGCAGGGGCGGCCCTGGGGTGCTGCTTCTCTCCCCACCCGTGGGAAGGCGGAGGGAGGAAGAGGAGGCGGGCCGGAGCCGAGCAGCAGGGAGGCGGACCGGCGAGGCGGTCCTCTCTCGGTCCGTCCCCCCCTTCCGTGGTCGGTGGGCCATGCAGGCGCGGCGGCGGCGGCGGGAGAAGCTCCAGATCCCCTCCCTGACCTTGGTGGAGTGAGTGGACCCCGGGGTGGGGAGGGCAGGCGGGCAGGGGGCCCAGGCCGGGCCTGGGGGGGGGATTCCTGGCGCCTCCCCTCCCCTCTTTCCCCCCATCCCGGGGTCCCCCCTGAGGAGGGCTGTGATGACGACACGGATGCTGGTTGCTGGGGAACCAGATGGGAAGGGGGAGCCGGAGGGCTGGTGCCCGACAAAGGGGGCGGGAAGGGGGCTTCCCTTTCTCTCCCTCCCCCTGTTCCCCACCGCAGCCCCCCCAGCCCTCTCCCTTGAGGGGGTCTCCGCTCTCCGGGGCCTCCCTCCCCAATTTGCGGCAGCCGAGGGACCCTCCGGCGCCCCTCGCCCCAGCCAGGCGAGGAGGAGGAGGAGGACGAGCTTCACCAGTTGAGTGTCCGCCTGCCGTCAGGAGTTGAGAACAGGGTGGGTGAGGGGCTCAGCCGGAACTCAGGGACCTCCCCCCGACCCTGCGTATGCCCCAGAGGCCCCCTGCCCCCCGGCAGCCCCCTTGAGCAGAGGGGCTGGGTCTGGACGCTGTTGGATTGCAAGGCCCATCAACAGCCTTCCCAGCCCGTTGCGAGTGCAGAGTGATGGGAGTTACAGCCCAAGAGCTTCTGAGGGTCCGTTTGGGGCTCTCCGTGAGGAGGGTCTCCCCAGCTGGCCGGGGGACGAGTGCGGGACCCGGCCCCTTTCCTTCTCGTCCCCTCTCTGCTGGGGCTGCCCGAGGCATTTCGATGCCCGAGGCAGCACGGCAGGTGCCCCTTTTTTCTTGCACAAGGGGGCCCAAAGCTGACCCAATTCCTCTGGCGTCTGAGGCGAGGAGACCCCCCGCCCCAGCCCACCTCCCAGCTGAGCTCGCTGGCTTCGCGGTCGGCCACATCCCCGGATTTGCCCCCCCCCGGGGCCTCTTGCTCAGGCCGGGCCCCACTTGAGTGGAGCGATGGGGGGGGGCGTTGGAGGGGGGGACACCCTCCCTGCCCCCTAATAAGAGCCCCCGCCCCGTGCTTTATTCATGCCCCCTCCCTCCATCCCCTCTCCCGTTGCAGCCTCTCTCCGGGGACCCAGAGTCCGACCCTCCGCGGCCTCCGCCCCCGGAGGTAAGAGGAGGGGGCCCCTTTCTGCGGGGGGCCAGTTTGGGGGGCAGAGCCACAGAGGGGCTGGGAAGCCCTCCTTGCCGCAGCGGGCGCAGGGGTCGGCAGCAAAGCCCCCCCCCTCCAAGCAGCCGTGGGGTTTCTTGTTTCTTGTTACTGTGCAAAGTTATTTTTTTATAGGCAATTCCTAGAGGCAGGGGTTTCTCCTGTCCTGTGCACGCCTCTTCTCAATTTTAAGGGTTCTTTCTTTTAAAAAAACAAATCCCCCCCCCAAAAAAAAGGTAATAGGAGAGCAAACAGGCCATCGGGGGGGCGAACGCAAAAGGAGCGCCGCTCCCCTCACCCCAAGGGGCTCCGTTTCCGAACGCGACGGGAAACGCCACTCTTAAAAAGTAACTTTCTGGCCTCTGGGGAGTGGGGAACGGGGAAGCCCCCTTTTTGGGGTGCCCGTACCCCATCGCGATATACGAACATTGCTGTGCTTGGCCTGATATCTGCAAGCAAGGGTGGGGCAGGGGGGTGGGGAGACGGCCTTTGCTCTCCCCCCGTGTTCATGGCCAAGGCCGCCCGCGGAAAAGATTAATGAATAACCGTTGCCGTGTTCCACCGGGCGGTCTTGGAAAAGAGCAGCTTTCGGAGTTCATAGTTTAACCCCGTTTTCATTGCACCTTGCCTTTTTCCCCCTGGTTTTTTAGTTGTAATCTCTTTAACGGATCAGCTGCCTTGGGAAGAGAGCGGGATAGGAATACTGTAAAAGCAATAAATAAATCAAGCGAGCAATAAACGTAGAAGCATCGAACCGAACTCGGGAGACGAGTTCCGGTCGGAGTTCGGTTTATTCCTGCTAAGACACAAACTCACTCTCTTGGGTGCAAAAAATGTGGAGTTGGGGGAAAAAAATGTGCAGTTTGAACTCTCTGTTGGGTGCAAAAATGTGGAGTTGGGGAAAAAATGTGCAGTTCGCACTCTCTGTCAGGTGCAGAAATGTGGAATTGGGGGAAAATGTGCAGTTTGAACTCTCTTTTGGGCACAAAAATGTGGCGTTGGGGAAAAAATGTGCAGTTTGAACTCTCTGTTAGGTGCGGAAATGTGGAATTGGGGGAAAATGTGTAGTTTGAACTCTCTCTTGGGTACAAAAATGTATAGTTGGGAAAAAATGTGCAGTTTGAACGCTCTGTCAGGTGCAGAAATGTGGAATTGGGGGGAAATGTGCAGTTTGAACTCTCTTGGGTGCAGAAATGTGGAGTTGGGGAAAAAATGTGCAGTTTGAACTCTCAGTCAGGTGCAGAAATGTGGAATTGAGGGAAAATGTGCAGTTTGAACTCTCTTTTGGGCACAAAAATGTGGAGTTGGCGAAAAATGTGCAGTTTGAACTCTCTGTCAGGTGCAGAAATGTGGAATTGGGTGGAAAATGTGTAGTTTGAACTCTCTCTAGGGTACAAAAATGTATAGTTGGGAAAAATGTGCAGTTTGAACTCTCTGTCAGGTGCAGAAATGTGGAATTGGGGGGAAATGTGCAGTTTGAACTCTCTGTCAGGTGCAGAAATGTGGAATTGGGGGAAAATGTGTAGTTTGAACTCTCTCTTGGGTACAAAAATGTATAGTTGGGAAAAAATGTGCAGTTTGAACTCTCTGTCAGGTGCAGAAATGTGGAATTGGGGGGAAATGTGCAGTTTGAACTCTCTCTTGGATACAAAAATGTATAGTTGGGAAAAAATGTGCAGTTTGAACTCTCTGTCAGGTGCAGAAATGTGGAATTGGGGGGAAAATGTGTAGTTTGAACTCTCTCTTGGGTACAAAAATATATAGTTGGGAAAAAATGTGCAGTTTGAACGCTCTGTCAGGTGCAGAAATGTGGAATTGGGGGGAAATGTGCAGTTTCAACTCTCTGTTGGGTACAAAAATGTGGAATTGGGGAAAAATGTGCAGTTTGAAAAACAGGAGGAGGGAGACGAGATGCAGGGAGTGTTTTGGAGGTCCCGAAATGAGCAGCGTTCCTCTGGCTTCTTGGTGATACCAGAAGAAGCCCAATTTTGGAGAAGGACCATGCCTCGGCAGCACACATTTGAGGAGGCAGCCCTTGCGCCGGTGTAAGAAGCGTTGCTTGTTTGCGATCCAAAGGACTGGAAGGAAGCAGATTTCTAAATGAAATTATTTCTTTGTGTGTATTTGGAAGATCTCCTGTGAAAGGAAAAAGCAAACCTCTTCCTGATACCTCCCTAGGTGGGGAGGTTGGAGCCCTTCAGGTCCAAAGGATGGGGAAATTATGGTGATGAGTTCCAATTTTCCACATGATTTGACAGCGGGGACCCCCAGTTTTGTCCATGTCCCAAACCTGCAAGACCTGAGCAGGACTGCCAAGGAGACAGGGTGGCTTGGGGGGATCTCTCCTCATAGGGTGGCCGGCGGTCAAAAGTGACTTGACGTGTGAAAGCGATCTAGGAGTCTTAGTGGACCGCAAGCTGAACGTGAGTCAGCCGTGTGACGTGGCGGCTAAAAAGGCCAACATGATTCTTGGTTGCATCAGTGGGAGTATGGCGTCTAGGTCAAAGGAAGTAATGGTAGCACTCTATTCTGCTTTGGTCAGACCCCACCTGGAATACTGTGAATACTGGGCGCCTCAATTCAAGAAGGATATCAACAAGCGGGAGCATGTCCGGAGGAGGGCGACCAAAATGGTGGAGGTCTGGAAGCCGTGAAGGCCTTTGAGGAGCGGCTTAGGGAGCTGGGGATGTTTAGTCTGCAGAAGAGGAGGTTAAGAGGGGACACGTGAGCCACGTTTAAACATTTGAAGAGATGCCGTATTGAAGATGGAGCAAGCGTGTTTTCTGCTGCTGCGGAGACTAGGACACGGAGCAATGGATTCAAACTACAGGAAAAAGAGATTTCACCGAATTTCCTGACGGTCCGAGCTGCTTGGCAGCGGAATCTGCTGCCGCCTCCATGGAATGTGGTGGGGTCTCCTCCTCCTTTGGAGGTTTTTAAGCGGAGGCTGGGTGGCCATTTTCTGGGGGTGCGCTGAGCGTTTGTTCCTGCACGGCAAAAGGGAGCTGGCCCGGGTCTCTTCCCACTCTATCAGTCTATGGTTCTGTGTTGTGAGCCACATACCCTGGCTGTCGGCTTTGTGCGCCTTGGGTGCTAGAGGGATTTCGCTTTGGAAGGGAGGACGTGCGGTGGGGCTTTTCCAGGCGGGAGGGCGGGGACCCCCATTGCTTTTGCAGCCTGGCTGTTCGTCTCTGCGTCCGCGTCTCGCTCTGTGCCGACCACTTCCCTATGCGTGTGGATTTCCTTTGGAAAGAGCTTTTCCTTGCAACTCTCTGGGGTCCTGCAACACCGGCATTTGCTTACAAACGTGCAGGAGGAGCGAGGGGACGCGCGGCTTAAAACCATACCCAAGAAGGGGAGCCAGTAGCCCCCTACGCCAAACTCCGGTTCCCGTCCTTGTATTTTCTGATCCAGGCTTCTGTCCGTTGCAAGAGTGCGAAGGGAAGTTTAGTTCCTTACGATCGTGGTGTTCCCATGCCCTGGGGAGTGGCTAAAAACAAACCACGGCTGGGTCGATCCGTGCTAGTTCTTGTCCCGTCTGGTCCAGTTTTTGGCCTTACAAGAAGCAGGTCTTTTGTAAAGCCAAAGGATCTTAATTGCCTGTTCCAAACCAACCAACCCGCTGCAAATATGTGGCGTTATCACAGGGCTCGCTCACAGCAGGGGAGACTTAATGGAAGCTTGTCTAAACAATCCAGAGAAATGCTTCACCTTTCCTGGAGATGAATTAACAGAGTTAATTCTTTCCTCACGGTCTTACCAGGGTGTTATTACAACGCATTATTTTGTTTTTTTTCCCTCAAAGAAAGCCGCAACTCGACACAGCAGACAAGGCTAAAAGCGTAGAGACAAGCTATAACGTTGCGGTAAAAACAATGCAGAAAAGCTCGACGACCGTGGGGCTGCGCGCCTCGCCACATTCCAGAACGGAAGATTAGGAGAGACGTCCAAAGCGGCAGATTAAAAGAAAAAAAAGGAAAAAGGAAACAACCACCGGCCTCTCGAAGCCTGCTGAAACAAATCTTATTTTGGAATGCACGTTCTGAGACGCGGAGGGGCGACCCAAACAGGCCCCCGAATTCAGGGGCCGGGCTGGCCAGAAGCCGTATTTTGGTAAAAGTGGGGCCGGGGCAGGAATTAGGAGGGGAATTGGTTAGGCCTCGCTCTGAATGCTTGGCCGTGCGTGAGAGAGCAAGGGAGAGATGGTGGACGGACAGCGCTATAAGGATGGGAAAGTTGAAAGTGCAACTCGGGATGCCAGAGGAATCTTTTTTTAATATCTTGCTCAAGTTTCTAGTCCCTTGGGATCATGAAAATAAGCTCGGTAAGGGTGTGGATTTTTCAGGCGTCTGAAAAGGGCTTTCCGGTGTTTTTTTTTCTCTCGTGCCCACCTTTTCCTCCATTGCACAGTGGAATCGCTCCCTTTATGGGGTGGAAGTGATGCTCCGTGAGCGTGGCCGTTGTATCCCCGGGTGTGCCGTAGGCGTGGAATTGTATGCCACGGCGGAAACAGGGTTGCCGTGGAATCTCCTCTGGACGCCAGACAGGGGTTGGGGAATACTTTTAATATCTGCATCTGGGCAGGGCAGCGGCGCCCAGTGGTTGGACGAGGAGGTAGAGGATTGCAGGGCCGAGCTCAAGGGAGGGCAAGTGTGTAGCGGGACACAAGCAGCTGAGGCGTGTTTGGCAACGTTTGGGTGCATTTAGAACCCAGCGGCTATTGCTCAATAATGCCGCAGGTTGGCCTGGGTGGCCATGCTTTCTCAGCAAGGGCAGCGTCGCCCAATGGGCACCTAATGGCACAGGCTGTGATTTAATGCATTTGCCACGGGGGGGAAGAGTTCCCTCTTCAGGGACCGAAGCAAAGCATGCAATTCTTGGCTGCATCAATAGGAGTATGGTGTCTAGATCGAGGGAGGTACTGGGACCACTCTACTCTGCTTTGGTTAGACCTCATCTTGAATCCTGTGTCCAGTTCTGGGCACCCCAATTCAAGAAGGACGTGGTCAAGCTGGAGCAGGTCCAGAGGAGGGCGACCAAAATGGTGAAGGGCCTGGAAGCCAAGCCCTATGAGGATAGACTTAGAGAGCTGGGTATGTTCAGTCTGCAGAAGAGAAGGTTAAGAGGGGACATGATAGCTCTGTTTAAATATTTGAAGGGATGCCATGTAGAGGAGGGAGAGGGCTTGTTTTCTGCCGCTCCAGAGACCAGGACAAGGAGCAATGGATTCAAGCTGCAGGAAAGGAGATTCCACCTGAACCTCAGGAAGAACTTCCTGACAGTCAGGGCTGTCCGGCAGTGGAATCGGCTGCCTCGGAGTGTGGTGGAGTCTCCTTCTTTGGAGGTTTTTAAGCAGAGGCTGGATGGCCACCTGTCGGGAGTGCTTTGAGGGTGTTCCTGCATGGTAGGGGGTTGGACTGGATGGCCCCTGGGGTCTCTTCCAACTCTACATTTCTATGATTCTATGATTCTATGAAGAGGTGGTTGTTTTTAATTGCAGGTGGATTGTGGAGGAGGAGACAGGCGGTTACATCAAGTTGTTCTCCGGGGCCTTTGTGGCATGCGTGGACCAGAGAGCAAAGTATATACACACGCACACAGCTGGGCACAGAGAATATGGCTGCCATTAATGTATTTATTCTGCTTTTATTACCTGAAAGTTGTTGGTTTTTCCCCTGCGTGCCGTAATCAGCAATAACAGTGGCCGGGAGTTTCCAAGACGGGGCAGGGAAGGGAAGGGAAATGGCACCATTTGGGGGGGCCGCCAACCCAGACACCCCTTCCCTTCTGGACTCTTCTTGGCTACGTCCTTCTCTGCCATCCTTGTGCCACCTTGCTGAAGGAAGGGGCCGCAGGGCAGTGGCCTTCTCGGGTGTAAAAGAAACGGGGACGGCGCATTTTGAGATGCGGGGCGAGGCCAGCCGAGGACCCCCCGAATTAAACGCGCTC
Organism: Cyclura pinguis; assembly: GCA_030412105.1. NCBI lineage: Eukaryota > Metazoa > Chordata > Lepidosauria > Squamata > Iguanidae > Cyclura > Cyclura pinguis. The sequence continues at coordinate 8,211,709 of CM059614.1, read as the reverse complement.
TTCGCCGAATTGCTCCGTGCCACCTTTTCTGTGCCACTTTTATTTATTATTAGTTTTATTTGTTTTGGGTTTACGGCTTTGCCATGCCGCGTTGGTTTCCAGTCCGACACGTGACAGCGAGCATTCGTCGTTGGTTGCCTTCGAGTCATTTCTGACACACGGCGACCCGGTCACAGGGTTTTCTTGGCAAGATTTGTTCAGAGGAGGGGTTCTGCCCTTGCCTTCCTCCGAGGCTGAGACAGTGTTGGTTTGTCCAAGTGGGTTTCAGTGGCGAAGCAAGGAGACAAACCTTGGTCTCCAGAATCATAGTCTAGTGCTCAGATTGCCACTGGCTCTGAGAGTAGGGCCATTTCTGCACTAGCCCGTTATAGTGCTATTATTCCACTTTCAACGTCCTATGGAATCCTGGGGTTTGCAGTTTAGGGAGGGGCCCAAGGCCCCTCCCTAAACTGCAAACCCCAGGATTCCATAGGACGTTGAAAGTGGAATAATAGCACTGTAACGGGCTAGTGCGGAAATGGCCTAAGAAAGGCCAAATAAATGCCCATTTTTCTTTCTTGCTGAGCTGGAGCTGGTCCCGAGTTCCTTATTTCTGCCAGATTTGGAAAGGCAGCTCAGCCATTCAGCCGAAGCCCACGTCCCGCCAGGAAGAAAAGGGGTTCGAAGTGCCCCGTGGGGGCCTCCTGCCATGAGCAGGGCCCCCCATAACACCGACCAAAGGCGGGAGGCCTTCGGAAAAGTAGGATGCTACCAAACAAAGTGTGGCCCCGAGGACCCTGGGTGGGCTTTCCAAGGGGGCCATCTCCTACCCCCTGCAGCCAGCTGGACCGCGCCTGTCACTGGACTTGTAGAAGTGGTTTTCAGGGAATGCACCTCCCAGAATCCCCCAGCTGTGGGGGCCGCCTGGTTCTCCCTCCTGGCGGCTCCCAGAGATGCTGCACGGTTGGTCGGTCTCTGGCCAGGAGGAGGTTTTCTCAGATGGCCGCCCTGGCGTGAACCCACCGGCTGCTGCCCCACATATCCTCCGGTCGGTCGATGAGCCCGCGTGGAACGGCATCATGGAAAAAAGGAGGGGCACTCCCCCCTGGCAGTGCCCTCTGCCCACCACACGGAGCTGCCCTCTCGGTCTCCTCTCCAAAGCAGGCAAGCGGAGGCGTTTGGCGCCGGCTGGGGGGCCGTCTTCTGCCCACCCGCGCTCCCCATGAAGCTGGTCAAAGCTGCGGGGAGCCCAGAAGGGGAAGGACCCCCTCCCCAAGTCAGAGCGGAGCGCCCAGATCTGTCCCTCTGGCCATGGATCACCTGCACCAGGTAAAGCCCTTCACCCTCTGTGGGAGTAATTGCAGGGGGGTCCCTCGCCCCTTCCCACTTCCCTTAGCTCCCTACCCACAAAATGGGCAGATATGGGGGGTTAGCTTTTGCATCTGGGGGAGTCTTGGGCTCCAGGTGCGAATCGCGGACGCCGGGGAGGGGGGCGCGGGAGATTAGAGACTACAAAAGAATGCTTGGAAGGGTGGGCGGAGGTCACAGCTCTGTTCTCCCTGGGGGAAACCGCAATTATGCCCAACCCCGCCTATCCTGGGGATGTGTAGTACAAGAAAAACTAGGTTTTCCAACCTCTGGCTAGAACGGGAGCGCCTCACCTGCCTGTGTTTTTCTCTCCGTAAGCTGCCTCGGCCCCGGTTTGGGACGAGGGAGCCGGAATAGGAAGAAATGAGTTGTGACAGCAACATTTTGGCAGGAAGGGGCGAATACAGAAATGCAGACGGAGTGTCCGTGTGCGTGCAAGGGAAAAGGCGTTTATTTCTGAAAGATGCGTAGCCGTCCGTCTCTAGATCTTGCGGCCGTGAGTTCCGCGGCTTGCGCGTGCTTCGAAGGCATCTTTCCCCTTTGAGTCTCTCGCCACTTGGGTTCGTTCGATGACACCCGTGGGGGGCAGAGGGGGGAAACCCCACATCTGTCCACTTTTCCCACTCTTCTACAGATTTTCTGTTGTGCTTGAGGCACCTCTTGCAACCACCCTCGTTCTAACGTGGGGCATTGCTTGGAATTGCTCCCATCTTCCCCATCACTCCGTTTGTGTGCGTGCCTACATCCGTGTCTGTGCCCAGGCACTCCGCCGTGACTTTTTGCAAGCTGCTCCCTCTGCTAAATTCTCTACCCGTCTGTCTTTTTTTCCCCCCCCCACCTGTTTTTCAATCCAGAGAAATTCAAGAGGGAATAAGGAAGCGGGAAGCCAGGTTGGGCGAGCACCGATGGAGTCTTTTAAGTTGGTTTTGGAGGGGATTTGGGCCATAATTTTATGTTTTTAGAGCTTTGGCTCTCTTTTGGATTAGAGTTGTTTCGAATGGAAGAGCTGACTTGGCTTTTCTCTGCCTTTTCAGTAACCGGGATGGGCTTTTTCGGCTTTGCTGTGCTATTCCCCGCACGGGCAGCTCTGGGCCCCGTTTTGGGCAAAAGAGGGGACAGAAGCAAACTGTAGCCAAGGAATAACTTGGCTCTTGGCCCCTTGCACCTCCAAGCCTCGACCTTTCCAGCCCCCGAGGAGGGCCAGATGGCACGGAGCATTGGCCGCCCCGGTCCTTTTGTAGCCAGGGGTGCCACCATCACTGCCACATCATCGCTTTTCTTTTGGAAGAGCTGCTGACGCCGCTGTGTGCTGGGAGCCAAACCCCCCAGGCGGAGCGGGCCAGTTTTTTCAAGCACGGAAATCGAAGCCAAGGGCAGCCCCCCCTGCCCTTGTGCACCCGTTTGTTCCAAAATCCTTATTATTTTGATCGGAGGAAACAGAGCCGTGTGAAGACGCAAATCATCAAGAAGCGGTTGGCACCAGAGGTCGAAGGGTGCCCCGAAGGCACTCCTTTTCTGCGTGTTCCTTGTTAATAATGCAGGCTTATCTTTATTTATTTTGGAGCCTGTGACTTGTCCATATTCTTTCGGTCTGTCAGAGAGTTTCTCTATGGAAGAGCTAAACCTAGGCCCCAAATTCACAGATCGGATAAACGTGATTTGCCAGGATCAAAAAGCCACTTTAATAAGAAAAAAAAAAAAACCCCGGTTCCTGCCTGGCAGAAGGGGGTCAGACTGGATGGCCCCCAGGGTCTCTTCCAACTCTAGGATGCTGTATCAAAAGGAACACGACAAGGATGCCCTCGGTCTCTGCTTCTCTCGATCGGGGCTTTATAGAGATTCTAGATAATAAGAGAGGTTGTGAAAATCAAGAAGAAGGAATTAAAACTTAAAGCCAGCCCCGCTCTGCCAGGGGAGGAAACGCACAGCTCGGGGGTCCCGGATAGAGATGCCCACCCAGCTTTTTAAAAACCGAGCGGAGGGTCCCACTTTCCGAAACGCAGTCTCTTCCACCATCTGGCCGCTCTCTTTGCTAGGAATTTAGTCTCCTTCTGTCGTTTCTGGCCCTCAAAGCCATTGAAACCATTTGGCTCGAGAGTCCAGGGACGGGGCATCGGAAAGGACTCGTGGCGGCCGGCAGAGATTTCGATCTCCCTCTTTTCTCATTTGGGAGGGCATTGGCTGCCCATGAAGTTGGCGGCTTTTGCTTTCCTCCTGGGCACCAGCTTGGAAAAGCTGCCTTTGTTGGACTCCCAGAATCCCCAGCGCAGGGTGGGGGATTGTGGGAACTGCGGTTAGTGGCAGGGAAGTGACAGAGAACTGGGCCAAAGCTAACAAAATGGATTTTAACGGGGAAAAATGTAGAGCATTACGCTTAGGAGGAAATAATGAAATGCACAGCTATAGGAGGGGGGACGCGGTGGCTGGACGACAGTACGTGTGAAAGGGGTCTCGGAGCGGACCCCAAGCTGAACATGAGTCAGCCGTGTGACGCGGCAGCCGAGAAAGCCAACGCGATTCTTGGTTGCGTCAACAGGAGCACGGCGTCTAGATCGAGAAAAGCGATAGCGCCACTTTATTCTGCTTTGGTTAGACCTCACCTGGAATACCGTGTCCAGTTTTGGGCATCTCATTTCACGAAGGAGACGGACAAGCCGGAAGGTGTCTGGAGGAGGGTGACGGAAATGGTGGAGGGCGGAAGCCATGAAGCTCTTTGGCTTAGGCAGCTGGGGATGTTTAGCCTGGAGAAGAGGAGGTTGAGAGGGGGCACGAGAGCCCTGTTTAAATATTTGAAGGGTTGTCGTGTGGAAGATGGAGCAAGCTTGTTTTCTGCTGCTCCGGAGACGAGGACATGGATCAATGGATTCAAACTGCGGGAAAAGAGATTCCACCTGAACCTCCGACGGTCGGAGCTGTCCGGCCGTGGAATCTGCTGCTGCCTCCCTGGCGTGTGGTGGAGTCTCCTCCTCCTTCTTTGCAGGTTTTTTAAGCAGAGTCTGCGTGGCCATTTGCGGGGGGCGCTTTGAGTGTGTGTTCCTGCCTGGCAGAAGGGGGTCAGACTGGATGGCCCCCGGGGTCTCTTCCAACTCTAGGATGCCATGTTTCTATGAGGTGCTCTTCCCAAGCCCAGAGCTTGTGTCCTTTTTCATCCCTGTGGGGTCTTGTTGCCTCTCCGAACTTCTCAACACTGCTTTTTCTTGGCCGTTGGAGGTGGGCAACTCCAGGACTCGACCCTATGGGAGCCCCTTAGGCCGGGTGGGCTGGCGGTTTGGTAGCCTAGCGAAAGGAACTGGGAGTCGGAGTTGGTGTGGACTGAAGATGGAAGGAGGAGAGTTCGGGGACGGGGACCCCTTGATTAATGGGGTCCCCGTTTGGGGGGCTGCGGGGGAGCCCTTGGCTACCAGGACCCGCTCCACTTCTCCGGGGGGGGTTTGTTGGTGGGGTGGGCGGCCGAAAGGCATCTCTTCCCAAAATGGGCTTGGGATGTGACTCTTCGTTTCCTGCCCGGCGAATGTGCGTGTGACTGTGTATGTGTGCGTGGCTCGCTCACCCTGTGTCATCCCTGACTCAGCCGGGCGAGGGGGGCTCTGGGGAGGAAGCCGTGGGCCTGGGAAGAGGAAGGGGGCCCCCTTCGCCCCTCCCCGGCGGTCGGCAAGCAGGAAAGAGCCGAGTTCAAATCCTGGCCGAAATCTGATCGTCCGGCTGGGAGAGAGCCTAGCAGGGGTGGGTCAGCGTTGGGGGTCTCCGGGATGGATATTGGGGGGCCATCCAAGACTGGGGGAGCTTTGTTGGGGATCCCCCCCCAGTTCCAGCTGGTTCTTTTCCCACTTTGAGCCTGCTTCGGTGCCACCTTGGATGTGGATGTTGGAGGCAAAGCGGAGGGCGAGATGGACGCCAGCCAAGGAAAACCCCACAAAATTGGGGGTGGGCTACATGGCCCTTGGGAGCCCCCGCCAGCTCTATGAGGATGTCGGCAGAGCCCCGAGAAGAGGGGACGAGGCCAGAGGAGGCCTCTCCCCTCTCCGCAGCAGCCCCGTGCGGGGCCTGAGTGCGAATGCTCTCCTCCTGTCACGCTGCCCGGTAAGGGTGACCCAGAGACAGGGGAGGCCAAGGAGGGGCCCTGTGATGCGTAGCCGCCCTGGCTAGTAACCGGTGGTAGCCCAGCTCCCTTTCGGAGGGACGAGTCTTTCCATCCGGTGGCGGTGAGTTCCACAGTTCGTGCCAAAGTTGCAAGGAAGGCTTTCCTCTGCTTGGTGGTCCAGGATTGCCTGGCTCCAGGGTCTCCTTAGGGGCAAAGCCCACGCTGCCCGACCGGCCTCCCTCGCAGGGCTGTTGTGAGGCTGAGCTGGGGTGGGGCCGGGGGAGGAAATGCGCAGCGGCGCCGTCTGGCCAGTAGGGGGCGCCGCGAGGCCGCTTTGGGACGCCCAGCCGGCGAAGGGGGAGGGCGCGGGGGCGGTCCTTCGGGGTGGGGGGGGGAGGCTAGGAGCAAAGCCGCCGTGGACCGGTTGGGTCGCCCGGGGGGGCCACCATGTCCGACCCCAGCTGTTGGGGGGCGCCGATGCAGCGCTCCAAGAGGTACCGGGGCCGGGGCGGGTGCGGGGAGCGCGGCGGCTGCTTGCTTCGGGCAGGGCAGGAAGTGGGGGCGGCCTTTGGCACGGGAACAGCGGGAGGGGGCGGCTTCTTTGCAGCCGCGATCCAGCGGTGCAAGAGCGGGTCGGGTATTCCCGCGCCCCCCCCTCTCCACCATTTGGGGAGGGGGCAACTTGGGAGGGCGTCGCCCTCCTTCTTTCCCTCCTCTTCTTTCCTCCGTCCCCCCTTCCTCCTTGGGGTGGGGGGGGAGTGGTCTCTCCTCCCCCCCCCTCGCAGCCAGACCGGGGAGGAGGGGATGCGCGCGCCCGCCGTTGCACGTGTGAATGCCCGACCCGAGTCTGGGTCATCTGAGGTCACTGGCTCGCTTTTGGAAAGGATCAGAGAGGATTATCAGTGGCCGGGCTGGGGAGGGGGCGGCGGAGGAGGGAAAGGGACTCACTCCAAAGCCGGGAGGAGGGGGGAGGCTTCAATTTCCCATCCTCCTGCTCCCTCCAGTGCTGGTGGATTCTGGGATCTGGAGTCCAGAAAGGAAAAAAGGACCTTTTGGGGGGGGGCTCTCCTTTTCTCCCCCCACCCAATATCCTGAGTCAGGCCAGTATGAGGGGATTGTTTCCCTCCTGGGTAGGAAGGGGGGGCTTGGACCCCTACTCAGGGTAGACCCATGGCTCCGTTGGGATTCAGGTTGGAGGAGAGTGATGGGCAAGGCAGGGACCCCATAAAATGTGGGGAGCAAAACCGCCCCCACCCCAATTCAGGCAATAATTTTGGGCCTCTCAAGAGGCCGGCGAGCGGAGGGGTCCCAATGCGGCCCCTTGCCGAGATGCCGTGGTCTCTTTCTTGGTGGTCCCGGCGGACGGACCTCCACGCTTGACCCGCCGTGCCAGCCTTCCTCCCGGGGGTCTCCTCCTCTGGCTGACTTTTGGGGTCCTTGGGGGAGGGGGTGAAGGGAAGCCCCCCCAATCTTTCCATCCTTTCTTCCTTTTCTTTTCTTTTCTTTTCTTTTCCTGGCTGCATCTGAATTTTTTTGGACCCCCCAAAGTCCTCCCCGGGTGGGGGGGTAAAACCAAGAGAAAGCCCCCTCCAGCCATAGGTGGAAATAAATTGGCTGGACCCCTTAAGACCCCTCCCCAGTCTCCTTGGGCATTGAGAGGGGCTGGTGGTGTTTTAAGTTTTCACGACTCGATGTGCTTTTAATATTTTTAAATCGTTTTAAAATATTTTGCTGTCTCGGTTTGCTGACGGAAGACTCCTTGGTTCCATACCGGGAGAAAGGCGGCATACAAATAAAATAAAAAATAAAAGACTGTCTTAGTTTTAGTTTAGATTTAGTTTAGGTCTGAGTTTACTTAGGCAGAAAGAACGACCAGAGAGTCGTTTTTCAATCTTAATTTTAAGAGGAGAGTTTGAGTTCTTTTGCATTTTAGGTGGTTTGCATAGGCAGGAAGTCTTTAGCGTAAAAGAGAAGTCTTTTAGTGAGGAGTTTTGTTATTACGCCTTGGTTTTTAGTTTTGGTTTAAGTTTGGTTTAGTTAGGCAGAAATAACGACCAAGGAATTGTTTTTCAGATTTAATATTTTATTAGTTTTAAGAGGAGATACTTACAATTGGATCCACAATGACAGAAAAACAAAACAAGAGAAAAAGAGATAAATGGTACATAAGCAATATATCTGCATAACTAGAACTGAGACTAAACTAAACCGGATTGAACTAGGCTGAGACTAGAACATAAGAACGAACAGCCTGTTAATAAAAAAACTAATAAAAGACAGCTGACAACACTAACACGACGTTAACGCCCAAAGAAGTTCCCCCCGTTCTAACTGTAACGATAAAGAAAATTCAATTAATATCCCATTTCTTATTTTGCGATTAAGACCGACATAAAACTTACTAAGCTTATGAATAATCGTAACCACAAATCGTTAGGTGATCAGAGGTCTTGTTGTTTAAAAAAAAATCCGTAAATGTTTCCCAAAAAAATCTTCAGTTGCTCGGCCTTTTAAAAATCCAAATTTTGCAATTTGGGCAAGATCCACGACTTTAACCATCTCTTCCGTTCTCCGTATCCTTCGGTCCGTTTCCGGGTTGGACAAACAGCTTTCTTGCAGCTGGAACCGTATATCCACGAAGTGGTCCTTTATTGACTCTCTGCTTCTTTATCAGTAATTCCCAGCGAAAGCATTTCTGGTGTGAGATCTACCTTTAAATTTTTTAAAATTAGTATATAACTCTGAGACCGATCATTCTTTGATTTCTGGAAAGCCCATCATGTGTGTGGGGGGGGAAAAAAGATGCGTTCCTTATCCTGACGTTGATTTCAATGGGGACAAGAAAAAAAATGCCAAAAAAAGGAGGCTGAGATGGAAGAAGGTTCGGAGGCAGTTGCAGCCCCTCTTGCTCCCGAGGAGACCCTTCTGGTTCTTTACTGGGGAGGGGGTGAGAAGAGTCTGGACTGCAGGCAGCTTGACCTTCGGCCTTTTTCACTGGTCAGAAAGAAAAGAATCGCCAGTTCAGAACCCATCAACGTAGCTGGAGTGTAACTTGCAACTCCTTTCTATGATAGATTGCCCCTGACTGGGGTACTCTATTCTCTTGTGGCTTGCTGCTGTTGCTGCGTGTAGGTATGCAACCATTTGCTGGATCGGACCCCAAAGGCCTGCCTCTCGCTCCCACTCCATGTTAGCAGGGCTTGGAAAAGCCAGCCGTGTGATGCAGCAGCTAAAAAGGCCAATGCGATTCTGGGCTAGGTCCACGGGAGTATAGTGTCGAGATCAGGGGAAATAATAATGCCACTTTTATTGTGCTTTGGTTAGACCTCACCTGGCATACTGTGTCCAGTTCTGGGCGCCTCATTTCCGTAAGGATACGGACGAGCTGGAACGTGTCCGGAGGAGGGCGACCAAAAAGTGGTGGAGGGTCTGGAAACTGTGAAGCCCTATGAGGAGCGGCTGAGGAAGCTGGGCAGGTTTAGTGTGCAGAAGAGAAGGTTAAGAGGGGACGTGACGGCCGTGTTTAAATATTTGAAGGGATGTCGTGTTGAAGATGGAGCAAGCTTGTTTTCTGCTGCTCCGGAGACTGGGACAAGGAGCAATGGATTCAAACGATAGGAAAAGAGATTCCGCTTAAACCGTAGGAAAAACGGAGCTGTCCGGCCGTGGAGTCTGCTGCTGCCTCCATGGAGTGTGGTGGAGTCTCCTCCTTCTTTGGGGGTCTTTAAGCAGAAGCTGGACGGCCATTTGCTGGGGGTGCTTTGAATGTTTGTTCCTGCCTGGCAGAAGGGGGTTGGACTGGATGGCCCCCGGGGTCTCTTCCAACTCTGTGATTCTGTTCTTCTTATTGACAATGGCCCCTCCGTCCGCCACGGTCGCACTGGTTCCTGCCCAGTTCTCTCCCAGCAAAGCTTTTCCACCCTCCGGCTGTGCGTTGTCTGTTCTGAACCTGCCCCCCCATTTCTCTCGCAGGGCTTCGGACCCCCTCGGCCCTTCATTTTCGGCCCCTCTTTCGGCCCCTCTCCTGTGTCCTCGTCCAAGGCCAGAAACCTGTGGCCGGCACTTCTGCTTCTCACCCTTCCTTCTTTGCACCTCTTCTCTTCTAACTTGTCTTGTTCTTTAAAATTGTGGCCCACTTTGGGTCCTAATTTTGGGGGGAAAGGGGGATATAAATAAATGTAATACTTATAATTCGCCGTGCTCGTTTTTGCCCCTTGCCCGGCTCTGGGGGAGCGTGGAACCCAAACAGTTTTGGGTGCCCCGGGGAGCCTTGGTTTGGGGGTTTGGTCGGGAAAAGTGTGAGCTCCCCGGGGTTGTCCTGACGAACACCCAAGGCGTGCCCCTCCTGGTCCTTTCTGCTCGCATCCCGAACTGGGTTACCAGAGGCCCAAAATAGTGTCAGACCCCAAACTGCCCCCCCTGCTGCCGCTGGGGGGGGCTGTTTGCTCTCGGCCGGGCCAGACAGTGTTTCCCCTGGACTATTATTATGACTAATATGTCCCTTGGCTGACCGGTGGCTGAATCAGGGCTGCCGATGCATGCCCCGTGGTACGGTCAAGCCCGTGGCGGGGAGGGGGAGGCGTTGTGTCTGGGGCTGTGTTGACCGGGGGGTGTTCTCCCCTTGGCTCCCCCCTCCTTGCACGGAAATATTGTGTGCGCGCGCGCGCGTGTTGTCTGTCTGTGTTATCTCTGCTGCAATGTGCCGGAGGAGAAGGCCCGGTTTCCTGTTTTTGGAGGAAGGAAGCACCTCCGCTGGCTGCTCACGGGGTTTTTTGGGGGGGGGGGCGTGGAGGAGCCTTGCAAGGCAACCTCTTGCAAAGCAGTCCTGACTGTCCCCCCCCCCCCCCCGCCGATATGTCACATCCGTGCTGCGAGGCCCCGTCTGCTGCAGTTACATAAGGAGCGCGCCTCCGTCTCCGGATGTGTGCGTTCGGGGAGGATGCGAATGTGCCCCCCCCCCGCCGTGGTGCCCTCTTTGGGTTGTGATGTAACCCGGAGCGTGTTGCGGGGAGCGGGGGGAGAGGCAGCCGGGAAGCAAGAACGGCGGTGGGAGCCTGTTTTGCAAACCTCTCGGCCGAGCAAAGGCACCCCCGGGGCCGCTCATTCCGCCTCATCTTTGGATGCTGTGCGACCACGAGGGCTTCGGGGGCAACGACAAAAGAGGCCTTTTTTTTGGGTCGGGGAGGCCGCCGCCGCCTCCTTCCCTGGCGTTTTTTTTTTTTTGCTTCTTCACAATCTGGGCAAACGTTTTATGATTTACCCGCGTCGTTCCCCCGATGTTTCCATCGCCCTCTGTCTCTTCCCTGACCGAGACCCCAACCACGACGGCAGCTCCCAGGGGCGATTTAGCTGCAGGTTCCCCGGGGGCAGGGGCTTGACCGGGTGGGCTTTGGGGTCCTTTGTAAACTCGATGGGTGTGTATATTGGTTGTTGCTCCCGTGGCAGAGGTAAAAACTCGCTCGCCGGGAAGCCGCCGCCGCCTTGCCCGAGTTTCCAGTTTGTTTGCAGGTGCCGTGACCTTTTTGTCAGTCCAAACTTTGTCTCTCCTGGGTCAGCCCAAACCTGCCCTGCTCTTTGGGTCCTTTTGCCACTTTGGAAAGAGAGCACTTCTCATGTCCCCAGATGTGCAGGTATACTACAGCTCCCAGAATTTCTTAGCCCGTAACCCCGTGCAGGGGTGTTTCTAGCAAAAACGGCACCTAGGGCGAGCATGGAAGTTGCACCTACCCTCCCCACATGCATGGCTTTTTTGTGCCCTCCTTTCTGCACCCGAGGTGTGCCCTCTGGCCCCGTGTGCTGTGGGTTCTGGGAACTGAAGTCCAACAACCTCTGCGGTTGCAAACCACTGCCCTGGGAGGAGACCTAGGGACACTCTCTCGGCTCAGTACCTGACAGCAGCGAAGTCATTTGGATTTACGCGGAAGTAAGCCCTTTGTATCCAGTGAAGCGCTTTCTGGGTACATACTGTGCAGCTCAAATGCCGCTGCTAGGTTTCTGAAGGAGGAAAAGAAGGAAGCGGGCGGAAGAAGGATGAAAAAGGGGAGGGGAGGCCTGTAGGACATGAACACGTCATAGACGTTGTCACAGGTGGTGGTGGTTTGTTGCCCAGCACGAGTGCTGGGCTAGCGGGAGGCCGTTCACAGTCAATAACTTTTGCCTGTTCGGGGTGGAGCAGAGGCGTAGTCAAGAATCAGTCCAAAGGTCCGGGAATCGGGCGGGCAACACGGTGAGATAGTTTGGGGTCAGGCAATCCAGGCAGGCAATGAGCAGGGAGTCCAGATTACGCAAAACAAGGGCTGGTGAGCGCACAAGTTGCGTCTAGCATCAAGCCACCGCCCTCTGCCTTCCTTAAGAAGGCTGGAGCCAGCTGGCTCCCATCCCAGCCCGATTAGTCTGTGGTGTGCTAGCATCTACCTGTCCGCCTTTGAGTCTGCTTGTCTTCACCTGGGGAAACTTAGTCCTGGCCTATGATAGACATTTCCATAAATGGACCCTCTTTCCAAAAATGCCTTCTCTTGAGCTTGATACGCGTAAAGCACTTACGGAGGCCCAGCAACAGCCACGAGAGCTTCTGAGCAAATATTTCTCTTTCCGGCTCTGGAGCACCAGTCGTTCAGCGGCAGCAGAAACCGGCAAGATCCAACAATGTTGACCCTCAGACCCCGTGTCCCGTGGGGAGGGGGCATATTAATCGAAGAACGTGCCTATCCTCTGAGGCCGTCCCGTTCCGAAAATCCCTTTGGGGTTTCTAAACATTTGCCAAATGTTTCTCAGGCAGGTTGCAGGTTCCGGACCCTGCAGGAAGGAATCTAAAATGTTCTGCCTCCCCAGTCTCTGTTCCCTGCTACTGGGGTTGGATCAGGGGGTGTCTTATGCCCACCTTTGGCTGCATCAGTTGCATCGTCCCCCCTCTGTGTGTGGAGCTCAACACCGCAGGGCTGGTGTCCCCCCCTTCCTCTTCTCCATGCTTCTTGGCTCCCTCTTTCCCTCCTGCCTGGCTGCTGCCTCTCTGGCACCCCAAAATGCAAAATGGCAAGGGGGGGTCCGGGATGGGGAGCTCAGGCTTCGACCACCCCATAATAAGAAGACTTCCAGGCCAGCTGGGAATCCTGCCCCAAATTGAGTGGCGGGTGATGCTCTGGAGCAAACAAGACTTTCTGCAGCCTCAATGTGAAAGGCCTGGCAGGGGTGGGCGAGCAGAGGCGAATCTAGGGTGGGGTTCCTGCCCTGGGTGCCGCTGCCAGGGGGTGCAAAAAAGCCGTGCCCTTAGAGGGTAGGGGTAAGAAGGTAGGGCGCAACTGCCATGCTTACCCTAGGTGCCGTTTGTGCTGGATTTGCCACGGAGGGCAAGAGAGGGCACTTGGGGGCCTGTGTGTGTGTGTCAGAGCCAGAGGGGAGGGGTGTCTGGGATTACCCGTCGCCCCTTGCGAGGCGTTGGCATTCGGAGGGGCTGGAAGGGCTGCTGTTACGGGATTGCACTTGGACGTCGTCTGAGACTACCTGTGCGCGAGGGACTTTTGAACCCCGGGCGTCCCACGGCCGGGCAGATTGGTCCCCGTGACTCACGGGGCAGTTTCTCCGGGTGTGGGTGTGTGTTGGAAATGAAGACAGAAATATCAGCGTACACCCAGCGGTGGCGCTGGGGAGCAGCGAAGGCAAACATGGGACCGGCAGGAGGGAGTCAGTAAACTCACCAGCGGCGCAAGAGCCCGGGAGACCTTAATCTTGCCGAAAGACATGTCCGCACTAGATGGTTATAGCGATATCATTCCACTTTCAACTTCCTTTGGAATCCTGGGGTTTGCCGTTTGGGGAGGGGCCTTTGGAATTCTCGGCCAGGCCTTGGGCAAGTCACAATCTCTCAGCCCCTCCCCAAACTGCAAACCCCAGGATTCCATAGGATGTTGAGAGTGGAATAATAGCACTAAAACCGTCTAGCGCAGAAATGGCCCCGGTTGCAAAAACTGGTGTGGATTTTAAAAGGCAGACCAATTGGCGATTTTTTTTTTTGGTAGGCTGGAAGCCATTTATGGATTTTTTTTTTGAGCAATTAGAAATCTAATAATGTAATAGTCCGTGGTTATAGTTACTAAGTAATTCCAGTAAGTTGAAAGTGCATCGTGTTGCAATGGTAAAGAGAAACATGGGATATTAATTGATTTTTTTCCTTTTGATTACAGTTGATATTGGGAGCAGAGTCAGAGTTCTTGTGTGTTTTCGTTAGTGTAGGTAGGACGTGTTTAGTGTAATGGATTAATCTTTTAGTCACAGGTTATGTTAATGCATCTTAGGCCATTTCCGCACTACACTGTTATAGTGCTATTATTCCACTTTCAACCCCCTGTGGCATTTTGGGATTTGTAGTTTACTGGGGCCAAAGGGCTGAGAGTTCTAAATGCCTCTCCCTAAACTTCAGATCCCAGGATTGCACAGGAGGTTGGAAGTGGAATTATAGCACTACAACAGTGTAGTGCGGAAATGGTCTCCGTTTTAGTCTCGTTTAATTTCAGTCTTGGCTGTACATGCATATCTGTTAATGTCTAGCTAGATTCTTTTCTTTTTTCCCCCATTTTTCTTCTTCTTCCTCTGTAGTTGTGATTTAGTCTGCATCTCGGAACAAAAATTAATAAATACTAAATCAGAAAAGGCAGAAAAATCAATATATACCCAGCAAATATGAATGTGGGGTTTCCAGGAGGAAATTAAACGTTCTCTTGGGCGCATTAGAAGGAGGGGAAAAAATTAAAAGTTTAGACCGATCGACTTCGTCTAAAGGTATTTTCTCGCCCCGATGAAGAATTAATTCCATTTCAGTGGAAAGGCTAAAAAATGCCCCCAGCCCCCCAGGTGTGCAATGCTTCTTTCGAATAATTGTCAGCCCTCCTTTTTCTGGAGGGAGAAAACATTGTAAATAGCATCATTTTTATATTTTCAAAGCACCGTTTTTAAGAAAATACCCTTTAAGACGCTACATGGCAAGTATCTGAAGCTCAGGGATAACGTTTGCGCTTGGGTGGTTGTTGTTTTTAACTGCGTTTGTCGATTTTTGCAGAAAATAATATAAATTGCAACGGCATTTCCCAGATGGACATAAGCTAAAAGCACTAGCCTAAAACAAAAAAATTATTCTGCCATTGCAGATATTTATTTATTTATTGAATTTCTGTGCTGCCTTTTCTCCCAAGATGGGACCCACGGCGGCTTCCAAAAGGTTAAAAAAGCATTCAGATACTTAAAACGTTGAAAGACATATAAAGTTATAGAACGATAGATTCAAAAGAAATGTTACTGATAACCTAATCCACAAACGATGGCGTCGTTTGATTGCTCGAGAAGTCTGCGCATGGTTTCCACGCTTTCCGAAGATCCTCGGTTGCAAAAGATCCGTGGTTGATTTGGGCAACCTTGGCGTTCCAGTCCTCTGTCCTGTCGGGTTTTTTTGTGCAAAATTTTAGCCCTGATGTTGATCCCGTGGTTGTGAGATGCTTCCAGCTTCGGTTCTGTGTGCGAATCCTGTAACGAAGCGGTACTGAAATGTCGCATCTACTACCCGTGTAATGCTAAGCAAATAAGACAGATAACAAAATGCATTTAAGAGCCGTTCCGTCAGCCGAGGTTGGGGGAATTTAACTCGCTCTCTGCAAGGGAGGCAAGATGTCGGTGGGTTGTTTTGTTTCTGAGAATGGAGTGGCATTTGGGCTTTGCAGTGTCTTGCTTCTAGCAAAGGCCGGCAAATGTGTGCTGGAGCGGATCTGGGTGTTTGAGAGGAGACGGAGACTCCACAGAGGGCTGCCCAAAGGCCCAGGAGGAGGGAGAGGGCTCCCGACTTTTGGGAATGCCTTTTGCTCGGAGGAAAAGAGGGTCTGGAGGGTCCTCCACTGGCTCACATAGGAAGGGGCTTCAAACCAGGCCGTAGGAGAAATGGAGGGGAGAAGGTTAAGAAGAAACATGTTAGCCATGTTTAAATATTTGGAGGGATGCCATGTTGAAGATGGAGCAAGCTTATTTTCTGCTGCTCCAGAGACTAGGACACGGAGCAGTGGATTCAAACTGCAACAGTGGGCTGTGCTGCCTTGGAGTGTGGTGGCGCCTCCCACTTCTTTGGAGGTTTTCAACAGTCATTCGTCTTTTTTTTTTAAAATCTATTTTATGTGTACATTCAACGAATAAAATACATTAAACAACAGCACTTTTTACATATTTACATGGACAAGTTAGCTATTATAAGTTTCTTCCCATCTTTCCTCCATTCCTCCTAGAATACGGTGATATTTATAGTTCTATCTTTACCGTACTTCCAAAGAAAGATTTAATTTGTCGTTTACCCCGATATATTTTGTACCAGAGAATGCTTTCTGTTCTTGCTATTTCTTAAGTCAAAGTAGGCTTTTGCTTTCCATTTTTTTTTACTAAATGTTGTTTATTCCCCCCCCCATCTTTATTCCTAATCTGATTTTCGTCATCATAAATACATATGTACTGTATCAATTAGCTCTACTAATCTTAAATTTTCAGTTTTTTGAAGAAACGAAGCCGGATGGCCATCTGTCAAAGGGAGTTTTTGGATTGTGTCTTCCTGCATGGCAGAAGGGGGTTGGACTGGATGACCCCTGGGGGTCTCTTCCAGCTCCAGGATTCTGTGAAATGGAGGTGCATGTGCATCCCTTATGTGCTGAGCAAATCCTCTTATCGTCTGGGCTCTGGCTTGAAAGCATTTTTCTTATCTTGCTTTTGCAAAGCTTGAAGCGTGTTTGCGGGGTCAGCAAAAATTGGTGTGTTACCCCAAAACAGAGAACAAATGAGGGGAGCTGGTGTGGCGGATGGTCTGAATGTTGGACCAGGGCCCTGGGAGATCAAGGTTGGAAGCCCTGCTCGGCCATAGAAGCCCACAGGGCGATCTTGGGTAGGGCACGCTCTCTCAGCCTCAGAGGAAGGCTGTGACAGGGTCACCGTAAGTCGGAAACAGCTTGACAGCACACAACAAGAATTAAGGCCTGGTTTGCCTGGGAGGCACTTTGGATGGCTTCCTGAGCAAAGGCACTGGATGTCTGTTTGCCGGTATCAAAATATCTGTAGTTGTATTCAAAATAAAGGGGGAAATATAGTTCTTTAATTGAGGCCATTTCTGCACTGGGCTGTTATAGTGCTGTTGTTCCACTTTCAACATCCTATGGAATCCTGGAGTTTGCAGTTTAGGGAATGACCCTCTGAGGCTGAGAGAATGTGACTTGCCCAAGGCCTCCCAGTGGGTTTCCGTGTCTCAGTAGGGATTTAAAGCCTGGCCGTTTCCGCGCTACGCTCTTATAGTGCCATTATTCCACTTTCAACATCCTATGGAATCCTGGAGTTTGCAGTTTAGGGAATGACCCTCTGAGGCTGAGAGAACGTGACTTGCCCAAGGCCTCCCGGCGGGTTTCCGTGTCTCAGTAGGGATTTAAAGCCTGGCCGTTTCCGCGCTACGCTCTTATAGTGCCATTATTCCACTTTCGACATCCTATGGCATCTTGCAAACCCCCGGGTTCCATAGGATGTTGAAAGTGGAATAATAGCACTATAGTAGTCCAGTGTGGAAATGGCCTTTGGGTACGTATATTCAGTGTGCATATTTAGCTGCATCAACAGAGAAAGGCTCTTCAGGTTTATAAACTGATTTTTATCACGCTTGATGGTTAGACCGAATATTTTCGTGCAAATTCAGGACCCCTTGGCAAATGTCTCTCCCCCCCAATTCCTGCTTGTTTTTCGTTTTGGGTGGAATCGGATGGGAAACGAGCCGAGACGCTGCCCGTCGGGCGTCAGTTTCAGCCAGATCAGAGCCGAAACTGAAATCATCCACGTTGGGTGCATTTTCCGGGGGCGGCGCAAGGCCTGTTGTTGCTTCTCCGTCCGAACCCCAGTGGGAGATTTTGCAAAAGGAAAAATCTGCCCAAGGGGAGGAATCCCCTCTCGCCCTCCTTCCCGCGGGATTAGCGTGGAAGAAAGAGGCTGCGTTACGTGGCCACAGAAACGGTGTAAAAATAGAACTAATCTTCCCGGCGGTGCACGCGCATGTGCGCGCATGCACGCACATGCACACGTGGGAAGAGATTAAGAGGCTTTGGCCTGTAAGGAAAAGGTCTCCAGAACACTCACAGAGGGCTTCCAGGATGAAGTCCAAAATAAGTAATATTTTCCCGGGCTTTGCTCTGCACGGGTTACGGACACGCTGAAGTCTGGTAAAACACAATTGGCCTCCCTGCAAGGGATGTCGTAGACTCGTAGAAAGATAGAGTTGGAAGAGGCCACAGTGGCCGTCGAATCCAACCCCCTGCCGTGCAGGAACAAAGACTCAAAGGACCCCCGGCAAATGGCCCCCCAGCCTCTCTTTAAAAACCTCCAAAAAAGGAGGAGACTCCACCGCACTCCATGGAGGCAGCAGATTCCACTGTTGAATGGCTCTGACTGTCCGGAAATTCTTCCTGACGTTTAAGGTGAAATCTCTTTTCCTGCAGTTTGAATCCATTGCTCCTAGTCCTAGTCTCCGGAGCGGCAGAAAACGAGCTTGCTCTGTCGTCAATATGACTTCCCTTCCAATGTTTTAAAGATGGCTCCTCTTAACTTTCTTTTTGTCAGGTCTGAGCAGCCCAGAGCTCCCCGTTGGGCAGGAAAGCCTCGAGCTCTCGCCGCGCCTGAAATTTGGCGATGGAAGGTGCCACCGTCCAGGCCTTCCCAAAAAACGGATAAAACCTCCCTGGGGTGCCCGTCCTTTCCCGCCTGCCTTGTCCCAACCGCGAGAAAGACGGAACCGCCCAAATTATTCCCGAATAGAGGCGTGTGCATGCACGTCACTAACTTTGGCCTCTTTTTCGCCTTTCTTTTCCCGTTTTCTGCAGCTGCCGGAGCGGCAACCGGAAGAGCCTGGTGGTGGGGACGCCCTCGCCCACCCTCTCTCGCCCCCTCTCCCCGCTCTCGGTGCCAACAGGTAAGGCTGGGGTTGGCGCCGTCGGGGGGGGACGGCAGGGAGGACGCCGTGGCCACAATCCTGACGATGCTTGGGGAGGCGCAAGGCCCCCCAAAAAGGCAAACTTTGCTCTTGCCTCCTGGGCGCGACGTGCCAGTCCAGCGGCTCTGGATGGAGGGCAGGGCCGTACCCGGGTACCGTCCGGTGGCCATTCTGTGCAGCCGAGGGATTGGCACCGTGCAAGGAAGACGCAGAGGCACTGCTCAGCATCCGGGAAGGGACTTAAAACTGGTGTATTTGAGGTGTCCCCTCCCAGCCCTGGGGGGCGGTGGGACCACCCATCCTTTCATCCCTCCCAAGAGGGGCCGGGCAATTTTCTGCAAAAAATCATAAATAAAAAGCACGAGGCCGGTTGACACAGTAAGTTTCGGGGAGCGAAATTGTGGGGAGGAAAATCATCTTAGCATAAACATGGGGATAATAAATTGCACCTTGTAAGGTATGGAACACAAAAGTGAATGAAGACTATGTGAGAAACGAAAGTCTCGTTTATGTTAAATATCAGACAATTAGATATTTGGAAGTACGCTTGGAAATAGAAACGTATATAGTGCTGTGTCCTGCGAAGCAGAGTTAAGAAGATGCTTAGAACTGCTTACTTGTAAGTGCAAACAGTATTGCTATTTTATAAATGATGTATTTTATTTTTGTTATATGTGTGTGTGTGTGTATATACACACACACACATACATATACATGCATATAATATAAATATATATTTTGTTTTATATATATAATATGTAATATATATATATAATATGTATAAATGTATCATACATAATATATATAAATTTGTATGTGTGTGTATATATATATATATGTATAATATTTACACATATATATGTGTATATAATATAAATATGTTATATATATAATGTAAAATATAATAATAAAAGAACAAGAGGGGCTAGAAAGAGGCTCTGAAAGTTGGCTTCTGGACTGATTGACAGGGAGCCCGTCCTGACCGGGACATTCGGTGGATTTTTAGCAAAGGGGCGAGGGTTGCCTGCAGTATATTGTCTTTGCTGCTTCCCTGGATAGACCCGGTGCTGGGTTTTAGATGAGCGTATTTGAGATCAGGAGAGAGCGAGAGGCCAAGGAAGATATTCAGAGGTATATCCAGCGTAAAGAGCGCCTAGGGCAAGCGTGGAAGTTGGGCAGGTTCCTCCTTCTCTGCTAAATCTTTGGCTTTTTTGGCATTGGCACCCAGGGCAGGGGCCCTGCTTGCCCCCCTCCAAGAGATGCCGGGAATACGGGGAGGAACCCTCAAACTATTTGCACGCTATAGTGCTTTGATTCCACTTTCAACCTCCCGTGGAATCCTGTGTTGCCCCAAAACGTAGGTGCCACAAGGGCCGCTCTGCAATACCTCCTTGCAAAAGTGGGGAATTAATTAGCTCAAAATCGGGAGGCTGCGAGAGGGGGGCAACCTAGCGAGATCTTTCCTTCCAACGTCTGCAGGGTGCGCGCAGGAAAAGAACCAGCCAGAGATTCAGAAGGAAGCTAAAAATGTATTTTGTTGAGGGGGGTTCGCTCAGGCATGCACACAGGGTGCACGCATTCACACAAGAGCTAATTGAAAGGGAAAGGGAGGAAGGATTAGAGGGAGGCCGAGAGGTTTGGGGGATTTATAGTTACCAATCCAGAAGGGTAGCGAAGAGCAGAAATGTATTTCGGCTTAGGTAGGACCTCAGGACGGTTCTCATTCAGGAGCCAGACGGACGGAGCGACGGGTAGACCTTCGAGAGGCTTCGCCGGGCATCCTGAAATCAGGGGTATTTGTACCCTGAAAACAGCCTGTGGCAGTGGAGGTTCCAGATGCAAGACAAAGGGAACCTGCTGTGGACAATGGGTCTTTCGGCTGTTGATGGGCTCCGTCCTTGATGGGCAGAGGCATGATGGGTGTTGTAATAGCTGCCTGTTGTGGGTGCGGTGAGGAAGGAGGAAGGAATGCAGGTGTGCAAGGGATGGATATCTGTCAGTCAGTGTCCTGGTGATCCAGCTGGATTCCCTGGAAAATTCCAGCTTCTACTGAAGCCCATTATCCACAGGAACGGTGTGTATTTGCCTGACAAATGACTCCTCGCTTACCTGGAGGAGGTTTCGAGGTGACCTGTCCTTCTCGCGTTTACAGTCAAATTCCTTCCCTCGCTCGGTTTGACCCCTCTGGCTCGAATTGGATCTTAGTGCCAATTAAAGCGTGTTGCCCGTTGCATACGATGCCAATTGGGCGCGGTGCCCGTCCAAACCGTACTGATATCAGGGACCCCCTGGCTTCGGTCTCCCCCTCCGGTCGCGCTCCTTAATGGGACCCCGTCCTCTTTTTTCCTCTCTCCCCCCGACCCTTTTCTTCCGCAGCCTGCAACAGCCCGGTGGATAGTCCGCGCACTTTCTCCGCAGGCGCCTCTGCCAGCTTCCCGTTTGCCCGCAGGTGAGAGACCCCCAAGGGTGGGCCGTGGGGAAGCACACGGGGCTTGTGGGGGAGCACGGACCTGGCATCTCGTTTCCGGGGGCCCCCAAGTGGTTTCCCAGGGATCTCGAGCGTCCGGAAATTTTCCCGCCCCTTTGGCTCCGTTGCCAAGCAGGGGACAGCTTTTTTGTGTTTGGGGGTGGGTGGGTTACAGCAATGGAAAAAAGGGGTAACTCTTCCCGCCCCACGTGCTGCAAAAGATGGGGCTAAAGAGCCCGGAGCTGGGGGCTTAACCGGACGCAAGAGTTGAGACCTTTTTATTTCCCTGCCTGGGGAGCGTACAAATAAGGCAAGAGCAGCCTTGAGCATGTGCAGAGGGCATTCCTTCGCCCGGGAAAGGCATCTTCACCTTCTCTGCTGGCTTCTGGCTTCTTTCCCTTGCTAAACGCTTCCAGCTTTCCTGGGGTGGGGAGCATCGGGGCACCCCGGAGCACAGCGGCCGGTGTGTCCCCCTAAGTTTGCAGGCCTGGGGTGGGCTACGGGCAGGGGCAGGCTTTGCCGCTGCCCCTCATCCTCCTCTCTTTCCCTTCTTGCCCTCTCTTTCTTTACTGCCGTCTCCTCCTGGGCGACCCACGGCAACCTCTCTGCTCCAGCCATGCTCCTCGGACTGACAGGTACGTCCTTTAAGGTCTCTTGGGCCACCCCGTGACCACCTTGTGGACGGCCCCCCGGCCCCCCTACGGGCCGGCCAATAATTAGAAAATCACGAATGCAAGCAATCCCTTTTTGTTTTTTCTGGGTCCCCTTGTGAGTAGGCAGCCTTCCACACTGAAGGAAAAAAAAGCAAAACACTGGCCGCTCCCTGCAGAGCAGGCCTTGGGCATCTTTTTTCTTTCTTTCTTTCTTCTTTCCGTTTTATTTTGGAGGAATATATGCCTGCCCAAGGACGGGTAATTTTCTAAAAGGACCGTGCTCCGTTCCCCACTAGTCAGTCAATACACCCCATGAGGATGGGGGAGCAGGGCCTTTTCAGCGGTGGCCCCCAAACGGTGGAATGGCTTTCCTTGGAGGCCGACGTGGTACCAGGGCCACTTCCGCACTACCCTCTTATAGTGCTACTATTCCACTTTCAACCTCCTATGGAAGCCTGGGGTTTGCAGTTAAAGGAGAGGCCTTTGGAATTCTCAGCCGGGGAGCTCTTTGGCCTCGGGAAACTACAAACCCCAGATTTCCCCCAAGGATGTTGCAAGTGGAATGATACTATAACAGTGTCGTGCGGAAACGGCCCAAATCTGGCTTTATTTCCCCCCCAAACTGGAGGTGAACTTTGGGAAGAGAATTTGGGAGTTTGGCTTGCGGCAAAATTGTCGGCCGAGGAACGTCGAGATGGCAGGGGTTTTAAATGGGGAAGAAGAGAAGCAAGGAGGGGCTGCAGCCGTTTGGCAAATTGGGTGGGCTTCCCTCTTCCCGCAGGTGGGCACCCCGATTCCCGAGAGACGCTCACTCCTCCCACCCTTCCTTTGCAGGTCTGATGGCCGCCGGTGGTCACTGGCATCGCTGCCCTCTTCCGGGTATGGGACCAACACCCCCAGCTCCACCGTCTCGGTGAGTAGCGTCCTCGGAGACTCGGGGAGATCACGGAGCACCCCCCAAAATGGGCACTTTTGGTCTTTGGCAATTGGATGAGCCGGAAGGTAGACGGAAGGCGTCCCGGGGGGCTCCGGGTAGCAAAAATCAGGTTCACCCTCGGGAACAAAATTCGGAATTCCTTTTCAGACCTCTCCAACCGGGGAGTTTGCGCCTGTTTTCTTGCCATGCCTAGCATTTTTGTAAAAATGTATTTTTAGTCCAAAGCACAAGTACATGATGTCACCCAAAAATAATAAACATTTCCCTTTATGTAGTACACTGGAACAAAATGATGAAGCAGAATCTGCTACGGTGCACCATAACTTTAATTTGACCCGTTAAGATAAGTTTGGACCTGTGCTCTGTGCATAGTATGTTAAATCACTAATTTGCAATATTTTCACGTGCATCCATTTAGCAGTGAAACGCCTGCAGGAATCAACTTCGAACTGTTCTTTGTGGGGTTTATTCCAAGCACTCCTGAATTTGACTCCTCTGTTTGTTGTGTTTACATCGATTACATTTTTTTACATTTGACTCCTCTATTACATTTTTTCAGCTGAAGTTAAATCTGTTTGTCTGCCTAGAAATGTATTATAGCATCCTTCACTCTCGCATATAATTATATATAATTATTCCAAAAAGTGTTACAGACCAGGAGAATGTGCAAGCTGTGTCTAATCGTACGTTTCTAGAGCTGTATCTTCCTCATATGGCAATATTATTTCCAACCTTTTCCTTAATATAGTTCATGATTGGGTGCCGTTTTTTTCTCATTTTTGACTTTAAAAGGATCCCTTCTGGACTTTAGTTAACATATCGCATGCCTGTCATTTTTTTAAAAAAAGTGGAAAACAAGGAGCAATTCAGGAAGTTATTTTTCCTCCAAGCTGCAATGCTAATTAATTAATCGGGCGATGGGAAGGGGAATGAACTCCTTTTCAGAAGTAACTTTTCAGGCTCTGGGGAAAATAATCTTTGGGGCAGGCCTTGCTGGTGGAAGGTGCGGGGACAGACAGCAACGGGCGAAAGCCTCCTTTGTGGCCCCCCGATTGTGAAATAATACACACACACCCATGCACCCCAGAACTGTTCATTTGCTCCCTTTTCCTCCTTCTTGGGGACTTTTGAGTGGCAACCTTCCTCCTCCCGGATGTTCTTAAATCTCTTGCAAATAGGTTTGGGTTTATGCTGCCCCGATGAGACATGGGGGATGTTCGAAGGGACCTCAAAATGCTGCATCAGAGAAAGCTGGGCACTCAGTGGGGGGGGGTCTTTAAAGTACAGCCCCACAGGGTGGGTCAGAGGTGGCCCCAGACTGATTTTGCAGCCCTCCAAGGCCCCTCACTGAATCCTCCTCTATGCCAGTTTCCTCCTTTGCTTTTTGCTATTTTTGCGTTTTATTTTTTTGCATTTTGCATTTTACGTTTTTGCTTATTTGCTTTCTACTTTTTTGCTTTTTGCTTATTTGCATTTTGCTTTTTTTGCTTTTTGCTTTTTGCTTTTTGGCTGTTTGCTCTTTGCTTTTTTTGCTCTTTGCCTTTTTTGCTTTTTGCTTTTGGTGTTTTTGCCTGTTGCTGCTTGAAGCCTCTGGGACGCTCAGTTAGTTCCCTTAAAACAAGTCGCAGGGTGTTGGGCCTTTTTTTGGCCAAACGTCCGCAGCGGGGGCGGAAGGAAACCAGAGAGCAACTTCCACCTGCTTCCATTTCCTTTTGCGGGGGGCTGAGACAGCCCACAGCAGGAGGACAGAACCAGCGTCCCCCAGGAGCGGCGACGGACGTCACGTGGGTTGGCGGGGCAGGGAATTCCTCCCAGGTCTCAATTCGGGCTTTCTCCTGGGTTCTGAACCCCAATCCTAACTAGTTTCAGCAGCCGGGACAGCTCCCTGAAAAGAAGCCCAAACCTGTAGCCGATGCACCGTCCCGCTGACATAGCCGGGGAGATTTTGGCGGCTCCTGGCTTTGCCCCCGAACCCGAGCAGGCCGAGTTCCTCCGCAGCACCCCAGGGATCACGGGTGGGGTGGAACGGGGGGGGTCAGAGCAGAGGGGCCACAAATAGGGACCCCCCTAATTCTCTCTCCTCCTCTCTCCCCCCAACTCTGCAGTCCTCCTCCTCCTCCTCGCAGGAGCGTCTCCACCAGCTCCCCTACCAGCCCACCCCGGACGAGCTCCACTTCCTCTCCAAGCACTTCCGGAGCACCGAGAGCGTCGCCGTGGGGGAGGACGGGCGGCGCTCCCCCTGCTTCCGCCCGCGGTCCCGGAGCCTGAGGTGGGAGCCCCGGGGAGGGGGGTCTCGGACGGGGGTCTGTGGGTGAACGGGCTGGCTGGGAGTTTCTGGGAAGGGACGCAAGGGTCCAAAGCCCTCACGTGCCGGACGGCACAGATAAAAGCCCTTCCGAGAAGCGCCCGTCCGACCTCCGTTTAAAAAGACGGGGACTCCACATCCCCGCGGCAATTGATTCCACTGTCAAGCCGGTCTTGTGGTAAAGAAGTTTTTCCTAATGTGTGGGCGGCAATCTCTTTTCTCGCCACTTGAATTCACTATTTCGTGTCCTGGTCTCTGGAGCAGCAAAAAAAAAAAACCATCTTGCTCAATCCTCTACAGGATGATGGCCCCGAGATATCAGAAATCAGCTGCGTCAAATCACACAGAATCCTAGAGCTGGAAGAGACCCCCGGGGGCCATCCAGTCCAGCCCCATCCTGCCATGCAAGAATATACCATCAAAGCCTCCCCTTTGACAGATGGCCACCCAGCCTCTGGTTAATAACCTCCAAAGAAAGAGGAGGTTTCTTTCTTTCCTTCTTCCTTCCTTCCTTCCTTCCTTCCTTCCTTCCTTCCTTCCTTCCTTCCTTCCACTGCCAGGCAGCAGCATATTTTACAGCTGAACTGCTCTTGCTGTGAGGAAGTTCTTCCTAATGTGTAGGTGGAATCTCTTTTTCATAAGTGTGACGCTGTTGCTCCATGTCCTAGTCTCTGGAGCAGCAGGAAACAGGCTTGCTCCGTCACGCCGTCCAACACCCTTTCAAATATTTGCACGTGGCTCTCACGCCGTCTCTTAACCTTCTCTTCTCCGGGTTAAACACACCCGGCTCACGGCATCCGGTCTCCATATTATTGGAGTTTCGGACACTTTCCTCCAGACAAGGGAAGTAATAATACCATTCTGTTCTGCTTTGGTTAGACCTTGTCTGGAATATTCCCGTGTCCAGTTCTGGGCACCTCATTTCAAGAGGGACGTTGACAAGCTGGAGCGCGTCCAGAGGTGGGTGACCGAAATGGTGGAGGGCCTGGAAGCCGTGAAGCCCTAGGCTGAGGGAACTGGGGATGTTTAGCTTGCAGAAAAGAAGGTTAAGAGGGGACAGGATATCCACGTTTAAATATTTGAAGGGATGTCATGGTGAAGACGGAGCAAGCTTGTTTTCTGCTGCTCCAGAGATTCGGATGTGGAGCAATGGATTCAAACTACAGGAAAAGAGATTCCGCTTCAACCTCAGGAAGACCTTCTGGACGGTCGGAGCTGTTTGATAGTGGAATCTGCTGCCGCCTCTATGGAGTGCGGTGGGGTCTCCTCCTTCTTCGGACATTTTTTAAAGAGAGGCTGGACGGCC
Source organism: Cyclura pinguis (assembly GCA_030412105.1). NCBI lineage: Eukaryota > Metazoa > Chordata > Lepidosauria > Squamata > Iguanidae > Cyclura > Cyclura pinguis. Next base: position 8,185,631 of record CM059614.1, on the reverse strand, counting down.
GTTTGCTGGGGGCGCTTTGGGTTTTTGTTCCTGGATGGGCTCCATGGCCAGGGTAGACTTTTCCAATTCTGCGACTCTATGCTCCAGCGTGTCGGTATCTTTCCTGAATTGTGGTGCCCAGAACCGGACACCGTATTATTCTGACCAAAGCAGAACACAGCGGTGCCATCACTTCCCTTGACCAAGACAGTGCAACGTTTGGGTTTCCGTCAGACTTCTCCGTTGCAACCCAAAGGAGTGACGAAGCCAAGCTCTGATTTTTGGGATGTGCCGTGCCTGTCCCCGTCTTACACCTCTGTTTCTCCCCGCAGCCCCGGGCGGACCTCTGGGACCTTTGACAATGAGATCGTGATGATGAACCATGTCTACAAGGAGCGGTTCCCTAAGGTGAGAAAGAGCTGGAATATTTGGAGCAGGTGGGTGGAGGTCTCCTTTTTGACCCCTTCTCGGTTGGATCTCTGTGCATGCCCAGAGGCCCAGGTCCCTGCGTCCCCCCGTGCTCAGCGCCAGCCCTCTCTCCGCAGGCCACGGCCCAGATGGAGGAGCGCCTGGCGGACACCATTGCCGCCTTCTCCCCGAGCAGCACCCTCCCGCTGGCCGATGGCGTCCTGGGCTTCATCCACCACCAGATCATCGAGCTGGCGCGCGACTGCCTGGCCAAGTCCCAGGGGGCCCTGGTCACCTCCCGGTACTTCATGGAGCTGCAGGAGAAGCTGGAGAAGATGCTGCGGGACGTGAGTGCCCTTCTCTGCCTCCGCCCCGCTCTCCGTTCCCCACGGGTCCCTCCCCAGAGCCTGGAAGCTACACGCAAGGCCCTGACCACTAACCGGGTGCCCCTTCTGTTTCCAACGGCGGGTACTGGAGATGAGCTTTTCCAAAATCCTATAACCGGCCGGAGGAACGTCACGCCCCCCTCGTAGGAGGAGCTGTGTTTCCCCGCTAAGTTAGAATCCTAGAATCCTAGGGTTGGAAGGGACCCCAGGGGCCATCCAGTCCAACCCCCTGCTTTGCAGGGACACCCATCAAAGCATTCCCAACAGATGGACATCCAGCCTCTGCTTAAACACCTCGAAAGAAGGAGGCTCCACTACATATTCCACTGCTGGACAGCTCTTGACCGTCAGGAAGTTCGAGTGGAATCTCTTTTTCTGTGGTTTGAATCCATGGCTCCTTGCCCGAGTCTCTGGAGCCGCAGAAAACAAGCTGGCTCCATCTTCCACATGACATCCTTCCAGATATTTACAGATGGCTGTCATGTCCCCTCTTCGCCTTCTCTTCTGCAGGCTAAACGTCCCCGGCTCCCTCAGCCGCTCCTCATAGGGCTTCGTGGCTTCCAGACCCTCCGCCATCCGAGTTTCGGGAGCGTTTTTTTTTAAAAAAAGGGGCATTTTTTTATGGGAACGCACACAAAGACTTTGCCTATTCTCTCACCAGTCCCTGGTGGGTGGTGTTTACATACCTATGCACACACACACACGAAAAGAAGCAACGAGCTGGACAATCTGGGGTCCCTCAGGTTGACCAAATAGCAGTGCCAAATTGCTGTGGAAATTTTGCCGGGAGCAACTGGTGCGAGTCGTGTTTGAAAGGGTGTCTTCGGGATGTCTTTGCATTTGGGCAAATCGGTTGCAGCGTCTTTCTGAGAACGTTAGTTAGGGACGAGTGAGGTTAGAAGTTGAATTGACGTAATACCGCGACTTAATCTATAGATATAAAAATGCAAATTTACTGTTATGTACGATGTCATTTACTTTGGATAAGGGGAGAACGGATATAGCGATTGTATTTTGGTTGTGGGGTTTTAGTAATGTTTGTGACGCTGACGGTGTTTTGTACAGTTTTTGTGGCTGGCACTGTTGTGATGGAACACGTTGCCGATGTAATTTACGTTAATTAATTTTTAAAAAACCACTAAAAAAAGGGTCTGCCCTCCACTTCTCCTCCACCTTGGGGGGGGTCTCTCATTTCTTTGCCGCGTCCTTAACCTTCGTGCTCCTCTTCCTTCTCCAGGCTCAGGAGCGTTCGGAGAGCGAGGAATTGCGTTTCGTGGAGCAGTTGGTCCGGAAGTTGCTGATCATCATTTCCCGCCCGGCTCGGCTGCTGGAGTGCCTGGTGAGGAACGGGCTCGGCCCAGCTGCCAGCGGGGTCTGAGATGGTGGGAGGGGGACCCCCAGTTCCCAGCCGGGAGCCTGGAAAAGGGGAGGCGTCGCCTGCCGTTCCCTACCGCCGAGAAGCAAGACGCGAGTTCTCCAGCCCGGGCTTGTGGGGCCGTGCTGGCTGGGGTGGATGATGGAAGCTGCAGTCCAAAAAAAGGAGCCTCCCCTCCCCGTTTTCTCTCCAGCCCGAGGGGAGGGGGTGAGTCAGGCCGGCCGGTCGGCCTTGGTAGTTATGGGTCTTTACGCCCTGGAATCCGGGGTGGCTTTTCAGCTGTGCTTCCTCCAACCTGCAGGAATTTGACCCGGAGGAGTTCTATCACCTCTTGGAGGCCGCAGAGGGTCAGGCCAAGGTGGGCCAGGGGGTCAAGACGGACATCCCGCGCTACATCATCAGCCAGCTGGGGCTGGCCAAAGACCCTCTGGAGGGTGAGGAACCGGGAGGGGGGTACCAAGCTGACCCCTTCCTGCCCAAAAGCGCCAAAAGACGTTCCCCCTCCCTTGCAAACCGTCTGTGCCAAAGGCAGGGAGGAGCCCGGTGACGTATTTAAGTCTTTTATTCCAAGTCTCAAGTCGAGTCTCAAGTCCCTGCAGGATGCTTTCGAGTCCAGTCTTAAGTCTGGGACCCAACTTTATACCCCGACCTGTACTCCGGAATTTCTGAAAAGAGTCAAATAAAGTCAGTTTTGACCGTTTAAGTAGAGTTGGCCCTCCACTTTTGCAATTTTGGCCCTTTGGAAGTGGGGACTAGGATCCTTCGTGCTTCCCATTTGCAAAGCTTGCCTTCTGCTCTTAGGAAAAGTTTTGCAAAGATCCTCCTGTACGAAGCAGGGGCGGACCCCCCCCCAGCCCCGTTTACCGTTCCCTCTGGGAAATGCGTCCGCACTTTGGGCTTGAGACGGATTGTCGCGCGACCGGTAAATTGTAAGGTTTCCGGAGGAACGTGTGACGTTCCTGAACCGGGTGCGAGGCGGTCGCTAAAAACATGCAAGCCTCAAGTCGAGTCGAGTCAGTGTGTAATCTTTACCCAATCGAGGCCGGGTCGAGTCCCTGAAGTGACTTGAGTTCGAGTCTTATCGGCTGGAGTCTACGGCACTGGAGAAGCCCCTCTGGAGATTGCAAGGGAGGGCGGCGGGACCGGGGGTCTCCGTCTCTCCCAGTCGGAGGTCCATGATCCCCGGGGGATGTACGGTTTTTCAGGATCTGTGGGGTGGCACATGCCGGTAGGGGAGTCTCGGCCCCTTGAGCAACCCTCTTTCTTTCTTTCCCCTACCCCAGAAATCGTTCAGCTCGATCCGGGGGACGGGGGCTCCCCTGGAGGGTCGGAGCAGCAAGATGAGGTGAGATACCCCCCAATAAGACCACCACTTCCCTTGTCCCTTCCTCCTTGTCCAGCCGTTTCGCTCCCGTTGTCGGTGCCGTCTCTTTTCCTTTCTGCCCCATTGTGACATGTCATCGTCCGAACTCCCGCTGAGCTTCCCCGGGTGACTTTTCCGCCTTCTGTTTCATTTCTGCGTGGAATGGTTGCTTGTTTTTCCTTTTCCGAGGAAGACCCCCAAAGCCCGTGAACTGAAAATGCTTTAGCCGCTGGTAGCTATTTCACACGACTCAGCTTACAGCCCTATGATTCCACTCGAATCGGCACCGCCGTATTCCGTGGGACCTTGGGATTTGTAGTTTGCTGGGGCACCTAAGTTCTCTGGCTGAGAATTTACCCCCCTCCCACTGTACATAATATTGTCACGACCATTAAAGTGGAATCATAGCACAATAGTTGTGCCATGTGGGCATATGCTTGGTCTCTCCATGTGGCCTGGATGCTGTTGGTGAATCGCAGCCAGAGTTCGAGAAGCGCACGGACTCACTTGTGGAAATGACCTCCGTATGGCCTTTGACAAAAGCCTTTGACATTCTTGCAAAGAAGGTAGTAAAATACGGGCTGGACAGGGCCACTGTTAGGTGGATTTGTAGTTGGTTGACCGACCGAACCCAAAGGGCGATCACCAATGGCTGCTTTTCATCCTGGAAAGAAGTGCCTGGTGGGGCGCCACAGGGGTCCGTCCTGGGCCCAGGGCTATTCCGCATCTTCATCCATGCCTCGGACGAAGGAGTAGAGGGCATGCTGATCAAATTTGCAGATGATACCAAATTGGGAGGGCTTGCCAATACCCCAGAGGATAGGATCAAATTTCGAAACGACCTTGACAGGTTGGAGAGCTGGGCCAAAGCGAACAAAATGAATTTCAACAGAGAGAAAGGTAAGGTCCTGCACTTAGGCAGAAAAAATGGAAGGCACAAATATAGGATGGGGGACATGTGGCTGGATAGCAGTACATGTGAACGGGGTCTAGGAGATCACAAGCTGAAAATGAGCCAGCAGTGTGATGCCGCAGCCAAGAAAGCCAATGTGATTCTTGATTGCATCAATAGGAGTATGGTTTCTAGATCGAGGGAGGTAATGGTCCCGCTCTATTGTGCATTGGTTAGGCTTCATTTGGAATAATCCTGTGTCCAGTTAGGGCACCTCAATTCAAGAAGGATGTGGACAAGCTGGAACGTGTCCAGAGGAGGGCGACCAAAATGGTGAAGGGTCTGGAAGCCATGTCCTACGAAGAATGGCTTAGGGAGCTGGGCATATTTAGTCTACCGAAGAAAAGGTTAAGAGGGGACGTGAGAACCATGCTTAAATATTCGAAGGGATGTCAGGTTGAGGAGGGAGCGGACTTGTTCTCTGCCGCTCCAGAGACTAGGACGAGGAGCAATGGATTCAACCTGCAGGAAAGGAGATTCCACTTGAACCTCAGGAAGAACTTCCTGATAGTCAAAGCTGTCCGGCAGTGGAATCTGCTGCTGCCTCCATGGAGTGTGGTGGAGTTTCCTCCTTTTTTGGAGGTTTTTAAGCAGAGGCTGGATGTCCATCTGTTGGGAATGCTTTGATGGGTGTTCCTGCATAACAGGGGGTTGGACTCGATGGCCCCGGGGGTCTCTCCCAACTCTATGATTCTATGAAATGCAAATAAATCCCATTGATTTGGAAAGTTTGCTCTTGTTGGGATTAATCAAGAGACTCTCAGCCTGCGTTTTTGAACGTTTACATTTTTGTATGTCGTGATTTTGGAAAATGTTGCCTGGCATGATTGCTAACATCTTTCAAAATCATGACATAACTATGGGAAAAGAGATTCCACCTAAACAATTAGGAAGAACCTCCTGACAGTAAGAGCAGTTCGAGAGTGGAATACATAAAAAAAAAAAATGGAAGGGATGTCCTACAGAAGATGGGGCAAGCTGGTTTTGTGCTGCTCTAGAGACCAGGACGTGGAGCAATGGATTCACGGTACAGGGAAAGAGATTCCGGCTAAACATCAGGAGGAACTTCCTGACGTCAAGAGCAGTTGGATGGTGAAATACTTTGCAGCCTTGGAGTGTGGTGGAGTTTCTTCCTCCTTTGGAGGTTTTTAAACAGAAGGTGAATGGCCGTCTGTCGAGGATACTTGGGTTCTGTCTTCTTGCAAAGCAGAAGGGGGGAGGATTGGATGGCCCTTGGGGTCTCTTCCGACTCTAGCATCCTAGGATTATTCTTATCAGCGAGGCCTCCAAAATCCTGATGTGTAAACAGCCCACATCGGTAGCAACCTGTCCCTTAATGATATTTGAACGAATATCAGCATTTCGTTACCAGCAAAATCATACCTGTGAACTAATATTTAACATGAAAATACGTCCAGTGCCAACAAACCCTTCTCACCCAAAGGTTCAGGCGCGTTTAAAGTCACCGCTGTGCCTTTCGTACCGACAATAGAGCAAGGGAAGCGTTTATTTTGCAAAGCCCTTCCAGGGTTTTGGTGGAACGGAATTTAAAATGGGGTAAAGAAATAGGATTGTGGGCAGCGGGTGGCCCCTCCCAGGCAAAGCGGCGTGGAAAAACGTGGTTCGGGAGACACAGATCGCAACCTTCTCTTTCTCTCTTTCTCTCTCTCCCACCCCCAAATCAGTCTTGCGTCCCTGTCTCTCGTCGGAAGCCCTGCGAGAGCGATTTCGAAACCGTCAAGCTGATCAGCAATGGTGCCTACGGGTGAGTCGCCGCTTTCCGCCCTGAGAGCGAACCCAAGAAGAAGAGGCTCTTTCTTGGGCCGGAAAATGGGGGGCAGAGAGGAGAGATTTGCAAAATTGTGCCCAGATGTTGTCAACCTGGGCACGGTGGGTCCCTCCAACGGACAGTGTGGGGCAGGAGGAGGGTGCTCGGCTGGGTCCCCCAGTCTCCGTTTGCGTTCCTTTTTGGGTACCCCAGACCCTTTGTGCAGGAGCTGGAAAAGTTATTTCTTTGGGACTGCAAGCACCCGGAACCCCCTCAGCTGGGGATTCTGGGAGCTGTGCTCCCCCAAAGACCTACACCCGATTGCCTAAATCCAGTTGCTGTGCCGAACTAGATTTACAGAAGTGTTGCCTTATTTCAATTCCCACGACGGAATGGGGTCCCCCGGAAGTCCGTGCAGTTGTTTTTGGGGGGCTATGCTCCACCGTTCCCCCCCCCGGGAGGGAAATTAGGCGCTTGCGGGGGGGGAGGTGGAGATGTTGCTGCCCCCCCCCAAAGTCCCCTCTGCCGAGGGGTTTGCCGTCTCCGTCCCGAGCCAAAAGGCCGCGCTCCCCCTGCAGGGCGGTCTACCTGGTGCGGCACAAGGAGACCCGGGAGCGGTTTGCCATCAAGAAGATCAACAAGCAGAACCTGGTTCTGCGGAACCAAATCCAGCAGGTCTTCGTGGAGCGCGACATCCTCACCTTCGCCGAGAACCCTTTCGTGGTCAGCATGTTCTGCTCCTTTGAGACCCGGCGCCACCTCTGCATGGTCATGGAGTATGTGGAAGGTAAGGGGGCCGCACGGCTGCAGGGCGGGCGGCCGAGTGCTGTTCCTCGGGGGCCCCTCGAGGCACGAGGGTCTTTGCTTTCTGTGGGGCAGCCGGGCGGGTGCTGAGAAACACCAGGGAAGTTGGGGGACCGGCTGCCCGTCCGTCCGTTTGTCCATCTTCACGGTAGTAAGGGGGGGGTCTCGAGCCCCCCAACCCACTGTGCATTTTGGACTCCTGCAGGGGGAGACTGTGCCACGCTGCTGAAGAACATGGGCCCCTTGCCCGTGGACATGGCCCGGATGTATTTCGCGGAGACGGTCCTGGCCCTCGAGTACCTCCACAATTACGGCATCGTCCATCGGGACCTCAAGCCGGACAAGTACGAGCAGTCCTGGGGGCGGGGGGAGGTTCCAGGAATCAAAACTGGCAGAAAAGGAGGATCACCTGCTCTCGGGGAGAAAATACCAAACCCTCCTGCCCATGTCAAAAGTGCGGGGTGCAAATCCCGCCGGGTTCGCTTTGGCGCCTATTGGATGCCGACAGAGGTAAAAGCAAGCAATGCTATTCCATTTCCCTTGAGTGCTTCTTCAGAGGCAAACTGGTCTCCCAAGTTTGATTTTTTTTTCTTTTAATTTAGCCCAAAATTAGGTACACCGCCCCTCCCCATCGTGACCTCTTTAGATTGAAAACAACTATTTTCAGGAGTTTCCCAAGATTAAACACGCACGTAAATTTTAAAACTAGACAGCCTGTTTAGACTGCAATTCTGTACGGGTTTATCAGGGCGTAAGTCCCGCTAAATTCGGGGAGGGTTGCTTTGGGTAGGCCTGCCCAGGGTTCTGCTGTCGGAAGTGGAGGGAAATGAAATGAAAAGCCGGCACGCCGCCCACCTCTTTTTGGTGCAAAAATGGCACACTGCCCTCCCACATTTCCATCCAGCCATGTCTTGGTTGGAGCATCTTTTTTTTTCTGGCCACTCGCTTTCTAGGATTATAGAATTTTAGAGCTGGAAGGGCCACAGTGCTGTGATGCAACCAGGAGTGGCCTTGGTGTTTTTTGCTGCTGCGTCACACTTCTGGCTACACGTTTGGCTCCGTTTGTTTGACGCCCTCCTTCTTTCTCTCAAGACTTGCGCTTGAAACTGCTCAGGAGAAAATCGCCTTTAAAAAAAAAAAAGACGGTAAAAACAGAGAAAATACAAGGTGAACATACAATGAAGCATCTTACAATGTGAAAACACGCCGGTCTCTTTTTCGAAAATGTACAGCTCCGTACTGTGCTGCCTTCCTCAGTAGCCAGTCAACTTGGGCAAAAGCCCACCGGGACCCCCGAAGCTCTCTCACCCTGATTTCTTTCCACTCTTCCCCCCCAGTTTGCTGATCACCTCCATGGGCCACATCAAGCTGACCGACTTCGGCCTCTCCAAGATCGGCTTGATGAACTTGACCACCAACCTCTACGAGGGCCACATTGAGAAGGACACCCGGGAGTTTGTGGACAAGCAGGTGGGCAGACAGGCCAGATTAGGGGGCTGCCGCTGGGGTCCCTCAGCCTCACGATGGGTGGGAGGTCGGGGACCCAAACATCTTGCCCCCGGCTGTCCCATTCTGGTGCTTTCCTGGGTGTTGCGGTTGCCAACGCAGGCGGTTTGGTCACCCTGCCTTGCCACCCCATCTCCGCCCGCCGCTCCGTGGCCCAAAGCCCTGACGCCTCTCTTCCCCACAGGTCTGCGGGACCCCCGAGTACATTGCCCCCGAGGTGATCCTGATCCAGGGCTACGGGAAGCCAGTGGACTGGTGGGCCATGGGCATCATCCTTTACGAGTTCCTAGTGGGCTGCGTCCCCTTCTTTGGGGACACGCCGGAGGAGCTCTTTGGGCAGGTCATCAGCGGTAGGTCGGCTTCCAGGGAAGGGGACGGGGCTGGGAGCGGGGGCAGGGGGCTTGGACTCTAGGGGGTGAGGAAGGGGGGCCTCCTCTGCCCTGCGAAACACCGTCCCCCCCTCCCGTGCCCCTCTCCAGTGGCCGGGCAGTGTGCCCTCCGCTCCGGCTGTGTGGCGCGGCTTCCCAAACCGGAGGGTCTTTCAGGAAACACGCAGGTTGGAGAGGGACGAAGGGGCCCTTCTGACCCAGACACAGCCCACGGGGGACAGGTGGGGGGGCACGGAGGGGAGAGGGCAGCAGATTGAGGGTCCCCCCTTCCCCTAGAGGAAAGGGTGCCTTCTTTTTCCTCGGTTGGCCCAGCCGTTGGAGAGATCCTCGCCCATCTGGCCCCCTGTTCCCCCAAAACAGCTGGCCAGAGGTGGCTAAGGGGCTCTGACGAGGGGTGACGGTGGGTTTCACTCCCCACCGGAGCGTGAAACTCATCGGATGACCGTGGGCGTCGCTCTCTCAAGCCATTTCTGCCCTGTGATAGCGCTACGACTCTGCTTTCAGCCTCCTATGAATAATCCTGGGCTCTGCAGTTTGGGGAGGGGTCTTTGGGGTTCTCCGCCCGAGAGCTCTTTGGCCTCAGGAAACTGCAAACCCCAGAATTCCACAGGGGGTTGAAAGTGGAAGAAGGGGATTACAACCGCGTAGTGCGGGAATGGCCTCAGCCTGGCCTCCGTTGGAGAGTTGTAGTGCAAATAAAGTAGGAAAGAGGAGGAGGGCCACATACTCCCTGGAGGAGGAAGCAGGGGATAGACATGCAATTAATAAACGAGTGGGTCACAGCAATAAAAAAATGGTGTGTGTGTGTGTTGGTGTGTGCCTTCAAGTCACGTGCCAACTTACGGCAACCCCGTGAATTTCATAGGTTTTTTTTTTTTAGAAATGTTCTGGGGTGGGTGCGCCGATTCCCTCCTACAGCATCTGGGGTTTGTTGGCAGTCTTCCATCCGATTACTGACCAAGGCTGACCCTGCTTAGCTTCCAAGATCGGACAAGATTTGGTGCCTTGTGTGTGTACGTGTGCTTCCAGATCACCCATTGACTTATAGCAGCCCACAAATTCCCTGGGGGCTTTCTTAGGGCAGGAATCCTCAGGGGTGATTTTGCCGGTTCCTCCCTCGGAAAGGGAACCTCCGGCAAAATGCAACGCAAAATAGGAAGGCCTTGGAAAGGTTACCACTCCGGGAACAACTGACCAGTTTCTCTAACCGGGCCACAGAGTGCAATAGGGTTAGATGTCACAGATCCGTATTTTCGTGAGGTCTGTATAAATATGCACGTTTTTCCAGCGATCTTAAAAAATAAAAAAGTCCGTTCAGTGCTGAAAAAGGGTAGGCAAAACTTAGCAGTGAGGACCAGAACCGAGCTTGGCTGTCCTCCTCCCGTTCTGGCCGTGGAAATTTCTCCCAGGACTTGGAGGATTTCCTTCTTTCTTTGGGACCGCGCTTTCCAAATTCCCCCGGCCAGCAGGGCCCCTGGGAGTTGTAGTCCAGGAAAGCAAGTTTTCCCAAGCTGCTGCTGCTGAGTCTCCTCCTCTTGCAATGGGTTCGTTCCTGCCTTCTTCTCTCTCCTCTGCCCGTTGTCTCATCCAGGGGTGCTCGGATCTTTGGATCTTCTGGATATTTTTGATTTCCGCTCTCAGAATCCTTTGGGCAAGTTAACCGTGGCTTCTGGGAGCTGAAGTCCAAAGTACCAGCTGGACCTGGTACTTTGGACTTCAGCTCCCAGAAACCACGGTTATTTTTTTAAAATATTATTATTTTTTTTTTTAATTATTTTATTTTTTAAGATCGCTGGAAAAAAGAAAGCTGGACCTGGGGGTCCAAGAAGGGTTAGGGAGGAGCAGCAAAAGGAGTTATCTTGCACCCTCTGCAAAAAATCACGCCGCCGGCTTTTTTGCTCTGCCTTTCAGATGAAATCATGTGGCCCGAGGGAGACGAAGCGCTTCCGTCAGACGCCCAGGACCTGATCACGCAACTCCTGCGCCACTGCCCCCTCGAGCGCCTGGGCACAGGTAGCGTGGCACCAGGAGGGGTGCGGGTGCATGCAGGAGGGAGAGAAAGGAGTGGGGGGTCTCACACCCGTCCCTTCTCCTCCCCTCTGCCAGGAGGGGCCCACGAGGTGAAGCAGCACCCTTTCTTCCGCAACCTGGACTGGACCGGGCTCCTGCGCCAGAAGGCGGAGTTCATCCCCCAGCTGGAGGCCGAGGACGACACCAGCTATTTCGACAGTAAGGCTCCTCTGGCAATTTGGGGGCTGGGTGGGAAGGAGACGGGGGCTGCCTGCCTGCCTGGGCTGGCCGGGCTCCACCCGTGCAATCCAGCGGCGGGATGCCCTGGATTGTGGCCAGCCCCAGAGGGGTGGTGTATGGAACAAACATTTATTTATTATCATTTATTATGAGGGTACCCTTCTTGCTGAAGGCTGAAACGGGTGTGGGGGGGTCCCTGGGGGTAATTTCAAGGTTTGCTTCTGGACGAAAAGGGCGAGGAAAAAGCTGGGTTAGAGCCTTGAGCTGTAAAACTTGCACGCTATGCACAGTGCATGCTGTTGAGGAGAGAGAGTGGAACTCGGGAGTGCCAGAATCTCAGCTTCGGCGAGCCGTGGCGCCCTTGAGGTGAAGTTTCATGGTTGCAGTGCTGGACGGAGGTGTGGGAGGCCAACGTTCTTTGCTCCCACGAGCTGTGAAACTCAGTGGGGGACCCAGCCAGCCTCCTCCTCCTGTCTCTCTTTTTCTGTCTCAGCCTGGCCCGCCTCGCAGGTGTGTTGCTGAGTGGGGAAGGAGGAGGGAGGGAGGGAGAAAGAGAGCAGCTTTGGGCTGTCTTCCGTGGGTTGCCTCTCTGAACCGCATCTCTCTGCCGCTGTCATCCCAGCTCGCTCGGAGCGCTACCGGCACCTGGGCTCCGAAGACGAGGAGACGAACGACGAGGAGTCCTGCGTGGAGATCCGCCAGTTCTCCTCTTGCTCTCACCGCTTCAGCAAGGTTTGCCCGTGGAGTCTGGGGGCGGGGGGCCCCCCACTTGGTCAGAAAAGTCAAGAGGGGCCTCCAGGGGTCATCAAGACCAACCCAGCCCAGTCCATTTACACCAGACTGGTCTTTCCCAGGTGTACAGCAGCTCTGAGCACCTGGCCAATCCTCCGGCCCTCAACCTCTCCTCCTCCTCGGGGGATCAGAGCCGCGGAGAAGACAAGGAGGATCTGGCTGAGCGCTGGGATCGCGGCTCCGGAGACGAGGAGAAGAGCCGCCGTCCAGCCACGGAGACCAGGTGGGCCCGGACCGGGGGGCAGAGGGTGGCTAGGGTTGGGCAAGTGCTGGGGAGCCCAGGGCCCCTTTTCCGTGCTCAGGGGCCACACTGGCTTTTTGCAAAATTAAGGTGGCATTAAAAATAGCCGTGTGCCTATAAAATAGGTGTTTAAAACTAGCTGGAACTGATCCCTATTAATCATTGTTAACAAATGGCTCTTAACGACAAATAAAATTCCTCCCGCTCCGGCGTGACCAATTGATGTTCGTTAATACGATCTTGACTGCGGCATTGACTCTTGAGGTTGACCCGGTTAAATGGGCCTTGGGATTGGCGATGAGGTGGCCCCGTGCTCTCCTCGGGGCATTTAGGAGTTGGAGGCCACAATTCAGCAAGAGAAAACCACGAAGATTGGATCTTTTTTAAAAAATAAACGATCCGAGGCCCCCAAGAAAGGGGTACAGCTACCCATCATAATCTGAGGAATCATCAGAGAAAGAGTTTTTAAAGACTGAGGCCATTTCCGCACTAGACTGTTATAGTGCTGTTATTCCACTTTCAACATCCTGGAGAATCCCGGGGTTTATAGTTTAGGAAGGGGCGTTTGGAGGGCCTCAGTAAACTACAAACCCCAGAATTGCACAGGATGTTGAAAGTGGAATAATACGCTAGAACAGCGTAGTATGGAAATGCCCTAACAAGAGGCTACCTTGATCCTCAGTTGGCAACCGGAAAGGCAGGAGCGAAGAAGGAGAAAAGAGGGCTCGTAAAATACAAAGGTTGCGTCGTCCGTGACGGTTTCATCCATCCCAAATGTGGAAAATGAACACAGTCAGAATTCAGGAAAGGTTTCTGTGAGGCTTTTCAAGAGAGTGGATTGCAACTCCCAGAATCCCTGGTCCAGCGTGGCTGCCTTAATGCTGGGAGCTGGAGTCCAAAAAAGTAACTTGTTATCCCGAGTACCAGTGAGTATTCGACTCAGATGAATTGGCAGTAACAGGGATCACCCTGGCATTGCTGGGTTGGCAGGAAGTGTGGTTCCTATACTGGGAGAAAGGCAGCATACAAATATAATCAATAGGTAGGTAGGTAGGTAGGTAGATAGGTAGATAGATAGATAGATAGATAGATAGATACATAAAGAAGCCCTGTCGTTCCTCAGGCCTAAAGGGACAGGATAGATAGATAGAAAGACAGATGATAGATGGATGGATAGATAAATAAATAAGAAGCCCTGTCATTCCTCAAACCTAAAGAGACAGAATAAATAAATAGATAGATAAATATAATAGATAATATAATAGATAATAGATAATAATATATAATATAATAGATAATATATAGTATAATAGATATATAATGTAACAATATAATAATAATAGATTATATATAATAGATAAATAATATAATATAATATATATATAATATAATAGATAAATAAATAGATAGATAAATAAGAAGCCTTGTCATTCCTCAGGCCTAAAGAGACAGAATAGATAGATAGATAGATAGATAGATAAATAGGAAGCCCTGTCATTCCTCAGGGCTAAAGGGACAGAATGAATGAATGAATAAATAAATAGAAGGATAAATAAATAAGAAGCCTTGTCATTCCTCAGGCCTAAAGGAACAGAATGAATGAATAAATAAATAAATAGAAGGATAAATAAATAAGAAGCCTTGCCATTCCTCAGGCCTAAGGAGACAGAATGAATGAATGAATGAATGGATGGATGAATGAATGAATAAATAAGCCCTGTCATTCCTCAGATCTAAAAGGACAGAATCCAAATTCTCGGTCCTTATTCAGGAGGTTCCGGGGCAGGGTGTTTTTCCCGGTTGGGGCAACGCGTTGGCTTCCCCCAGCAGCCCTCTCTGCTAGGTTCCCCCATCCCACCCCGAATAACTGTGCCCGTCCCTCCTCTCACGCAGACTTCGCGCCTGGACCTCCTGCGGATCCACAGTCCACGCCTTCCGCCAAGAGTGCGGCCACCGGAGCCCCGCCGCCTTGAGCAGCACCTGCAGCCTAGAGGCCATGCCCAAGTTCGCCTTCTCCTCCGAGGACGAGAGCCCCTCCCGGGCCCCGGCCAAGCGGGAACGCCCCATCTTTGTGGTTGGGGACCCTGAGGCGGCGGCGGCGGCACCGCTGAGGGCCCCCGGCAAGGCCTCGGCACTGACGGGTACGCGCGTGCGCACACGCGCGTGCAGAGTGTTCTTTGCAGGGCTGTTTCCGAGGCAGCCGGAGCCTCACCCGTGTGCGAACAAGAGCCCGTTTCACGGCCGATAATCTGTGCGCGGCCACAGGTCCCCACGTCTGGTTAATGGCTTCTTGCTTGGAGAAACGCAGTGGAAGGGCTTGGGAGACCCCCTCCGTCTGCCCGCCAGGGGCTCTGCGGGTGGAGGATTGCTTCTCCAAAGTGGGGAGTGGCAGGGGCAAGATTTGGGGTGGGGAGGAGATGAGTTTGGGGCCTCAGGGACCATCACAGCTGTGTGGCTCCGGCCAGAGCTTGGGAAAAGTTCCTTCTCGGACTACAGTTCCCAGTATCCCCCAGCCAGCATCCTGGCTACCATGATAGTCAAAAGGACGAACTTTTCCAAACTATGGTTCTGGCTTTTGTTTGTGCATCGTGCGCGCAGGTGAGCGCAGGATGCTTTATGTAGGAAGAGAGAACAAGTCTTCGCCCCCGAAGGGCCAACGGAGGAGGGAGAGGGGAGACACAGATGCTCCTCCGTCCTCCCCCAATATGAATGCCACCCCTGTGGGACTGCACAGCTTTGCGGGGGGCGTCTGGGTGTCTCCCAACCATCTCTCGCCCCCGGTCTTCTCCCCTTTCCAGCTGACCTGGCCAGCTTGAACCGCGTCCGTCTCCGGAGCAACAGCACCGGTGCCAAGCATGCCACCCCGCGGGGCTCGGAGCCCGAGCATGGCAAGCGGCCAGGGGGCCCCAAGGAAAGTCCCGGGAAGCAGCAGCCGCAGCCGCAGCGCGTGGCCTCGGGCGGCCGGGTGCCCAAGTCAGCCTCTGTCTCGGCCCTCTCGCTCATCATCAGCTCAGGTGAGGGGGAGGAAGCCACGTGGGGGGCTGGCCCCTCTCCCCCGGAGGGTGCTGCTCGTGCTGGGTAGAGGCACCCCCGTCTGTCCCGCGCCCCACTGAGATGGCCGCAGGAGTACTCAGAGGTGGCTTAGCATCGCAGAGCCTACAGAGCCTGGTACATCTGGCTGGTCCTCCATCCAGATACTCACCAGGCCCGACGCTGCTGTGCGCCAAGATCAGAAGAGACCTGGCGGTGCCTTAGGCAGTGTTTCTGTGCCTTCAAATTGGCTCAGACTTACGGCCACCCTATTGTAGGGTTTTTTTAGCCGGATGTAGTAGTAGGGGTTTGTCGTCGGCTTCCTGTGACATACGGGACCAAACCTCAAGAAGAATACTTTGCGGTGTAAGTGCAAATGTCATGTTGCTTTAATTGCTTTAATTGCTTTAATTGTTAAGTGCACCAGTGGAAAGGAATGTGACTCGAGTTTGTGCTGAGTCATGCTGATGAGCGCCAGGTGCAGACAATGCAAGGGTTGGCCAGGATTGGCTGGGTGTCTGTATAAAGGTAGCCCAATCCTAGCCAACAAGGGCACATGTTGCCTGAGGTGTGCTGCCGGAGGCTCTGTCGGAAAGAGCAAGCTAGATATGCTGCATCGCTATCTGGGCTTTGTAAATATTGTACATATTTTGTAACAAAGAATAAAGAGCCTCCACGTTGGAAGATTACAAGCTGAGTGTGTGAGCGTTACTGGCTTAGTGCATTGGCTGCTGAAGGTGTTCTCTGCAGCTCGGCATGCTTTGATAGCTGTGCGGAGCTATCTCTGCTTATCGATATAGAGTTTTTCTTGGCTGGCTTTTCTTTATTTTTCCCCTTGTTCTTGGGACACAACCCATGGCACCTGTCTCCCTTCCAAGTACCAGCCACACCTGACCCTGCCTAACTTCCAGGGTCAGACAGGATCTGATGCCTTTGGGGTGTTTAGGTCCTTTTGAGGGGAATTCCTTCCTCGTAAAAGGCCCTTGGATGCTACCCTGTGTGCTCTTCTGTGCCCTCTCCAGCCAGAGACCCCATTTTCTCAGCCCTAGAAAATGAACATGATCAGAAGCAGTGATTTCTAGGAAAAACAGAATTAGAAAATTTTCTGGAAAATGTTTCGGTGCTCTTAGTCGTGTTACCTGATTTTATGTGTTGTGCTCTTCCTTCGCAGATGACTTCGGCGGGGGTGCCCTGATGAGCCCCATCTCCCCCCGGTCCCTCTCCTCCAACCCTTCCTCCCGCGACTCCTCCCCAAGCCGGGACTCATTGCTGGGGGGCACCAGCCTCCGGCCCCCCATCGTCATCCACAGCTCGGGCAAGAAGTACGGCTTCACCCTGCGCGCCATCCGCGTCTACATGGGTGACAGCGACGTCTACGCCGTCCACCACATGGTTTGGGTGAGCAGAGTGGGGACGCGGGGGTGGCCCCAAAGGCTCGGGAGAGACCCCCGGGGCTGTCTTGTCCAACCCCCTTCCAGGGATTGGACGGTGGGTGACCGTAAGCTTCCTCGCCATGAAAGAAAAATCCCACCGTCGCCCAGCTCTGCGGAATCAGAAAAGGAAGGGTGGACCTTGGGGGAGTTATTTTTTTGAAGCACAGCACCCCAAATCCCCCAGAAAAGTAATTCTTCCCAGCTCCAGCGCTCCATCTCAGGAGCGGACAGAAAGTCGAGCGGCTCAGATTTCTGGGTGTTTCTCAGCAGAAGTGGATTGCAAATTATTTTTGGGGGGGGGATTGCTTCTGATGTCAGCTTTGGGGGTGGTCCCAGTGCTGAAGGGGAAACCAGGGTGCCCAGACCTTCCTCCTTGTTGTCTTTTTCTTCTATCGAGCTTTGTGTTTTTCTTACGAGTTCCTGGAATGGCATGCGTAGAAGGTAGACCCAATTTTGGAATTATCGGGGGGCGGCAGCACTTAATCTGCCCTTGTCAGTGGGGATCCCAGTGGCTTGAGGATGTTTGTTCCCCATAATTTACTGCAAGTACAAATTGTACAGCGTGAGTGTGGTTTAGCACTCTTAACATGCTCAGGAGGGCTCACCATGCCACACTCAACAAACACCGCTTATCCAAAATGCTTGAGGCCAGAAGTGTGTTGGATTTTAAAATACCTGAACTGGGATGCGCATAAAATACAAAACTGTACAGGATGTCTCTTGGGAACCCACAAACAAACTAGCAGGAGAGCCACAGATGCCGCCTCAAAAGCTGGCGACAAAAAAGTTTTGGTTTTTGGAGGTTTCTGGATTTTGGATTTATGAATGCTCTGCCTGTACTTACGGATCACTTACTTCCCTTTCTGGTGCTCCACGGTAAAGCAACGTCTAATAAAATCTCGCTTCCCTTTTCAAGAACAAACGAAGCAGCTTTGAAGCAGACAAAGCAGCTTTCAAACGAGAGAAATGTAAGGTCCTACACTTGGGCAGAAAAAATGGAATGCACAAATATAGGATAGGGGACACATGGCTGGATAGCAGCACATGTGGAAGGGATCTGGGAGTCTTTGTAGATCACACGCTGAACATGAGCCAGCAGTGTGATGCGGCAGCCAAGAAAGCCAATGTGAGTCTTGGTTGCATCAATAGGAGTATGGTGTCCGGATCAAGGGAGGTAATGGTACCACTTTATTCTGCTTTGGTTAGATCTCATCTAGAATAAAACTGCGTCCAGTTCTGGGCACCTCAATTCAAGAAGGATATGGACGAGCTAGAAGGTGTCCAGAGGAGGGCACACAAAATGGTGGAGGGTCTGGAAACCATGAAACCCTATGAGGAGTGGCTGAGGGAACTGGGCATGTTTAGTCTGCAGAAGAGAAGGTTGAGAGGGGATATGACAGCCATGTTTAAATATTTGAAGAGATGTCATGTTGAAGAGGGAGCAAGCTTGTTTTCTGCTGCTCCAGAGACTAGGACATGGAGCAATGGATTCAAACTGCAGGAAAAGAGATTCCACCTGAACCTCAGGGAGAACTTCCTGACGGTCAGAGCTGTCCGGCCGTGGAATCGGTTGCCTCAGAGTGTGGTGGTGTCTCGTCCTTCTTTGGAGGTTTTTAGGCAGAGGCCGGATGCCCGTCTGTTGGGGATGCTTTGATGGGTGTTCCTGCAGGGCAGGGGGTTGGACTGGATGGCCCCGGGGGTCTCTCCCAACTCTATGATTCTAGGATTCTATGAAACATATGTGTGCGCCTGGGCAACCCCAATGGGGATCGGCTTTGGAACTCGGGTAAACCGGCCTTTCTCTCTTTCGCCCGGCAGAGCGTGGAGGAAGGAAGTCCTGCGCACGAGGCCGGTCTCCGGGCTGGGGACCTGATCACGCATGTGAACGGAGAGTCGGTTTTGGGGCTGGTGCACATGGATGTTGTGGAGCTGCTGCTGAAGGTGGGTTGCAGAGCACACACACCCCTTCCTCCCCAACCCCTGGAGACGCCAAAAGGGGATTTTGGAAAGGGTTTCAAGTGTGTGGCGCATGGGAAATAGACCGGGGGTCACAGCCGTTCCCTTGGGAAGTCTTGTCCTCGGCGTCCGAGATATCGAAGTCGGCCAGAGCTTCTCCGTTGGGCTAAGGGGGGGACCACCTGACCACCCCCTAACCGTGCCCCTATGTGATCATTCTCACAATGAAGAGGAATAAGATATTCCCACGCAAATGGGTTATCTTCCAAAAAGCAGAGTCATTAACAGATTATTTCCAGCACGTACACAAAAAAGTTGTATTCCTCCCTTTTTTTTTTTGTAATTGGATAGTGTTATATTTGAAATACCAGTGGTATACCCCCAGAGGCTATTTGGTTTCATTCCATCGGTAAAGTATTATTAATCGAAATGTACCCAGAGCAATTAACCATAACCATAGGACAATTAATCAGATAGTCAAATCCGGCGATGCTCAGATCCCCAGTTCGTGATTGTAAGAAAATTTTGAACGGTTTCCAATCTTTTACAGACTTTACTATTCGTTTCCCCATCTAGCATACAGGAGAGCTTGGCCCTTTTGATTATTTTTTCCCATCCACTCTTCTTCCGACACGACGACAGCACAACCCTGTGACGTTGTGTGATAAGGCAGAGGCCGGGTTAATCCACCGCTATAAAAGCATACGAGCGTCAGGTGATAAGCACCATGTTCGCTCGTAAAAAGAGCCTTCTGCCCCACCCGTTTTGGCGATAAAAAAGGGGTTTTATCTGCCAGGGAAAGGGGGCCGCTGTCGCCTCCTTAAGGAGGGAGTTCCAGAGTCGAGGAGCAGCCCCCGAAAAGCCCCCGTCTTCTCACCAAACAAATCCTGTGGCTATGCACCTTATTCAAAGATACCAAAACGCAGATCCTGTTCAGATGGCTCCTAGTGCCTGATCCTGCGTCCGCAGACCATTTCCAGAGGGGTGTCCCTCTTCCTGCCCCCCGCCCACAGTTCAAAAACAGCATCAGCAAAGCCCCCTGTCTTGCAGAGTGGGAACAAAGTGGCGCTGAGGACCACCGCCCTGGAGAATACCAGCATCAAGGTGGGCCCGGCCCGTAAGAACAGCTCCAAGACCCGGATGGCCCGCCGGAGCAAGAAGGGGCGGAAACGGGACAACCAGGACCGGTAGGTGGCCAGCGGATGGACGGCTGATGGGTTTAGTATTTCATAAGTGAGGTATAATAAAAATCACAGTGCATGCTACAGACAGATGAAAAAGCAAAGCATTCTTTAAAAGAGTTTTCGAGCAAGGGTACCCCTTTGGGCGTTTGTCCAGAACTCCCCAGGCCAGGCTGGCCTCCCTTGCTTGAGATATTTCTGCAACCAAGGGGCCAACGCTGTGGCTCTCCTGCGGAGACAGGGGACGGACATTCGTCAGCTTGGAATTCCCAACCCTGCAAAAAAATATAGATTCAAATTAAAACGGCGCCTGAATAGTTCCAACAAATTGCAAGAACTTTTTTGTTGTTGTGGTTCCCAGGACAACATACACTGCATTGTTTCTGAGAACTGCAAAAGAGTTTGAGAAACTGCACGGCTTTGCAGTGCAAAACCTACCCTCACAGTCTTTTTTTTTTTCCGTACGCACATCAAACTACCCGGTTTCCGGTGAAGAAAACCTCTCCCCTGCTTACAGGAAGCCTTTCGAGACGCCAGTATCTGACGACCTGCTCTTTTGGCGCTTCCAAATTAAGGACAAGTCCCTTTCGTTTGATGGGAGTTCAGTTCTTCTTGCCTGTGGAGGCTCCTTTGGGACTGCTTGCGTGCACACACGCTACTTGCAAAGCGAAGTGAGAGGGGAGGAAAAAGCCACCAGGCCAGCTTGAAAGGTTTTGCAAGCAGTGTGTGGCCGATCGGGCCCAAGCGAGCCTCTATGAAGCCTTCGTGCTCCCTACAGTCCACGGATTCTGCTTTTCAACCAATTTCTTTTTTTCTGGCAGTCCGCGACCTGTCAGATAAACGAGAGAAGCCTGAATATCCTTGGAGAGCGTGCACAAAATGCAAAACTAAATTGCACCTGACACCTCTGTACAAACAACGTGGTGAAACGTTTGGTGTCGTGGCTGCAGCCGTTGCCCAGTGTTGAGCAGACCCGGTATTACTCTGGGTGGCTGAATTTTCCCGCCACGCCTGGTTCTGTTGTGAAAAATTTGCAGGATTTTGAACAGCGACGTGGCACAACAAAGACGTTGCGCAAAATCAGCAGCGTTGCACAAGAGATAGGCCTTGGTGTGCACCGTTAATGCTTTCTGCACAATGTTTTTGTCCCTGGGGGGAAAGCCGTGCTGTTTTTCAAGGAAGGCTGTGTATTGCTCAGGGGGAGTTTTTGGAAAACTGCAGTTTTGGGGGGAAGCTGCACAGCTTTTGTGGGAAGACGCTGCTCTTTCCTGCCGTTGTGGGGAGGGAAAAATTGGGACTGTCTCAAAACTATGGGACAAAAAAACACATCCTGCCCTGTTCGAGTTTAGGTGAGGCTTTGCTTCTTGATGCCCGGCGTGGCCGGCATATACAACGCCATGTCGGTGCCCCCTGCTCTGAGAACTGGGGAGCCTTCGAGACCACCCTGTCTGATACATCGGGGCTCTTCTTTTCTGACTCCCCCCGAACACCACCGGTGACGCTTCCCTCCCCTCTCTCTCCCAGGAGGAAGTCTCTTTTCCGGAAGATCTCCC
The DNA here is from genome assembly GCA_030412105.1 of Cyclura pinguis. Classification (NCBI taxonomy): domain Eukaryota; kingdom Metazoa; phylum Chordata; class Lepidosauria; order Squamata; family Iguanidae; genus Cyclura; species Cyclura pinguis. Next base: position 8,164,265 of record CM059614.1, on the reverse strand, counting down.
GGCAGTCGTCCGTCCTGCACACTAGCCGGAGTTACTCCTCGGGGCTCCACCACTCCCTCTCGTCCAGCGAGAGTCTCCCGGGGTCGCCCACCCACAGCCTCTCCCCCGGGCCAACGCCCCCTTGCCGCAGCCCCGCCCCAGATGCCCTGCCAGGTAAGGAGGAGCTTAGGGCACCCGCTGAAATGACTCGCCTGTGGGTGGGGGTCTTCCTCGTCCCTCCACAGACTTTCCTCTCCTCTCCTCCTTTGGCCTTCAGGCGTGCGGGACCACCCTGATGGCTTTTTTTGGGGAGAACACGGAGGGTCCTCCGGCCCCAGGCTGTGGGCGTTTAAGAAGCCTAGTTGAGGGGGCACAAAGTGCAGTATCCTCCAGGTCTTGCTGGACTGCAACCCCCAGCATCCCCCAGTATGGGCTCTGCACGGGCAAGCAGGGCTGCTGGCTGAGGTTTTGCCGTCTGGCGGCGTCTGGAAGCCCTGTGCCCAAGCGTCCTCGGGAGACAGGCGTGCCGCTACTCTCCGGCGTGGCTTATTCTGCCGTGTTTCGACTGGAAACAGCCTGAGACAGGGCTTTGGGTTCGAGTCACGGGGGAGGCGAGCCCCCGCCGGGTTCCGGTGTGGTGTTCCAGCGGCACCCCTTCTCTCCCCAGATTCGTCCTCCTCGCCACAGAGCACCTCCCCGGTGTCCAGCACCCCCACCTCTCCGGCGGCTGCCCACATCCGGCCCAGCTCGCTCCACGGCCTGGGGCCCAAGCTCAGTGGCCAGCGCTACAAGGTGGGCCGCCGCAAGTCCACCAGCAGCATCCCCCCCTCCCCCTTGGCTTGCACCCCCTCCGCCGCCGCCTCTTGCGCCCCCCAGCCCCCCTCCCCGCAGCGCTCCCCCTCGCCCCTCCCCTTTGCCAGGGGCCCACCCGCCTTCCAGGGCAAGACCCTCTCCCCGCCCTCCATCGCCCGCCAGGCCGCCCGGCCCCGCTCTGCCGACGGCTCCCGCTCTCCGCTCCTCAAGAGGGTCCAGTCGGCCGAGAAGATCCCTTCCGCCCGGAAACTGGCGCTGGAGATCCCGGCCCCGGGGGACGAGGGGCCCGGAGGAGAAGCCTCAGACGGCGGCGGCGGGATCTCCCGGCTCCGGGATTGGCCGGTCGAGCGCCAGGAGGTGGTGGTCATGCGGCGGCTGAACCTGTCGGAGCGTCGGGACTCGTTTCGGAAGCAAGAAGCGGTCCAGGAGGTCAGCTTCGATGAGCCGGAACCCCCCGCCGGGGAGGGCCACGGAGAGAGCAGACCCCTGGTTGGCCGGCCCGGCCCCCACGCGGCCCCCTGGGTGGCAGAGGGCTTCTGCCTGGCCCCCCGCGCTGGCGCGGCCCCCAAGCCGGCCCTGGTGCCCCACATCGCGGTGCAAGGGGAGGACTCACCAGCCGGGACGGCGGCCCCCTCGGCGACGGCGGCGTGGGAGTGCCAGGCGTCCTACCCGCTCCGGCTGGAGGCGCGGGTCTACATCGAGCAAGAGGACGGGACGACGGCCGTGGAGTACACCAGCGTCTCCTCCCAGCGCCGAGGGAGCCAGGAACAGAGCGCCTCCCCGCCGGCCCCCCGAGCCGAGTCCCAGATCGGCCGCGAGGAGGAGGGGGTGGACTCGGAGGAGGTGCCCCCCTGTGGGCGGTTGGGGAGGGATGTGGGAGACCCTCCGGGGGCCAGCCGTAAAGAAGGGGATGAAGCGGATAACCAAGGCCAGAGCGAGGAAGAGTAGCGGAGGGACCCCCAAGATGGAGGTCTTCCCTTTTCTTTCATTGGCCAGTTCTTACCCACCCACCACTTTCCCTCCCCTGAGGGCCTTTTCCTTTTATTACCCCATGGGGGGCCATTCAGGGTGGGGGTCTCCTGCCTTTTTCTTAACTGGAAAGGGGATCCCTCTTTCTGCCCCTCGCAGGGCAAAGGAGGCGGCACTGGAATGCCCACATCTGCACCCCAGATGACTCCCAGCTTCCCGGGCTGTGTCTGGGGTCCATTTGGATAGCAGTTGGGAGGGGCTCTCCGGACCCCTTTGTCTCTGGAGTGGAAGGGGGGGAGACAGTAACCGAGCCCCCCAAAGGTGCCCAAAGCGTCGGCAGAGCTCTTCAGAATGGCTTCTGGGAGCCATTTCTCCGCTGCGGCCAAAAGCGGTTGGATGGGGGAGCAAGAATTTCACTGCAGAGCTTGGAAAGGTTACTTTGGGGGGGGGGCCACTACGGCAGGCTGGGGCACTTTTGGGACTTGTAGACCCCCCCCCCAGAAGTAACCATGCCAAGACCTGAGAACGAGTGAAGAGCAAGAGTTTTAGATCAAAGATGCATTTTAAAAACCTCCACGCACCCCAAACAGTTTTGGGGTGGCTCAGTGGGGCACGGGGACCCTCCCTTTGCGTATGGGGGCCTGCCCCCAAAATCTGTCCCTGCCAGCCCCTCCCATCCCAGCATCTCTCAGGTCCTTTCCCCCCTCGCCGCCTCCTCCTGCCGGAGTTGCTTTCAGCCGGTGGTGGCAACTGGGCAGAGTGGGAGAAATGGGGCTAGATGGAAACCCCCCCAAAAGTCTGACGGCAGCCCCTGGTCTCGTTCCCACCACGCCTTGTCTCCGAAAACTCAGCCAACCAAACCGTGTTCTTTTTAAAAGTTCCTATTTTTAAAGAAAGGACCAAAAAAGCCCTAGAAATCCCTTTTTTTAAAAAGTGCATTTTAGTTCCTGCGGATAGATGAATTTGGGGTGGGCATTGCTGGACGTGGGTGAGAAGTAGGGCCATACCACTGGGGGGGCATTCGGAGGGTTCTGCATCTCTTGGCTAGGTGAAGGCCCACCCCTCGCCAACTTGGTCCTTCCCAGAAGTACGGGACTCCGATGCCTATCGTCCCCACCTAGCTGGGCCTGCCGGAGAGGCTCTGCGACGCGGACGGAGGGTTTTAGACCAAACGATCTGGCTGCGTCTTCCCTTCCAAAGAGACAACTGGGGGTTGCTTTACGGGGACTGCAACTCCCAGCATCCTCCCTTTCCCAGAGCCAGTTTCGGGGGCCGTTTTTGTTGGACGCGGCTGCCTTCTGTTCTGGGATGGTCATCGAGGGCGACAGGGAGAGAAAGAGAGCCCCGCGGTGGAATGGGTTGCTTGCAAAGCAAAAGAATGGGGCCGCTGTGGATACGAAGCATGGGGGTTTATTTGGGGGGCGGGTGGGTTTCGAACTCTGCTTTCTGGGCCGGTTGCACAGGCGCTCTCCGCTTGGCAGCCAGGCTTCAGGCAGCAATGTCTCAGTGGTGGAAACGCCGGCAGAAGGAAATGTTTGCTAGGCTTTTTGTGCTGTGCCTCCCTGCCATGTGCTGTTTCCCCTCCCCACAGCTTGAAGGACCCCCCCTCACATTCGGCCTGGCTTTCTGTCCTCCTCTGGGGGCTTCCCAAGGGTCCCCGTTGCCCTCCCCTCTCTTGTACAAACCCTTTCCATGCAAGACTGGAAGGGAGAGAAGGAAGGGTTTTGGTTTGAGTCCGTTTGGAGGGTGCAAAAAGGACCGGGAAGGGCTCTTTTGCAATGAGGGGGTGGATGCAATGCAGGGGAGGGGGCTGCTGGCTGTCCTTGCTCCTTGCAGTTGATGCAAGGATGGGGTGGCCTTTTCTCCCCCCCCCCATCTTATCCATCAGCCCACCAAGCCATCCTCTGGGTTCCGCTGCGGACGGGCCCAATCCCTTCCCTCCCAGGAAAGCCATGGAAGCAGCCAGTGGGGTGAAGGGAGGCATTTTGTCCCCCCCCCCCCGGCTACAAGCAAGGACATCCCATTTGGGGTGGGTGGTCTTGGCAGATGCCCGGCTCCATTCCTTCGTTCTAACACAGCAGCTCCAGAGGATAGGTGAAGAGGGGGAAGGCTCCTCAGATATTTTAGTCCTCCCCCCCTCAGCTGAAAGCCAGTGGAGTCCACTCCGTGCTTCAGTCAGAACCGCCAGGGAGACCTCCAAGGCCCTTGAACCTATTTTGCGAGTCGGGTTGGGTGAGCGCCTTTAAAGTTTGGACTAAACCATGGAGCGGATTCACCACCCCCAGTGTGATGGGGGTCTCTGCCCCCCCAGCCCCACCCTACCCCGGCTGCTTCTCCTGCTGCTTACTAACCCCCGAGGGGCTTTGGGGTCTGCTTGTGGGGAGGGTGGCTGTAAAGGAAGGGGTCTTCTTAGGATTTGGGGGGGGCTGGAGAGACCCTTTCGTTGGTGCAATTGGTGTGTTGGTTGTGTCGTGCCCCGCCTGGGGTACGGGCAAATAAACAGAGGGGGCGGTGGAGCGGAACCCCCGTCTCTCTCCCCCCTGGATTGCAACTCCGATGGCTGTGGCGTGCTTCTTCCAAACCGGTTTCAGGCGTGGGAAAGCTGCGGAAGACAAGGGAGGAATTCGCACCCAGAGCTTGTTCCGAAAGGACCACGAATTGGAGGCGGGGGGGGGAAGCTTACTGGGTTAAGGTACTGAATGGAACAGATGGGTGGGAAAGGGGTCCTGAGCTGCAGATCCCAGTGCCGGATGGGGTGGAACCACGGCGATTAAAGCGGAACGAAAGCGCTCCAGTGGCGCCGTGCAGACCGAGGCCTTTGCTGGTATTTTTGATGCCGCGGGTGGGACTCCGAGAGGATCGAAAGAGAGGTGGGAGCGGACGATGAATGCAAGCAAGGAGGGTTTAAAATTTAAAGGTAAAAACACCCCCAGTGTGGGGGGAAATGGGGCACTGGCTCAATGGACGCCCCCCAATTCAATCAATGGGTTGCGTTGCTGACAGCTCCCATCTTTTCCTTCTGGCGGAGGGTGGGAGGGGGCAGCTCAGCCTTCCTCTATGCAGCAGTTGCTAAAAAGGAAGAGATTCCATGCTGGGCATAATTTAGAAAAAGATCTATATTGCAATGTTTTCTGGGTATTCCCGGCCTAAGACAACCCTCATCGTACGTCAGCGGTGGCCTGTGGGCGCACGCGGGGGTTTGCGCGCACACAAAACATGTCAGAATTCCCCTTTGCCTTTCGGGCTGATCTGCTAAGCAAGAAAAAAAGGGGTACAGAAGGGGATCGATAGGTCTGGTGGGGGGTGATGGCGGGGGCTCTTGCACCCTCTTAACCCCAGAGGCTGGTCCGCCGAAGCCAAATAATGGTGGAGGGCCGGGGACAGAGGAGGAACGGTGTCTCCCCTGCAGCAGGGGACCGTTAAACT